>OU611755.1:8273616-8318616 GCA_914767535.2 Dunaliella primolecta | reverse complement strand
CGGGGTAGGCCTCTCATGCACAGGGTGTTGTGCTTCTTACACTTGCAATGCCGTCTTGCTGCTCTTTGCCACATGACTGGATACACGCCAGAGGTACTGCTTATGATCTCTCTTGCTTGTAATATAGCTGAAGGTCATGGAAGACATGCTTCAGCAGAGCAATGACTATGATTCGATAGTCAGGAGAGGCACATTCTAGCGCTTTCAGCTCATGTCCCTCTCCTGATACATCACATTTTGTGCTCACTCCTTGTTAGATTACAGGAAAACAGAGCATATATGAATACCTGCAGACTCGCATCTACACGTCTGGATGCAACGTCTGGTACTTATGGCTTCCTAAGACAGGATTCCAGAAAGGCTAGTCCAGTGCTTTCTGGTCACCTCTATGTGTACCCATGTGTGTACACCAACGACCCATCCTCTCGCTCACCATACAGGGTAACCGTGGTCGGAGGAGCATTGTGTTTGACTCTGCTTTTTGCGGGACGCTCGACAACCAACCGACAGCAGCCAGCACATGGGTCAACAGTCTTGGGGTGCGTTTGCCACCAATTTGTCATCACTGTCCTTGTTGCTGCAAGTGTGCAATAAGTGGTAATATAATAAAAGAACTGGAAGAGTAGCTGTTGCCTGGGTTTTCAGGGCGAGCTGCCTTGGCAATGAGCCAAGCATTTTTGCTGGAAGATTAGGTGTATGGATCAAAGGGAAGTCTCCTCATGATCAGACGCACAGACAAATTCAAGCATGTTTCAATGGTGAGGATGTTGTTCTCCACCGATTTCAATACAGGCGTATGAAATCTGTGCTTCCCACATTTGCTGCATGCCTTGCCTTAAATGCAAGAGTGTATGTCCTGATGAGAATGATGATCGATGTCTTGAATGTGCATGCACGTGTTTCTCCTTCCTATATCGGGGTGCCTGCGGGGCCAAATTTGAGTGTGCATGCATGAGTTTTGACGAGAATGTACACATATACACGCCCCCACCATACAAGCACACGTGTGCACACAGGTGGAGATGCCCAAACACTTGCACAATCTTGCATTCATGTAAATAGCGTGTGGAAACATCTTGCTGGGCCTCTGCTGCCAGACCAAACATGAAGGTGCCTGAACCATGTGAATGCACAAGTTTGGCCATGTCCGTGTCTGCTTGCAGAGGGGTTGGAGTGGGTGGTCTGCCAGTGCGGCAAACAGCCCTGGTATCAGCAGGCGCAGCTCGATAGAGGTCAGGGATGACGCTGCGCCTGGGGTGGCTGTGGAAAAGCGCAAGAGCACCCCTGATGGCTTTTTTGGCCTCCGGAAGTCCAGGGCGCTGTTCAAGAGCGCAAGCGCGTCTTCCCGAATGCTGGATGCCAGGAAGGAAGAAGAAGAGCAGGAGCAGCAATCGCAGCAGCAGCAGCATGACCTGGAGTAAGTCTTGCGCTGCACCCTTGAATAGGCACACTGGCGTGTGTGTGTATGTGTGCTGCTTGTATGGTCATTCCTACCCCTTTTCTTAAAATAGTGCAAGAGCAGTGTGGACAAGCATCATGCGCTGCTTCATATGCTGCTGTAGGATGGCGGCGTTCATGATCAATTCCTGTGCGGCATTTTCTCGCAATGCAGGTCCGCGTCTGCTTCCTTCACTGGTATCAGTGCTTGTCTCTTGCCACTCAGCTTCCCTGTCAATCTCTAGAGCCGCATGCTCAGCTGCAAGGCCGGCATGCATAGCTCACATGGTCTCACTTGCCACAGGAAGCAGCAGCTGCTTTGGTTGATCTGCCAAGCAGGGCAAGGTCTTTTCTATTAACCCACCAAAGGCCGCACTGAGGCGCATGCTGAGCAAGCAGCAGCAAGTTTGGCGCAAGTTTGGCGCACGCACGTACACGCGCACACGCGCACACACACACACGCACGCACACACACACACATACACACACACACGCACACGCACGCACGCGCACACACACACACAGGGCTGAAGCTGTGGAGCACTTCCAGCCTTCACGCTTTGAACTGTGCATGCCACTCATGGATGAGGTCAGTGCATGCCCTAGGAACAGCCTTCCCCCTGCCTTTTAGAGTGTCTTTGCCGAGGATGAGAGCTGTGGTAACTCTGGAAATCATATCAATCGGATCTGTCATCCAAGTTTAATGAAGAGCATATGCATTCTGGGCATGTGTCCGTGTTTTGACCAGCAAGCCCAAAAAAAAAGAAAAAAAGAAAAGAAACTCTACGCAGGCAGAGAGAGAGAGAGAGAGAGAGAGAGAGAGAGAGAGAGAGAGAGAGATATTATCCCTGCATCAACATTTTGGAAAAGGAGACGCATTGGTTCAAAAAAGCAAAGCCCGGTGCTCTAATCTGTCCTCCAAAAATTGCAATGCCAGCCACCCAGTTACGTGGAATTAGTGGCAAACAAATGCATGAAGTTGTGGACGCATTTGTGCATCATGCCATGACAATCAGGACATGCATAATCCTGCACTCCCCATCCCATCTTGGCCTCTGCAGGTCGACCGCCTGCTTGCCCAAGCAAATACCTCCTTCTTTGACACATTTGCCTTGAATGACGCAACGTCAGGCCATGCACTATCGGTTCTGGGCTTTTTCTTGCTGAACAAATCCGGCCTGACATCAACTTTCAGGATCAGCCTGCCACGGTACGTACGCACACCCGCAGAGTTAATGCAGCATCGCAGGATTGGGGGGGGGGGGGCCTAAGGCTTTTGTTCAAAATGTGATACAATTAGCCTCTTGCAGGGTCGGTACGAGCATGTTTGTGATGTGATTGAGCTGTACAGAGCAGCAGATCATTTGCCTCTCGCAGGGTCGGTACAAGCATGCTTGTGAAGTAATTGAGCAGTACAGAGCAGCGCATGCAAGCATCATTTGCTAACAGGATCAGTCTCTTCACGTAAGAATGCTGATCTCGGGGTTGCTCCCTTGTAACTGGGGCGGCCAGTTTTGAAAAGGATTGATCCCTTCCCAGTCCTTCCCTTTTGAGTGCTGACTGTTACATCCCTTGCAGGCTGGCACGCTTCCTGCGTAAGATAGAGGCTGGGATGAAGGCCGTGCCATACCACAATGCTGTGCATGTTGCAGACGTACTCCAGGTGCGCTTTTTTGCTGGTCTGGTTCAGAAGGTTCTTGCTTGAGCACTCGCGTTACTCAAATCAGTGTTTTGGAGAGGCAGCAGCAAGCATGAGGAGCTGCGGCAGAACCCTAAGCTGGATTTGTTCCTTCCTCTGCTGCCATGATACGCGGGCAATGGAAGCGCTTTCTGGCTTACACATTGCTTTTAGGTGCTTGAGCTCTTTTGCATCAGCACACTGCACTGTGTCCAGCAGCCAGCCCAATCAGGGTCCTGTTTCCCACTCGTTACACTTATTCCTATGAGATTGCTGTCTGTGATGCTTCTTCACAAAGAGTGACGCAAGCAGCTTGTTTTCTGCACCAGAAGCTGGTAGTTGGGTCCCACAAAAGTACCCCTTTTAATGACCCCTCCGTATGAAAAGGCAATTTAATACTAGTTCAGAATTTGCTAACCCAATGCATGCATGGAGCTTCTGCAACCACCCACCTGGACCAGAGAGACCGCCCATTCCTAGGCCCTGCTGAAACAGATGCTGACACCGTGTCGCCATATTGGCCACTCCTTTCCTGTTGACGCAGACACTGCATGCGATGTGCTCCTTGGGAGGCCTGTCGACAGCCATTGCTGACCCACTTTACATGCTGTCCGCGTACCTCGCGGCCATCATACATGACTATGAGCACGAAGGTGGGCTGCCAAGGCTGCTCTTGTTACATGGCTGCTCTTTTTGCATGGCTATGAGCACTGAAGTGGGCTGCTGCGACTGCTCCTGTTGCCATGATGCCCCAAATCAGATAGAGCTGTAGCTGATCCTGTCACAAGGTCACTCTCGTCACATGACTATGAGCACCAAGGTAGGCTGCTGCGACTGCTCCTGTTGCCATGATGCCCCAAAGGAGGTGAGAGCATGCCCTGTGGTGTTTGGTCTTTCCTCGGATGAACCTAAGCTTCCGTGTTGTGTCACAGACGTCAGTGTCTTGTGTTGTGAGGCAGGACCAAGCAAGCTGCTTGAAGAAGGGCCTAGCTTGGCATGCTTGGTATACTCATACCTGTCTGCTCTATTAGAGACAGAGGCTGTCTTTCTGACCTAACCATTAGGTCATTAGTAATGAAATGGCACTCTGTGGCAAAAGTAGGCGAAGCTTCGCTGGTATGGTCGAGAAGTCGTCAACGGAACTTACATGAAATGCTCCAGGATCAACTCGCGTTGTGCATGGCATGTTTTTTCTTGTGTGCATGTGTGGCATGGCGCTCACTAGACACCACATAAAACTGCACTCCTCTCCAGGAGCGCATCTCACCTCAGGAAGGCCCTATTGTTGACAAAGACAAGCAGTTTGCCGCCACCTTGCAGGTCTCACAAACGCGTTCCTCATCGCATCAGAAAGCCCATTGGCGATGCACTACAACGACACCGCACCACTAGGTTGGTTGGTGCAATGGGTGGGCAATTGAAGGGCAGGGAGGGGGGGGGCCCTTCAAAAAGGCACACGCAGCTCGCATCTTCTTGGGCTCACGCCGATTTCTTGCCAATTCCAAATATCTCTGCCGTGAGTTGCCACCCTTTGCAGGGAAAATGTGAAACATAGCGTTTTTTTTTGTATTTGCCAAGCCTCCTCATGCCACATGGCTGCTGCTGGATTGCTGCTTCATTAGGTATTTGCCAACCCTCCTCGCATGGCTGCTGCTGGATTGTGTTTGGTATGTGTCAATCCTCCTCATGCTACATGGCTGCTACTGTATCGCAGCACCTCTCATGGCTTTGCTGCTCTCATGGCTCCCATGCATTCCCTGCTCTCATGGCCTTGCTGCATGGCTTCACTGCGTGGCTACTCCTTGGGTGCAGCACCCCATGTCTGCTGCTGGCCAGGCTGCCTTGCTTGCTTGCTTGCTTGATGCGTGTGCGTATGTGTGTGTGTGTGTGTGTGTGTGAAGATGTAATTTTTGCTGGCCATGCTGCCTCTGCTGTCAGATGTTTGCAAACAGCAGTTGCATGCTTGGTTCCTTGTGTCCGACAATGTGGCACGCGCATGCTTGTTGTGGCCAACAGTGTTTCCTCCTACCGGCCAAGTACACGTCACTGCTGCGCGTGCGCACACATACACACACACTGCAACCCCCCCTCAACACAAACAGCATACACACAGAAATAAACAAGCATGGCTCCTCTCTTTCCATGACAGCTCTCCTGGTCAGGCCCACAGACCTGTACCATGCTGTACCATGGTACCACATGTCCCACGCCCTGCTTCTTTGCTTCCATGCACACACAGAGCAACACCATCTCTCCAGCGCCTTCTCCGTTTTGAAGGAGCAAGACCTCATGCCATCACTACCAAAGCCCGAGTTCCTCCGCTTGCGAAAAGTGGTGATCGACATGGTTTTGGCGACGGACATGGTAAGATGGAAACTGCCCATGGCTTACTGATCTGGGTATGAAGTCATTGATCACTCACTTTTGTCTAATTTTGGTTCTTTTCATGGCATTGTATCGCAACATTGCTGTATTGTGCTCTGTAAGGAAAGGTTGGCTCAGAAAGCGCAATATGCCCTAGGCTACGATGTGTGCTTGTGTGTATGTTTGTTGACTTATTTAAAATTCTCAACAGCACAGGTGTGTTTGGAGTTTCACTCTTTGTATCAAACTCCACACCAATCATCTTGTATGTTGTGTTGTTGTGAGGCTCGATTTTTCCTGGGAGTGTCCGGCTCTTGCACAAAGAGTAGCAAAAGTGGTCGCCTTCCTGCTGTGTGAACATGTGCAAGTTTGTCATTCTTTAACAGGGTGCCCCAGCCCATTGCTTGGTAGAAGGCACTGCCTGAGCTGTAATTGCTGTCTTCCAAGCTATCATTGCTGCTGCTGCGTGACCTCTGCTGCATCAAGCAAGGGTCCTGATAGTGACAATCTTGCTTCTGTGTCATGCTGTTTGTACTTGTAAGCGCATGTTCCAATGGGCCTGTCTGCACATGCATGCTGGCCAAGCACAAGGCACCATGGATTTTATGTCGTGATCAGAGAATGGCCATGCATGCCATATAATGAGCACAGGCCTGCATATGGACATCAGGGCCATATGGACATCATTTGGCCAGCATATGGACATCATGGGTTTCATGTACTGATCAAGAATGTCATGTCATGCATACAGGCCAAGCACATGGACATCAAGGGTATTGTACAACGACCATGGATGTCATTTCATGCATGCTGGCCAAACATATGGGCATCATGGATGCAACACATAGATCAGTAATGATCATGGATGTCATATCATGCGTGCAGGCCAAGCACATGGACATCATGGGCAGGATGTCCGCCTTGGCTGCAATGGTCTCCGCTGGTAGCATGTCCTCAAAGCTGAGCCATCGATTAAGCAACTCAGGTTCCGCCATGGTCAGCCCGTTCTCGCGTGCAAACGCACAGTCTCTTGGCCCGCGGAAGTCAAATATGACCACCCAACCACTCAGCCCTGCCTCCTCCTTCACCCTCAGGTAGGGTTGTGTATGTGTGTGTGTGTGCGCGTGCGGGAGCACCTATATGTGCGTGGATGCATGTATGGGAATGTGCGCTCTTCAAATTTTGCTTGTGAGTGTCTTTTGGAGGAGCACAGCTGAGTGCAGGCCTGGCATGTTGCTGGCGCTTGCTCATGCTTTACATCAAGTCAGCCAAGCATGTCAGTAAAAGTGGAGTTGTTTCCCTGCGATGGACTGAATAAATTAAATTTGCACAGTAGTCAAGTCTTCTACTTGGGTCTTGAGTGAAGTCAAAATTTATATAAGTGGGTCTGGGGCAATTTTTGGGGCAAATTAGGCCATTTGGAGCTATTGGTGGGGAATGGGTGCTTGAATGTATGCTATGGCTCAAAGTCGTTCATATCCTGGATCCCAGGTTGGCCTTGATATATGCCAGATCCATGATATCAGAATAATGTGTCGGGAAAATGGATCCAAAAAGTACGACATCGAATGGTGCAACAAAGCAAACTAGGGAAGCACAGCTTTTAAACATAAGTGCGTACAAGTAGCATTGGACAATCCAGTGACGTCCCATTCGATGGTCTGAGGCCCAGATGTGGTAAAATGCGTGCAGAGTTGAGTTCAACAAGGTGCGGGGTTCGTTGAATAGAACTGCGCTGGGATATGCCCTTATGCCCACACAGGTGTATTGACTGCATGCAAGCAAAATCGATGTTTATTTGAGGGTGCGCAGTTGTGTGTGGCCATGGAAATCAGCGTGACACGCAATGAGCGAGTTGTCGTTGTTGCATTTATTCTAACAATGATGCCCCGGGACAACTGCTTCTCATTCTTTTGATTTTCAGGCACACTGCCTGAAGCGCACACCCTCTGCTCAGCTTTGTCTGTGAAGTGTCATGTCAAGTGGCTTTCCTTCTAAAGAAGAATCCCCAGGAAAAGTGCTTTTATTCCCAATTTCCAGGCACAGTGCTTTTTTTTCCAGTTTCCAGGCATAGTGCCCGGAGCAGGCGCCCCGCAGAACCTTCACTGTGAAGCAAGCAGACGTGGCTGGGGCAGAGGTATTGGTTGAGGTGCTGGCCATTGGCAGCTGATAACCAGCCAGCTATTTAGCTACTTTTCTGTTTTCATGCGCATGCAGGGGAGAATCTTCAGAAAGGACCAGCAACGGCAACAATGTGAGTCCTTATGGTTGGCACTGCCCCTCCAAGCCTGACTCTCTGAGCGGCCCTACTTTCCAGCCCATATCCTAGCCAAGACTCGCCCATGTGGTTTTATGTAAAAAACGAAGGAGCCAGCGTGTGCTCCCCTGCAGTGTGCATGCCTTGCATCCCTCCTGGGCACTTCATCTTCCTATGTTCATTCCCGTTTTCCTCATGGCCATCCTGCTCCCTTGCCTAGAACAGCTCATCCTGTGTGGATGCACAGTGCGCTCATGGCTCTCCTTTTTCTGAGCACTTGCAGCTAGGGGCATCTTGAAGCGTAACAAATGCGAGTGTGACCCTCCTTTGTGTATCTTGCATGCGCTCTGCCATGCAGAGTGGCCTGCTTGTGCTGGATGAAGGCAAGAAGGTTCTGCTCCTGCAAGTTGCGCTCAAGTGCGCAGACTTGGGGCACATGGCGGAGTCCTGGGATGTCCATTTCCGGTATGTTGAGGACACTGAGAGCAAGGGCACTCTCGGCAAGGACTCTGTGTGCAAGGACACTGTGAGCAAGGACACTGTGAGCAAGGGCTATGACACTCTAGCCTGTCGGAAATAGGACGTCAGTGCCTGTACCTGGATGTGTTGCCAGAGGAAAGCACATCGGGACACCATTGCATCAGGAAATCAGTACCTGCACCCGGGCGTATTGCCAGAGGGAAGGAGATCCTCCAACCATGTTTGCAAGCTATACCTGGCTGTTCAAGGGTCTTTCTTCTGTACGCACCAGTGCTGTTTTTTTCGTTTTGGCAAAACCAAGATTTCATTACTATGAGGGAAATTCCCTCTTTTGAGATGTGCTATTTTATTACTTTTGCCCCTTAATCAAGCCCGCCGCGAGGCCTGCAGCCTCGCGGCAGGATAAGGTAACACACTTATAATGCTGCATGTGTTGTGCCTTTGTGCTTAAAGAAGTCCATTGCAAGCACAACTCAGTGTTTGTCATTATCTCACATGCATGCAGGCCAGTCCTCCAAGCAAGAAAATTCCAGCATGCATGCACCTCCAAATGTTCAAGTTTTGAAGGTCTAAGCCAATGCATGTTGAGTCCCGTAGTAGCAAGTTAGCCAAGCACATTGCACTTTACCAACATCAGCGTATAGCCCGCATCGCTTCTTATTTGCATCTAGCCACCTGCCAATCGCATCAGGATTTATCATTCAAGGAGCTGCGCTGAGGGCTTTTCAGTGCGGAAAACATGCGCTCATCCTTGAGCCAGGCACCATACAAGAACCAGCTTCATCCACTCGGGCATTTCAAGCACTCCCCCTGCTCTGTAGCTGTGCCCAAGCGGCCCTCCTTGCCACTGAAGCTTGCTTTTTCCGAGCTGACTCATGCTCATCTGCGCTGCTGCACTCACTTTTGCTCATGCTGCACCCACTGTCGGTTTGCTGCTGTCCATGCTGCTGTCAGTCATGCTGTTTGCTTTGAGAGCAGGAGCAGGAGCAGAGAAGGGCTATGGCGATGCAAGGAGTCCAGTATTTCATGCATGAACGAATGGTGCCATGTGTGGCAGTTGGAAGGTTGCACACCAGTTGCAGCCTGCCTTGTACACACCATCAACTCTATGCCATGATACTCCTGCAGCCAGCAAGCTTGTTGCTCTCACCTCAAGCACGACTTGCATTCCCAGCACTGTTGCCTTTGCTCTACCAATCGCATTTCTTAACATTATTTTCTGCCCGAGTCCAGGTCCCTTCAGCGGTCTAGATGGGGGTCAAAATGGTCGATGCGCCCCTAAGGGGCGCTTCACCCATTCTATTACGATTTTCAGCCTTCAAAACCCCGGATTTTATTACGATTGTAATGCCATTACGCGAAAAAAAAGCACTGGTACGCACGGCTTGCAAGCAGGTGCAAACTTACAGAATGTCATAAAGCCCAAAGCCCTCAAATAAGTGCGCTTGTTAGCTTCACACGGTCACAAGCTCTCTGCTTGCCTTGAGACATTTTGCCGCCGCCGTCTCTATAACTCAGAAGATGGAATGATGGAAGTAGAAGATTCCTGTGATTATTGTTGACTGGTCACGTGCACGTGGTTTGCACTCTGACGAGCTCCTTATTCTGAAGTATCGCCAGCTTGCTTCCATCATGCCATCGCCTTGCGCAGCCTCCTGTGCTGCAACGCCACCTTCTCCTGCTTTCTTGCAGGTGGGTGTCAAAACTTGAGGAGGAGTTCTTCCAGCAAGGTATGTGGCCTTCTGCCTGGCTCGCACAGCATTCACAAAGCTTCTTGGCTGTCGCGTCAAGTACGCAGAATGCTCGATACAGATCTCAGCTCATGAGATGTTGCCCACATCACTGCTTGATGGCAATGGTGGTCTCTCTCTCTCTCTCTCTCTCTCTCTCTCTCTCTCTCTCTCTCTCTCTTCCTGTTATTTTAGCACATGTGCTAGAGGCAGCCTATTTAGTGACAACCCCTTGCTCTTCTTTGCCCATTTGTGCTGATGCAGGGGACCGGGAAAAGGCCATTGATCTCCCTGTCAGCCCTCTGTGTGACAGGAATCAACCTGGGATCAACAAGTCTCAGGTACGGCAATTTAAATCCCTCAAACTTTTTTTTGATATCACAGCTGGGACCATGGCCAAGCTTAAGATTTTGGTGAGAGGCGAGATGCATTTTGGGCCCCTGGGTAAACGGCAGCTCAATCCTGGAAAGCTGCAATTTTTCAACAGATGCTTGGTGGCCAGCATGACACGCTTCCAAAGCCTCGCAACATTAATGGGCCTCCCAAAGAACCGTCTTCTCACCTTCATGCAAGTGCATGTACTTGCATGCTTGTACGCATACATATTACGACCACAAGTGCCCTGCACCTGGCTCAAGGTCAGGCATGTGTCATGCAAGACCGACGACACAATCATAGTGTGCATCAAGGATCTTCAGCATGCATCCTATCATCGGGGTCAACCTGATCTTCTGTGCAGGAGGGCTTCATCAACTTTGTCGTGAGCCCGCTGTTCCAGGCTTATGTGACCGTCCTGCCTGATGCCCAACCCATGCTTCAAGCAATTGAAGCCAATGGCAGGTGCGGTCTGGCTCTGTGAGGGTGCTCCACATGAGTGCTTGGTATGCATGAGTGCTCATATGAGAGCTTTTTGTGCACGCACACACACACATATACACACACACATATATATATATATATATATATATATATATATATATGTATAAATGCTTGATGGCCTCAGGCGACGCCAGATCGTGGCCTCAGGCAGGCGCAATTCGTTGCTGAGCAATTGATTGCAAACACTTGTGGTACCAGTGCGCCATGGGAAACCTTGTACCCATTTACTCGCACTGCGCTTCCATACTCCCTCGCGCCTCGGGTGCAAACACCGTAGGCAATTCTCATCTGGGGTGCCATGATGGGCCATGCCACGATTACTGCTTACTATCCAAGCTTACCAAGCAGGCCTGTGATGGTTGAGCAACCCTGGTTTCAAGCAATTCCCTTGTGCACCATTGCGCAGCCATTGTGCACCCTCCTTGGCAGCCAAAAAAAGACTTACATTGCTCCCAATTCTTAATGGTGTCGGGTTCAGCACTGTGCTGGGATTAGCAGTCCACCTCAGCCTTTGTTTTGCACATGTGCACCCAAAGTACAACCTTTAAGATTCAAATGATGTATTGCACACTGCTGAAATTGTTATGAAAAAGATGGGTTTGCCGAGTCCATGCGTAGCTTAACAGATTTTTATTCGTGATTGGAATTTTATGTGTACTTTTTTTGCGCCCCCATATCCACACCTATACATCCGCACGCGCAACTTTTGATTGTACAGATGAATGTTAAAGTGTGATGCTTTGCAACTGAGGGGGTCTCAGGCTCAAAATCTGCAGATGGTTAGATACTTGTATTTCAATTCATTGACATCTCATGCTAAGATTTGGCCTACTCTGTCCGCTTGCAGATTCTGGGCCGAGCAGACCACATAACAGACAGCTAGCTCAGCACTGTCTGCAGCTGCCCTGCCCTGCATTACCATGGCAAGTCTGGATCAGCAAGGGTGCGTGCACGGACAGCTAGCGCAGCACTGTGCACTGCCCTGCATTGCCTTGGCTTTCTGGGTCAAGAAGGCTGCGTGCATGGACAGCACCGTCGCCTGGTCTAGCAATGGTGTAGCATTAGGAAAGTAAAACTGTGCAGGAGGTGAGAACTATTTGCAGTCCATGAGGATGGTGAAGGTATGTCGGACCCGACAAAAGTCAGGCGTGTCATTTAATTGTCGGCGTTGTCCTTGCACGCATGTAATGAATGCACGGCACCCCATGATAAAAACTGGCAGGGACATGGTATTGTGCATGGGTAAGGGTATTATGCAAGCCACAAGATGAAGGAGCTCTCGTATGTGCGATCTGCCAACCCTCCCTGATACTTAAGCTAAGATAACTCAGAAGGAAGTAAACAAGGAAGCAGTAGCCTTGTCCAGTTGTGCTCATGCTGCCTGCAACTGCATCAACCTATTATTCCTGTCCTCCGCATAGTGTCAAGTATCGGTCAAATGTCAGCAGTCGGTCTGTTAATTGTTTGAGTCACTGCCTATTGTTTGGCTTGTCATGCTTGCCAGGGATGGTTGCATTAAGAGTCTGCATTTCTTGCTTTTGTTCCGCACACTCGATCACTTCACTTGGAGCAAAGATGTATTTGCAAAAAGTGAGCGACGAAAGATAGTGAAATTTCGGGAACTGCTCTAGCTTTCTTGCATGTCAATGTTTTGCATGTCAATGTTTTGCATGCCAATTTGGCAGCCAGCCCAATCTCTCCTCTGAACACTGAGCAATAGGCTGAGTCAGATGAATGGGACACTTTGAGGGACTTGGCTCCATGTTTTGCACACTTGTCTTCACCCATCATAGATGGTAGGTAACCAGGAAGAGATAGTATTATGTATTGCTTTTTTAAAGATAAAATAATAATATAAGATACTGTGTGCTGGTGAGATGAATGGTATATGATTATTTTGGTTTTCTTTGTTATGAACCACTGTCTCGTTGAAAGCCTCAAGCTGTGGTGTCCTATACCCTCTTTATTTCTGAGATTGGGCACCCATGCAAAAGGGATGCAGCTTGCATGAATAGTACTGGAAAAAGGGCAAAATCTGGGCAAGTGCAATTGCCAATGCTGCATCAATGAGCAGTCCTCCATGCTTTTTGATTTGCTCTTTCATTTCTTTCTCAAGTATTACGTAATCATTCTTCACTTGCTTGAAATACTCAAGAGGTTGCCTCAGTGCCAGGCACTTGCATTGAGTATTGCCTTATTTCATGACGCACAATTGAGCATCCAGACTTATGTACAACAGTATGTGCATACTCTGGTCTGAAATCATGCTTCCTTGAACTGTTTTTCCTATTGTTTTGGAACTCTGTTTTGATGTCAATTGCATGGCTTGCCCAGCCTGAGCAAGGTTTCCCAAGTGAGTCGCTTTTGGGAGTCATAGGCAGGGATCTGCAGGACCTCCGCCGACTTGCGTGTCGTCTGTTATTGTTTTTTATAGGGAGGCGCTTTTGGGAGTCATAGGCAGGGATCTGCAGGACCTCCGCCGACTTGCGTGTCGTCTGTTATTGTTTTTTATAGGGAGGCGCTTTTGGGAGTCATAGGCAGGAATCTGCAGGACCTCCTTCGACTTGCATGTCATCTACTATCATTTTTACCTCATTAATTTCTCATCTACTTGAGGATGGACCAGGCCTTGTTTTGGTAGCCTCCTTGTTGCTTTTTCCCTACATGTAAGAGCTCAGCTCTGCACATCTCGGAGCAGTCTGTAAATTACTGTTCGTGACCGTGTAATTCACAGGATAGCGGCAATGCAGCTTCAGCTTATAGGATAGGATAGGATAGTCTTACATAGCTGTACCTGCCTACAAGGGCAGCTTAGCTGAAGCAAAAGGTGCCTGTAACCAAATTAAACCAAAAATGTGTAAATGCCGACTGAAAGCCTTGAGCTGAGTTCAGAACTGTCAACTGTAAAAAAACACACACTGTCACTCTAAATGAAACAAGCATGCAAAGCCAAGCACAAAAACTCAATAAAGTTGCAGTGTCAGGAAAATACAATGGTTACAATGGGAGGTGACCTTCAGCCAGGTCGTTTGGCTGATCGGCTTGTGGCTGGTCTCTGCCAGCCAAAAATGATTCCATGAGCTCAGACACAAAAAAGAAAATTTAGATTTACACAGGGGGACCTTCAGCCAGACTGTTCGGCTGATCGGCCTGTGACTGGTCCTCGCCAGCCAACATAATGTCCATAAGCTCAGAAACAAACGAAAAAAAACTTGTCGTTGTGTTGCAAGAGGAAATCAGAAGCATCCTGGACACTGGCTTGTTGTAAAAATGGTTGCTCCATTGAAAAATCACCAGAGAAACAGTTGAACAGGTAAGCGTACTTTCTTCTCAAAGCACAAACATCTGCGTCTCTGCACACCAAAAGGGCATGAGCCTCATCTTGAATCTCATCACAAGAACAGCGATCACACAAAAGAGTGTTCTGAGTATCCCAAGCTGCTGTCTCCACCTTCAGTGTGTGTGCCCTAAGTCTGAAACGGCTAACATTCGTCATGACATGTGGAGACAAATCCAAATGCATGTGCCTTGGTAAACGGGCAGGGGCACGCACGTTATGGTCAAAAGGCACTGCAAAAAGAGACTGGTAAGTTGCCAGCTTACTATATGTGTCCCGCGGGTTCACTCCCTCAACATCTCTCCACACTGCCCGCAGCCTGTGTCTGAGGTCATCAGTAAACTCTTTAATAGGGATAGGAGTGCCCTGCCGCAGAGCTTGCACAAAGGAATCACAGCGCCGTAAGCCTTGAAAAGCATCTAAAACTTGAGCAGTCCAGCAGGCTGGCTCACGCGAATGAATATTCAAATCCGCTTTCAACACTCTTCTCAACGTCTCACTGTTAGACCTCAGCATGCTATTATACATTTTGACAACAGACCTAAACCAGTAAAACTGAAGCGGCTCATGACCACACTCCCTCAGGACAGCCCAGTTTGTAGTGGTACGCTTAACACCCAGCGTGCTCTTAAGATAACTCATGTGCCGCACTTGCAGATCACTTGCAAATTCCTTGCCCCCTTTAATGTATTCAGTGCCCCACACTTGGCCTGCATACATTCCAGCTGGAACCACATACGTCTTCCCAAGCCACAGAGACACGTACGGCCTATTTGCCAGAAAATTCTCACGAACAAATTGACGAACCCGAAATGCAGACGCCATGAAGGGGCCAGTTGCATGCTCAGAGGACTTGGCCATGCTCATGCACTTGTGGAACATCATGCCAAGGTACCTAAAAGACTCCTTGTGTGCCAGTGGCACCCCCCCGATATGAAAAACAGGCAGGTCCGACCCAGAGGAATTGAAGTGCACCACCTCAGATTTAACTGTGTTGATGACTAAGTGCTTCCTCTGAGCATACGTATGCAAGCGGTTCAACATGGTCTGCAACGCAACAGGATCGTTGGCCATCAGAGTCAGGTCATCAGCATATAACATGTGCGTCACATAGAATTCAGCCGTACCCGTGACAGCACCTTGCAACCCCTCCGCAATTTCATCAATGTCATTAATATACAGAGAGAAAAACAGAGGGGACAAAGGGCAGCCCTGTTTCACACCTGTGTTAGGGTGCACCTGAGCATTCTTCTCTCCATCCTTCAAAATATACTCATCAGCATCGTACATGTTTTTAATGACGGACAAGAAGGAAGTGGGCATGCGTGTGCGCTGCAGATGCTGCCAGAGTGCCTGCCTAGGGATGGTGTCATATGCTTGCTTGAAGTCAATGAATGCAGTGTGCAGCCGGCTAGATCGCCCAGGCTTGATTGTGCGTGCAGCATGCTGTAGGTGCCTTAAAATGTAGATGGGCTGGAGGGTGTTCCTTCCAGGGTAGAAGCCAAATTGTGTGTCTGGAATCTTGTTTGAGGCCACACACCAGTCCGTGACAAGAGAACGAATCACATTAGCATACAAGCGGTACATTGTGCCACTGACAGCCAGCATGCGATAGCTATTTGGTTCAATGAGGGGCCCCTTTTTGTACAAGGGGGTCAGCTTGGCCTTCTTCCAACATTCAGGAATACGAGCCTTGTCATAGAACAACTTGAAAAGCCGGGCAATGTATGGCACCAGCACTTTTACCCGCTCAGTGCCCCGGCCATTGACCCGCGGGCGTACCACAGCAGCATATTTGATAAAAGGAGCAGCCACACAGTCAAAACCAGGGGAAGCACGCCCATTCATCTTGCCAATCTGCTTGGCTACCAGCCCTTGCATCTCCTCCTCTGAAGGCACAGCAACTGTATCCGGCTCAGGCATCCAATTATTTTGAGTGCCCTGTCTCAAAAGAGCCTCAACGTCGCGCCCACGACCCAAAGGAACAGCCATATCCCTTGCAGACAAAGCCACACCCCCACGAACCAATTGAGCTGCCTCACGGGGCTGAAAGTGCGCTTTTAGATACCTCTCCCACACAGACTGTGCCACAGGTGTGGTCTGAGTACGCTTAGATCGCCTCAGCATTGCATGCACATCAGGGTCTTTACTGTAAAGCCTCCCTAGGAACACATCCCTCTGTCTCTGCGTGTATGCACGCTTCGACCACCGAATTTGGATCTTGTATTGCCTCTGCACAAACTCACGCGCATGCAGAGGCTGACCAGTTCGAAGAGCCTCCATGAACACACGACGCTTCTCTCTACAAGCTGCATCAAACCAGGGAGGGCTGTGAGCGCCCCTCCGGCTGGCATGCAAAGGCCCACACACACTGACCAGCCCAGTCATGCCCGTGTGAAAAAGCTTGGTCCAACTAAAGAGGAGGTTCATCATAGAAGAAAGACAGCTGTAATGTCAGAGCCATGCAACAAGTTCTTGAGGTTTCAATGTGCGGGGTCTTGAGGCATGCAACAAGCAGGTCATTGAGGTCTGAAAGGAACACAAGCAGCAAGCAGCAAATGGCCTACACTTAAACAGGACAAGGACCAGCTGATATACAGGCATGCATGCACACACAAAGGCTCAGCCAGGGACCTTTGCAACCCGGTCTCCAACGCAAAAACTCTGGCCAGCATGCAGCCTCATCTCTACAAATCCCAGTCCATAACCGCCGAGACAGCCTGGTGAGTGCACATGTCAAAGAAGGTGTCAACTGCGTTGCCTTGCTTGAATGTCTTCAGCAGATAAGTACCCTCTGTAATCTCTCCAAGACATGGCACGGGGTATGGACGGCCCTTGAGGACCCCTATACATGCCCTGTGACTGGTCCTCGCCAGCCAACAGAATATCCTGTTTGGCTGATCGGCTTGTGGCTGGTCTCTGCCAGCCGAAAATAAATCCATAAGCTCAGACACAAAAAAAGAGAAGCTTTGCATTTCGCTGATGAAGGAACTGATGAACAAATTGAGAGCTCACTTGATGCAGTAAAAAAGGTTGCATCTCAAGAATATCCTGGAAGTAAGGTTCAAAAAGCACTTGATACTTGCGGCGCAGAGAACAAACGTGTTCATCAGTACAATTAAAAAGGACATGTGCTTCATCTTGAGTTTGGTTGCAAGGACACCTGTCACACACAGAGGTACCATCGTCCTGCCAAACAGCCAATTCAACTTTCAAAGTATGAGCACGAAGCCGGAACCTGCTCACATTACGCAGAACTTGCTTAGGCAAATCCAAAAAAAGATACCAAGGCAGGGGTGCATAGGTTTGGCGAGCGTTGCAAGCAAAAGGAGTAGCAAACCAAGCTTGGTAAGTAGCTAGTTTATTGTTGTTTCCCCTTGGATCCACTGACTCAGCTTCTCTCCAAACTCCTTGCAATCTGTACCTCAAGTCTGCACTAAAATCATTCATGGAAATGGCACCTCCTGACCTCACAGCCTGCTCAAAATTTTCAGAACCACGCAAACCTTGGAAGGCTTGAATTAACTGCGCTGTCCAGCACTTGTCATCCTTAGGTTGTAACTTCAAATTGGCTTGCATAACACGGCGTAAAGTACTACTATTTGTACCAAGCATGCTGTTGTACAGCTTGACTGCAGCTCTAAAACAATAGTACTGCAGTGGTTGATGCCCACATTCTCTCAAAACAGCCCAGTTACTAAGTCACTAGTGGTGATAGCTCGCTTCACACCCAAGGTACCTTTCAAGAAATTCAGATGCAAAGTTTGCAGAGCACTAGAGAACTCTTTGCCTGCCTGCATGAAACCTGTACCCCACACCTGACTCGCGTACATACCAGCTGGAATAACATACGTCTTAGCAAGCCACAAGGAAGCATGCGGCCTATCTGCAAGTGTGTGCTCACGTACAAAACGACGAATCCTATAAGCAGATGTAAGCATAGCACGAGATGCATTTTCTGCCGATTTAGCCATGTTCAAGGTCCTGTAAAACATCGTGCCAAGATATTTAAACGAGTCCTTATGAGCAAGAGTGTCACTGCCAATCGTAAAAACAGGGAGATTATTTCCTATTGAGTTGAAGTGCACAACCTCTGACTTTAGGGTGTTGATAACGAGATGCTTCTTCCTAGCATACACATTCAGCCTGCTTAACATGGTTTGAAGTGCACCTGGCTCATTGGAAAGCAATGTGAGATCATCAGCATACAACATGTGGGTCACGCAAACGTTCTCTGTGCCAGTTACTGCCCCTCTCACATCCTCAGCAATCAAGTCAACATCATTGATGTAAATTGAGGAAAGGAGAGGAGAAAGAGGACACCCTTGCTTAACACCTCGCATAGGATGCACACGTGCAGGAAAATACACTTATTGAGTTTCCACAAGAAGCGCAGAAGGTTTGAGAACAGCACCTCTCTGAAAAAGGTCCAAGTGGCCATGACAATTGTGTTCATGTGATGCTTTGTACTTCAGTTCTCAGCATCCACTGTTATAGATGCATTGCAATGCTTCAAGAAGGGTAACCGCCGATACAGCCTGGTGAGTGCACGTGTCAAGATGAGGTATCAGTTGCATTGCCTTGCTTGAATCTCTTCAGCAGATAAGTACCCTCTGTAGTCTCTCCAAGACATAACAAGGGGTATGGACGCCCCTTGAGGACCCTTCAGCTTATCACTTGAAGTCGTCAGCAAATTATCAGAGGGATTTGACCTACAGCCCAGGGGTGGGGCACCAAATCGCAATCTTAGCAAGTCTTGGTTAGGGAACACATTGATCTCAGGATCAATGGTGTAGTGAAAGCACTCCAGGAAAAGGTTGGAGCCAGTTCGAGAGCCAGACAAATGCATGTCAAGGCTTGCGAGGAAAACTGACACAGGCAGTGCGAGTACTCCCCGTAAATAAGAAGACGGAGACACATTGGCATAAGGTAAAGTTACATTGCTGTATCCGCCTACAGGGGCAGCTGAGCGGATACACTGAGGCCTGTAACCAGATCTTGCCCAAAAACGCTCAACTCACAAAACTCAGATTGGAAAGAAAAGATAACATATCATGTTTGTTGCAGCCAAGTGTTTGTTAAAGCACGAGATTGCAGGTTTACAGGTTTTACAGATAAAGCCATCAGTCAAAAAGTGACTGCTAGGCTGCTCATGTGAAAGACTGTATTATAAAAATGTAAAGGAGTGTTTGGGTAGCCCATGCATGTAAGTGTACAAAAAAAACTTGCCAAGAACAAGGGAAATTTTTCCACTGGTGTTTGTATGACAAAGCAGCGGCAAATAAACATCAGGAGTTTGCCCTGGCGGGACCAACCGACTGCATCAAAAAAAGGAGGAGAGCAACATATGTGTGTTTGTGTGGTAACTTAAGGAAGAAACACGGTCTGTCACACTGAGCATGCCAAGAACGAAGGGGTCAAATTATAGTAAATGTAAAAATGACGTATGGAGGAGCAGCACGTGCACAGTAAGAGGGTCAGGAACATCAAAGATTGTCTGGTTCATCACTCTCTTGCTAATTATACCCCCTTACCTCTTTCCAATAAATTTTTCTAAGAGATCTAGACTCACCTCCAGCCGTCCTGATGCTATACTGATTACTCCCTATAAAGCCAAACCCACTCCTTCTTCTCCTTCTACCTCCTGCTCACACCATCATGTGTTACGCAGCAGACACAACCCCACACTGAGGACCTCAACAGCCAACCGCGTGAGGCAACCCCACCGACTGAATGTAAACCAGCGGCATGTGCACTTGATTGAAATCAAGTATTGTGAAGACACGAGGCCTGGACAGCAGTTGGAGGCTGCACAGCGGCAGCATGCAGACCTCTGCAAACTCATAAATGCAAAAGTTGTGACTCTCCACACCATCCTTTTGGGTGTTGGTGGGACCTGCTACACTGAGCACACCCTTAACCAGTTTAAACAACTGGGACTTGACCACCAACGCGCCAATAAACTAGCTAGCAAACTTCATGCCCATTCTGTCATGTATGCCAACAGGCTTGTTACCACTAGGCGTGCTATTGAAAACAAGAATACTTCTTGCAGCCAGGTTATGGAGCCGGGTGCTTCCAATAACCCTCCAGATCCCCATTAGGGTCTTCTTTTTGTAGCTTCGTGGTGGAGAGGACTCACGGCTCTTCTGAGCCAATGTGTCTCCTTTGCCTTAATTGATGTAGGGAGAGTTTCCTCTGCCTACGTAGTTTTTCTTTTCTTTTCAAGGGGATGCCCTAAAAAACATATCTACCTGTCAGGCTGAGAAAGTGACGCAGCCATAACAGTGTCTTGACATCCCATGACCAAAAGGTGCGCTCCATGAGGCGGACTGACTTCATAGCTGCGCGGCATGCGCAAAGAGAGCATCCGGTGTTGAGAGAAGACATTGATGCTGTGGCGCACAGCAACAAGCGGATTTGGCTGGAGATTCTAGCTTCTAACAGACATGATGCAGATTCTGGAGAGTCGGCTTGACTCTTGCTTGCTTGGCTTGCTGGATAATGCTATTGGTAATTAGGCTGAACTTTGTGTGCTGGACTGATGCACTTAGCTGGCGTGGCACTGCTGGCTTCCTCCTCCAAGGGCTAGGTGAGCTTACTCACACATGGGCTACTTTATTAGGGGCTTGACTGGGTTTACAAAGATGATAAGAACAAGATGGTGTAACTGCGAGTTCCTACGTGAAGTATAGTTCTCTCAACACAGCCTCAGCTGTGTTGCCACAAGGATAAATACCACTGTCCAACTAACTCAACTAACTTGCAGCACACTCTCGGCACAGCAGACTCTCGTCGTGACATACCCTCATTAGCAACTCACAAACCAACATTTGTTTCTACAAAGTAAAACCTCATGCTGGCATAGCTGGTAACGAATGTGCAGATGCTCTTGCTAGATATCAGGCTAACCAAGCCAATAATAGTGTGGCTGATACTGGGATCCTCGGTGCAGGCCCAGGCGGAAATCCATTTTCTCATTTATTTTGGTTAGCCAAGAAGGAAAAAAGAGAAAAAAACTGCTGGCACATCCACAGCTCCTGCACCCAATCCTAAAATCACCTACCTCCCCAATCTTCAAAATGCTCTCAATTCTCACATGCATACAAAACACAGACTTGGATACGCCAACTCCAAAAACAGGCTACTACTCATACTATCAGAGCTTATTACCCCATGTTAACAAGAAAACCAGCAATGCCTTTAGAAGTATGCCTCATATATCCTCACCTATGAGACGCACCATCTTACAATATTGCACAGGCACCCTTTATGACCAAAAACATGCAGTTCGCTTCAAAAGGTCCACTATCCCACCTCTTTGTTTTTAGCGTGCCAGCAGTGTCTAGCAAACATTAATGCCTATCAGCCCCCCGCCTGCGGCTGCCAGTTTATCCCCATTGTAACCATTGTAACCATTACAGCAGTTGACACTTCTGAACTCAGCACAAGGCTTCATCCCAGTGCTTTTATTGAGCTTTTGGAGTTGGTAGCATTTTGGTGACCAAGGGTCACCCTTAGCACGGTGCTAATTTCAATTAACTGTGCAGCACAGCCAATTTTTTTTTTTTTTTCGCGCAGCCAAAATTTGGGCAACGCCAATATATAATCCCCGGGGCTTGCTGCTCCTCTTGCAGAGCCAGCTGCTGCTTGTGCTGCTTCCATGCTTCCACATTTTCTTCATGCTGGCAAGCCCGGATAATGGGGAGACCTGCTTCCTGCTGCTGCTGTTGCTGCTGCTGCTGCTGCTGTGCTTTGGTTAGCACACGCTTTTTCAAGCCCAAATGGGACAGCGTACTGTCCTTTTTGTGCAGGCACTCTCTTCTTGTGCCTGCACAAAAGGAACTGTCCTTCATGGCAGGCACTTTGCCACCCCTGCGCCTGTTTCAAAGTCCCCCTTGTGCAGGAGGGGGATCTTGTTTATGCCCCCAAGAGAGCGCACACGCTGGCGCTTGCGCCCCTTCCCTGTCATCTCCTCAGACTCACTGGACTGCTCGCTGCTGCCTCCTGCTGCTGCCATGCTCATGGCCTCATCTGCTGCACGGGCAATGGCTGCAGGTGATGGTGCAGCTGCTACACTTGCAAGGGCAGATGCTGAGGGTGCTTGCATGCTTGCAACTGCTGGGGTTCCCTCCAATGCTGCTGGTGTTGGTGCTAAAGGAGGTGGTGGTGGTGGTGGTGATGATGATGGTCGTGGTGCAGATCCTGCTGCTGCATGGGGTGCACTGCCTGCTTCTGCTTCTGCTGCTGATGTTGCTCTTGCAGGGACATTGGAGGAGGGGGCAGGTGCCTGTCCCCAAGGCAGGCGCCTTTGATTTGAGAGAACTTGCCTTTGCTTTTGCTTTTCCCCTAATAAAAGCACTGCTTCGTCCCTCATTCAGTTAATATTGTGCACATTTAATTTGGTTTGGTTACAGACACCTTTTTGCTTCAGCTAAGCTGCCTTATTGGCAGGTTACAGCTTTGTAACCTTATCCTACTAGGATAGTATCCTAGCTGGCAACTTATCAGCCTCTTTCTGCAGTGCCTTTTGACCACAATGTGCGTGCCCCCGCTTGTTTACCAAGGCACATGCATTTGGATTTGTCTCCACATGTCATGAGAAATGTTAGCTGTTTCAGACTTAGGTCACACACACACTGAAAGTGGAGACAGTGGCTTGGGATACTTAGAACGCTTTTCTGTGAGATCGCTGTCCTTGTGATGAGATTTAAGATGAAGCTCATGCCCTTTTGGTGTGCACTGCACACTGTGCAGAGACGCAAATGTTTGTGCTCTGAGGAGAAAATATGCTTACCTGTTCAACTGTTTCTTTGGTGATTGTTCAATGGAGCAACCTTTTTTACAGCAAGCCAGTGTCCAGGATATTTCTAATTTCCTCTTGCAACACAACAACAAGCTTTTTTCGTTTGTTTCTGAGCTTATGGACATTATGTTGACTGGCGAGGACCACTCACAGGCCGATCAGCCGAACAGTCTGGCTGAAGGTCTCCCTGTGTAATCTAATCTATGTATTTTGTTCTTGTTCTCCAGACCAGATTGGTTTGGTTACAGGCCTTTTTCGCATGGGCTGCCCACGTAGGCAGGTACAGCTATGCAACCCTTTCCTTTCCTTTCAAATGCAATTGTCTGTGTTGCACCAGGACGTTTCTGATTTCCTCTTGCAACACAACAACAAGCTTTTTTCGTTTGTTTCTGAGCTTATGGACATTATGTTGGCTGGCAAGGACCAGTCACAGGCCGATCAGCCGAACAGTCTGGCTGAAGGTCCCCCTGTGTAAAATCTAAATCTAAATCTGTGTTGCACAACGGTGCCCAAGTTTGTGCCTGTGTTCTATGTGAGAAGCCAGCTGGGAGCGAAGGTTGAAGGTTTCTTTGTGCGAGCGCATGGCAGGCTTAGTTATGGATTGGGATTTTGTAGAGATGAGGCAACAGTAAACGCTTATTAAACTTATCACCAGTGGTGTGCTCCTCCTACTAAAAGAGCCTTGGTTATGCATTCTCCTTATAGCCTCCCCAAATACATGTTCCTTGACCTCCCCCATGATGTCATTCGCAGCGTGGCTCGGTTTAGACTCCGCATTCACACCCTTCGCTATGAGACAGCAACTTGGAATCACAGCTCTTCCCCAAACTGTGACCTTTGTGAGGCTGATGACGATGTCCAGGATGAACAACATGTCCTCTTCCATTGCACACATCCCCAGGTGGTCTCTCTCCGCAGGAAATATGCTCCCTTGTTCTCACAGGCAGAATCTCATGATGTGTCTACTTTTTTGAACCAGAACAACAACAAACTTCCTTATTTCCTTCATGAATTGATTGCCTTTTATGAGCAGGCTAGCAGTCGCACTTTTTGACTGAAGGCCTTAACCTTGTAGAGATGAGGCTGCATGCTGTGTGTTTGCATGCCTGGATATCAGCTGGCCCTTGTCCTGTTTAAGTGTAGGCCATGTGCTGCTTGCTGCTTGCATTCCTTTCAGACCTCAATAACCTCAGGCTGCTTGTTGTATTACTCGGAAACCGCACATTGAGACCTCAACTTGCTTGTTGCATGGCTCTGAAATTGCAGTTGTCTTTCTTCTGTAGATGAACCTCCGTCCTCTTATTGTGCTCTAGTTGGACCAAGCTTTTTCACATGGATATTCTGTTGGCTGGCGAGGACCAGTCACAGGCCGATCAGCCGAACAGTCTGGCTGAAGGTCCCCCCGTGTAAATTTAAATCTAAATCTGTGTTGCACATCAATCAATCAGAGTAAATTGAGGTGACTTGCAAGCCACAGCAACAAAGCTCCTTACACAACAAAGAACCCTCGGAGCCTTCCGAGAAGCTTGCAGCTGCAATAAGTATCATAATACAGAGGAGATTTTTAATTTGAAATGAATCAAGGACTGCAGAAGAACAACATGTAAAGATATGTACAGGTTTGAAGAAGAAGATAGTAAGGGCATTTTGAGCCCACTTACAGGAAGTGATAAGTTCTTCCCAAGTGAAACATAGTTTTTTTAAGCAGCCATCCTCAACAACACCAAACAATCCCCCGTACAGAGGATTCTATCAACCGAGCAAGACCTTTTAAGTAAATATGCAGCACGTCTGTTGACAATATATACAAAGAAGTGCCCCAGGGGGCCCAAAGATGTCACTTGCTAAATAAAACATCTGAAACGAATGAAGAAAACTCGTTGGACCACCAAGGCTACCATAGTAAACAGTTTTTGTTCATGAACCCGACATTTGCATCCTAGAAGGATGTGGATCGAGCCCCTTGCTCCATTTCAAGTAACCTGTCCATCCACATGTGGTGCACCTCGGCAAATATCAGTGCTCACCGCGAAAGAAAAAGGTCAAAGCCCGTTCAGCAAGTCATGCCTTAAACTAGCACTCAATCAAGCAAAAGGCCTCGCCAGCATATGTTGACTTTATTGCTGATCAATGCCAACGTGGCATTTAATGCGCGAAAGAAAAGCACTGTGTACTAGCATGCCCCACGTCTGTCCTTACAATGTTCCTAAATGTTACATAGATTTAGAATCTGGTCTGGCACTGCTGCCAGAACCCTCTCTCAATCTCCATGCATTATCACCCACATGAAAGAGTTAAGAAAAAGAAAGGGGGCCAACAACAGCGAGCCGGCAAAGCCTTATCCCTCCCTACCACCTATACATACTGTCTTTCAACTCCTATTTACAGCAATGCTGAAGGGGAGAAGAGGCTCCCATAATTGAAAACCTGTTGGCTTTCATCACTCACACACCGCACCTGCGCCTCTGGCTTTGCCAGCCTTGCCGCTTGCCACAAAGCTCTCTGTACGATATGCTCCATAGGAGCTAATAATGTGAAGGTTGCATTGTTTTTACGTGGAAAAGACATGTTCCACAGTTCTACAGCCTTCATCGGCATCTACTAAGTGTCGCAAGCCTGCAATTAGTCATCCACACTGTAACAAATGCTGCCCTATTCGCCTCCATACCAACGTCTTGGAGCATACGAGGAGCTTTGTTGTGACATAAAACACCAGACCTACTTGTTTGCTCCATGTCACTGTATGTACACTTTTTCACAGAGCTAACGATTGGGCTCATACCATTGCTTACGACCAAACTGAGACGCACGCGCGCACGCGCACACACACACACTCAGACACACAGACCACTCAAGCAGCGCGGCTGCCCTTATGCTGCTCGCGCTTTGAGCGCAGGTAGCGCGAAAAGGCGTTGCCTTTCTCAATAGGCGGCAGGTACTGCGCGCCCTCCGCCTGAAGCCAACACACAGAGCAGACGGGAATCAGGTCTGCCGACGCTTGCAAAGGCCAGAGCATGGTGTAAATTGATGCTCTAAACTTCTGCTTGGTTGTGAGCACACAAGCCAGGAAGGAGTACCAGGGCCAACAGGCTGCGGCAAGGCCTTCTCCTTTTGCTACTTGTGGATAAAACAGAAGGGGCAAGCATCAAGTGGGCATGATAGCTGCTTTGCAGGTTTGCAGGACAAGCCATCCTTCAAAGCGCATGCCTGCTGGGCTAAAGCGCACAGGAAAGTTGCAATCAGATATTCATGACACAGCTGCTTTGCAGGTTTGCAGGACAAGCCATCCTTCAAAGCGCATGCCTGCTGGGCAAGAGCACACAGGAAAGTTCTGAAACAATGTTCATCTGACAACAGCTGCTCTGCAGAGAGAGAAGGCTGCACACTTTCCAAGCCTGCAGCGCTGGTCTGCCATCACCGATGCAGAGCCTCCTGTCAGATAACAGCATAGCCTCTCATCCATGCAGCATGCACTCATGCACTCATGCTTGGCTAAGCACCAGGCGCCCTTGCCATTTGACATCGAGCCACATCTACACCTTCCAAACACAAACAAACCTACAAAAGCCTACAAACCTACACACACATACCAACCTACATACACACACATAAACCAACCACGACACGCCACACACCCATGCATGGGCACATCCCTGCTCATTTGCAAAGAACAGGCATCAAACACGCGCGTTGCAGTGCAGATACGAGCACTCAAAGCTGCTTATTCATCCTCCTGTGCCGCCGACCACACACCCACACCCACACCCACACCTACACCCACACCCACACCCACACCTACACCCACACCCACCCACCCGTATACTGGAGCTGGTGCTGCTGCACTCCTCCTGAGGCGAAGACATCGTGGCCGACGCGTAGGGCACTTCCGTGGGGCTCACTTTCTCCCCTACCACACCACCATCGATGGCTGCGCCCTGCATGAGCAACAGGCCCTTTGGAGAGATGGGTCCACGCTGGCCCATCGGTGACAATGACCTGTACCCCAGAGGCTGCTTCCCCACACACTCCAGGTCCAGCTGGGTGGGGGGCGCATGTGGGCGCGAGGAAGTGGGAGGGGGGTCAGGGCTGGGCGGCATGGGCTCCATGAAAGGCAGGATACCTGTGGCAGGAACCGGGGCGCTGCCGCGTGGCTGCAGCTGTGGCTGCCGTGCCCGTGCTTGCTGCTGCTGCTGCAGCCGCTGTAATCGCTGCTGCTGCTGGCGGTGCTGCTGCTGCTGCTGCTGCTGCTGCTGCTGCTGCTGCTGCTCAAGAGTGCCCTGTAAGACCCCCCCCCAACATTTCTGTGCGGGAGGCACCACCGGGGGCAGGCCCATGTCACTGCTGTCCCGCTCCATCCACACCATCTGCCGGGGAGTGAGGGCGGCAGGGGGGGGGCTGCCCTGTGAAGGGGGAAAGGGCCCCCCTGCCCACACAACACCCGAGGCTTTGTCTGTGTGCGGAGATGGCGGCTTCCTGGCCGCAGGTTGTGAAGCCGTGGATGAGATCTGAGTGTGTGAGCAAAATGCGGTGTTTGAGGAAGCAGGACCAGCGGCAGCAAGCAGAGCACTGCCTACCGTGGCTGCAGTAGCAGAGGTAATAGACTCTGCCGAGGAAGGTCTGGCTGCCCCGGGTACCAGGTTCAGACCCCCACGCACCCCGGCATGTGTGCTCTTCCCAGCCTTGCCACCCTCCGCCCAGGCCTCTGCAGCAGCAGGGGCATCATCACCACCCACAGCAATCCCAGCACCAGCACCAGCATTGTTTGAGGGGCATTCCAGGTCCTCCATGCCACAGCTGTAGATGTCAGGGACTGCGATGGCAGCAAAGCCTGCAGGATCTACACAATCAATGCCCCCGCTGTGCCCACCGCCCACAGCGTCCAAGGATGCGTGCTCCAGGGCCCAGGCACGCGTGCGTGCGGCTGTGAGCTCACGCGCTTCAATGCTGGCGGCCACGGGATCCACCACTGCCAGGGGCAGGCCCTGTGTGTGTGTGTACGTGTGTGTGTACGTGTGTGTGTACGCGTGTGTGTGTGTGTATGTGTGTGTTCATGCGCCAGCCTGTGCAAGTTACCTTTGCTGGTGCGCATGTTGCACTCACAGGGCATGGTATCATAGAGTGTTCCCATGACAATTTGCCCACCAGCAGATGCAGCCAAAAAAGTAACACCTACAGAGCGTCCTTGGCATATGCATCACAGCCCCCTTGCGTGCAGCACAAGCAGCAAAAATTCAAAGAAGGACAGCAGCATGGATAGGATGGATAGGATATATGATGATATGGATGGACAGGATGGATAGGATAGCAGCATGGACGTGGACCTGGCCTCACTTGCCCCAGGCAGGGCATCTTCAAGCATGCACAGCAGTCATGCATGCGAATTTCTCATCTGCCACCAACACTTCACTGATCAACGGAGGACAGCCGCTGTCTCAGCGACAGAGGGACAAAAGGAGCAGAGCTTGGTCGCGACAGAGGGACAAAAGGACCAGAGCTTGGTTGTGACAGAGGGACAAAAGGAGCAGAGCTTGGTTGCGACAGAGGGAGAACAGAAGCAGAGCTAGGTTGCGACAGAGGGAGAACAGGAGCAGAGCTAGGTTGCGACAGAGGGACAAAAGGAGCAGCTTGCCCACAACATTTTAGCTGTGTTGCTCTACACCCAGTTAGCTATTCTTCAGCCAAGCTTGCTTTCCAGGTGCACACATGCTGCTATCACTGGTGTTTCCTGCAACCACCGAGTCCCAGTCACGTCTGTGCTGAGGTGCTGAATTGCCTGCACACATCCTCATATCCTAACACGCTCTGCGCAGCGCAGTTTTACTTCCTTTAAATGAAAATTGACGCCTTGAGGACAGCTAGACTTAAACAGTTCATGTCTCTCACCCTCTTGCCCCCTAAAGGCGGGGAGCGTGGGGCGACACGCGGCGCAGGCTCCCCCAGCACTTCGTGGTGCACAGCAAGGGTCAGGGTACTGGCAGAGGCGTTGCCCGGTGGCGTCGGTTGTGTCGTCAGGCTGGTGACTGGGCTTGGGGTGGGGAGTGTGGAGGGTGGGCAGGGAGAGGTGGGGGTGGGAGTGATGGGCAGGCCTTTCTGCTGAGAGGGGCTGGGGCGCAGGTGCAAAGGAGGTGAAGGGGGAGGGGTGGTGCGATGAGGTAGGGAGCCAGAGTTTGGCTCATCTTGCCACATGAGGGTGGGGCGCTGGGGCTGGTTGGGCGAGGAGTGGATCATGGCACCATAGATAGGCGGCGCAGAGGGCTTCGAGTAGGGGGAGAGGGGGGGGTGGGGGGGCAGGCCGTGCTTGTGCGCGTGCCTGTGTGCGCGTGCGTGTGTATGTTGTGTGTATGTGTGTGTATGTGTGCGTGTGCGCGCGCACTTGTGGACTTGAATGCAGATGCACTTGTGAGTGGTGTCAGCCTGGGGTTGCGAGGCACGCTTTGGGTTGTTTATGCAAACATATGCCATATATTTCAATTAACCTATTCACAGAGAAAACGTTAATTATTTGGTATAAAGAGATTCTTGGCCATTCCTGGTTCTGAAGGGACCATGCCATCCATGCGTTGCACACTGCACAACGTTTACATACAGACCGTGTTCGGCACTCCTCACCATACAGGCAACTTGCATCCATAATTGACCTAAAATTTTGGACAGTAGTCCACAAAGAGCGAGCTTAACAATCATGCCCTTAGACAGGAGACTCCAGCACTGTCAAGAGACCAGCTCAGGTAAGACAAATTCAGACAAGATATTTGGCCAGAAAGTGATAAGAGAATGAAAATGAGGCAAGAAGCACGAGGCATCCAGACCACAAATCCAAAGCCTTCCTATGCACCATTTGTGAGAGTGGTTAGCGTTGAGCCGGAGAGGGTGGCAAGGCCCTGTGCGGTGCTGTTTCAGCCTCGTACCAACCCTTTCAATCGCACCCTTCCAGCTTATGAACCGTCCCTTAGTGAAAGCAGGGAGTCCCACCCCCTTGCAAGCGCACCAGGTCTGTTGTGCCCATGTGACAAGTTCATCGCTCTGTGTACATCACATGCAAGGTGCTCGACCGCCTCAGCCGCCAACCCACCCTGAGTTGGTTTAGCACAGAGCCCCACCCACACGCACACCAGTTGTGTTGAGCGACCACATCGCCCACACACAGCCTGTGTGATCTCAGCTAAGCTGCCCTCGTAGGCAGGTACAGCTATGTAACCCTTTCCTTTCCTTTCCTTTCCTTTCCTTTCCTTTCCTTTCCTTTCCTTTCCTTTCCTGTGTGACCTCAGGATGCAGCTTGTGCAAGGCAGATGTCAATGCTCTGTGAATACCAAAGCAAGGTGCCTGGTCTCCTGAGCCTCCTCTCAGGCACTTATCCCAGGGTTGACGAGTTGGCCGGTTTGACAAAATAAGTTCGCCAACAGTTCGAAAAAAATCCGAGGTTCGACGAACAGTTCAAACGCACGTTTGCCTGTAGGCGAGGGGCTGGGAAGGGGGTATCAAATGCCCCCCAACCACCTTCCCTCCATTCCCCCCCCCTTCCCCCCTTTCCCCCAGGCATATAAACATTGTAATGGGGAAGAATAGAGGTCCTGAGTGGAACCTGGAAAATGGGAAAAAGGAATGGGGGGTGACTGGGGGGTGTTTGGGGGGCCTTCTGCCCCATTTTTGGCACAGGGCACAAAGTTCTATGAACTGGCAATCTAAAGTTTGCCAACAGTTCAAAAAAGTTCAAGTTCTAGAACAGTTCTAAGTTGGCGTACTCATCAACCCAAACTTGAGTTGCCTCAGCACGGAGCCCCACGCTCTTGCAAGCGCACCAGTTCTGTTGAGCTGCCACACCGCCCACATGCAGCCTCCCTATTCCCCGTGGCCCGGACTGGCCACAATTGGTGGGTGTGGAGTGCTTGCCAAGCGGGTGCTGCTGCTGCTGCTGCTGCTGCTGCTGCTGCTGCTCGCGCTGCAGCTGGGCCGCGGCAGCTTCCTTCAAGGCACTGTCAAGGCTGGCGGCCAAGCTGCCCAGGCGCCCCCTGCATGGTAAAGCATGTACAAGCGCACACCACTATTCATACAGTGGTGAATATGTATATTATGTACTTAAGATTACAGATCAATATACAATACATGTAATCTATGTATATGTATGTTGCCTGATTGCTTGATGTATGTATGTATGTATGGATATGTAGTTCTTAAAGCAGTTGTCATTATTTTTTGCCAAACTCCTGAGTCGGCAGCGACGAAAGCCCAGAACCAGGGCTCTGTCCACATGGCCCCCCTCAGCACACACACATGCATGCGCAACACCTGCACCATCTCCACAATAAAGACAAACCAGGATAGTAAGAAAGGGAGCGTGGTGTATAAATTGAAGGCGCCCTCCTCGCAGCACCTTGATGGAGGGTGGCATGCAGGGTGGCATGCAGTGTGGCATGGAGGGTGGGTTGATGGAGAGTGGCATGCACGCTATAGTGAGCACACTGCAAAAAGCTGGATGAGGCGGGCTTTCAGCAGGAGAGGGCCAGCTGCTGGCAGGCCAGCGTGAGCATGCTCCTGAGTGTCAGGCGGGGATGCTGCCTGAGCATGCTCCTGAGTGTCAGGCGTGGATGCTGCCTGAGCATGCTCCTGAGTGTCAGGCGGGGATGCTGCCTGAGCATGCTCCTGAGTGTCAGGTGGGGATGCTGCCTGAGCATGCTCCTGAGTGTCAGGCGTGGATGCTGCCTGAGCATGCTCCTGAGTGTCAGGCGGGGATGCTGCCTGAGCATGCTCCTGAGTGTCAGGCGGGGATGCTGCCTGAGCATGCTCCTGAGTGTCAGGTGGGGATGCTGCCTGAGCATGCTCCTGAGTGTCAGGCGTGGATGCTGTCTGAGCATGCTCCTGAGTGTCAGGTGTGGATGCTGCCTGAGCATGCTCCTGAGTGTCAGGCGTGGATGCTGCCTGAGCATGCTCCTTAGTGTTAGGCGTGGATGCTGCTTGAGCATGCTCTGCGATGCAGCCTGAGCTTAATCCACAAGCAAACAAATCATTATCGTATAGGCAGTATGGGCAGACGGCACAGGTGATCATATGCAGCCAGTCTAAGGCCACAGCGGCACAAAGCCACCTCCCAGACAGCCACACGACCACAGCAGCACGATGTCACCTCCATCTGTTGAAGCCCCCTCCCTGAGAGTCACTTGCCAAGACACGCCTGCACTGTGACAACTGATGATGTGAGCAGCACCCTGCCCTGCCCTTGCCCCTGGCACTGCAGCAAAAGGAACGACCGCTCACCCGCTGCACAGCGATTTCTGTGCACTGCCATGCAAGACGTCGGAAATGGGAGGGGAAGCTCCAGAAGGCGGCATGGGCTGAGACGTGTGGGGTGGTGTGACGCTCCCCAGCTCCTCACTGCTGTACTGGTACAAGTCGCCGCCACCAGACTTGGGATGCCTTCCCACCTCAACACCCTCGCTGCTGCCGTCGCCAATGAACGACACTCTCTTTGATGGGTTGGTGGGCTTGCGCGCAGAACCCAGGCACCCCCCTGCGGGCCCCCCCTCCCCCATCGCCCCGCCGCTGTAACCATGCTCAGCAGCAGCAGCAGCTTTTGCAGCGGCAGCAGCACTTGCTGCGCGCTGTTCTGCATCCTCCCTCCATTTCTTCTCCTCCTCTCCCTCCTCCTCCTCCTCCTCCTCCTCATCCTGTGCATGCACAGAGGGTAGTGGAACAGCCTCATAAAAAAGGTGCATTTGAATTCAAAATGCCAAAAAAGTGTGTGTGTGTGTGTGTGTGTGTGTGTGTGTGTGTGTGTGTGTGTGTGTGTGTGTGTGTGTGTGTGTGAGCTTGCTCACCAAAGGGCGTTCTCTGCTGCAGCACCTCTACCGCACGTTCTTCCACCCATCCCTGTAGATTTAAAGTTGCTGGTGCAACATGCATGCGGTTCATGCGTTTTATACATGAGGCTGCTGAAGTCTTGCTGAGGCCCTGCATGGATTGCCAGCTGTTGCGGAGAAAGGGCCATGCAGGGAGGGTCGTGCAGCACTGCTCATCTGTGGTAGGTGCAGCTTTGTTTACTCTATCATTCAAGGAGGGAAGCACAGTGCTGCACGGTCGTGGTAGGCGCAGCGTCGTTTAACTTACCATGCAAGGAGGGTAGCGCAGCATGGTTTGGCTGTCATAAGTGCAGCGTAGCGTCATTTACTTTATTCGGGTGCTGTTCCCAACCCACCCCCAGCCCCACATCTGTTTGGCTGAACCAACCTGCCCTGCCCCATGCCGCATACATGCTTGCCCTAACCAACCTACCCCATTCCTAGCCCCACACCTGCTTGCCTCAGCCCAAACTTCCCAATTTCCTGCCCTGCACCTGTTTGCCCCATCCAAAGTTGCCCCGCACCCAGCCTTACACTCGTTTGCTCCAACCCCACCCAACCCGTCCCCAGTCCTGCCATACCCTACTCAAGCTCCTCACCTGCTTGCCTCCACTCTCCTGCCGCTTGCTTGTCGAGCTGGTGTTCCGGGAGCACACGCGCGAGCCTGTGCGTGAGTTGACGTGCGAGCCCTTACGAGAACGCACAAGCACGGCCTCCAGGGCGTCTTCGTAGGAAATGGAGCGTGCGCGGGCGTAAACGTGCGCATGTGCTCTCAGCTGCAGGCGTGCAAACGAGCAAGCACGCGAGGAAATTAAGGGAACACCTACCACAGTTTGTGACACTCAAGCTCAAGGGCAATGTAGTGATTTGAAACCCTTTCAACTACCATGGACTTCACCTGTAAATCATAGACACATTGCAAGCTCTGGTTTGGTCCCCTTTCTCGGTGGAGACTTCCCTTACTCCATCACCCAGTGCACAAATTGGGTGACTCTAGTGCTATCAGATTCGTTTGTAGAAAGTAGGTTGGATATTAAGGACTTTCAATGGGTGGAGTAGGGAGACCTCGTGTCTGACCAGGCACAAACCCAAATTGATGTCCACTTTTTGGAAGCCTTGAAGGTGACCTGAAAGTCAAGAATGTGCCTCTCCTATATATTTTGAGTGTGCAGGATGTCAGCATGGTATAAGGACGCAAACAACCTGGGCGCAAACTGGCTCCAAGGTTTGCTGCAGGCCCTGCAGAGGAGTTCTGAGGCCAGCAAGCTGCTTGAGGGGCATGCTGCTTTCATCATTATTCAGTGGTCAGAGGTTTCCAAAGCATGCGCAATAATTGGCATGACTGAAATATAAAAGCTGTGTTGAGAGGATCATGCCCCGTAAAATAGCCAACGAATCAACTACTACCTTGAACAGCAATCAACAATGAGACACAACAACAGAGGCACAAACTCCAGGACATCCTCAGGCAGCATAGAGAAACTGGGGATGAATAGACACAGATGAGCCTGCACACGTTTGAAGAAGCACACATGCACTTTGATCAGAGATCGCAGAGCTTGCAAGCACTAAATGGAAGGAAGGCACGGGTGCCTGCCTTCTCGCATGCTGCGCACCACATGCGCTTTGCACACCCTCGGCTTCATACATGTGCATTATAAAATGCACTAACACACTTATCATCTGGCAACACACACACCTGCGCGTCCACCTCCACAGCCTCGACGGCCCCTGCTGCCGTGCCAACTTCAGAAGCGCGTCGGGCATGCACACGCTGCAGCTGCTGCTGGCGCGCCTGCTGGGCATGACAGATTAGAAGAGGTACACCACAAACTGAAATCGAGGAATTTAACTTTCATCAGCAAGTATGTTGCGGCCCTTTGAATTACAAAACAGTCGGCGGACCCTGTGCTGCCCATGCTTGCATGCCTTTGGATGAGGCTTGCACCTGAAGAAGGTTTGCACCTGAATGATGAGGTTGATTGGAATGAGCTATGCAGGGGAGGGGCTGTCCCCCCCCTGCACCCCCCTGCTCCAGAATTTCATCTGCACATCCAACCGCTGCTCACATCTCCAAAGCGATGGAACAAGTCACCACCGGGCAGGGTCCCTGAAACGTTCCCTGTGGGCGAGTGGAAGAAGGAAATATGTAGGGTTGGCCAATTCCCTCTTTTTATACGTATTTATACGTAACAAACGGCAAACGAATGGAATTTTTAGCACTGATTATATGGGCATACGGTATTGGCATACGGAACTGGCCAACCCTAGAAATATGCATTGCGAGGGTCGAGTGCACAGTCAAAGGGCTTTAGTCAACATTAAGCCCTAACTCTTCTTCCACCCAGCTTCAGCCATCCCACATGACACAATGTCTACATGAAAGTGCCTGTTGCGGCGGCTTTCATCCCTGCAATTCTATCCTGCTCGTGAGGTACGTTCATCCAGCAAAAACCGAGTTGACAAAATAAGGACTTGCAGACCTTAGTCAACTAGTTTTTGCTCTTGCACCCACTGCGTGCGAGTCCTCAGCAGCGCTGCTGTCGTCACTCTCTGCTGCTGCTGCTGCTGCTGCTGCTGCTGCTATCATTCTATTGCTGGACGGCCCTGTTGAAGGACTGCCAAGGCTGGCTGACCCATCGGGCCTTTTAGACTTTAACCTGATGCATTCAGACTGCAGAAATTATGCCGACAAGGTCTGAAGCCCCCCAAAAGGAAAGAGTCACCTTATTGCATGGGCAGCCATAAGGACAAGTCACACTTGCACACAAGAACGTCAATTCTTCAGCAAGGCAGAGAACTGAGCATACCTCACGTCTCTGCTGCTCCATGCCCACTCTTTTGCAAGACATCAGGCAATATTACAACACTCCATTGTCGCAAGATTGGACCAAGATCCACATGAACAGGATACTTCATCAGCAAAGAGGAACCCCGGCCTGGATGGGGGGCTTGTTAGAGCACCCAAGGGCAGCTCTGGAATGAGTGCAAAATCAGCATTCCGATGGCAGGATTTTATGACATTGAGTGGCCAGGGTGGCTCAGAGATTCCTTTGTGTTGACGGGATAAAAAGTAAGGGGACTCAGCCACAGGGGGCTCCGGCCCAAAAACACTCAGAGCGTAGGTCACTAGAGCCATCATCCAGACTTCCCTTGAGTGCTGTCAGTGGCAAGCATTTCCTCCACAAGAACACATAGATGCTGAAGCATGCATGTCCTCCCATGTACCTGCGCACCCCCGCTCCTGTGCGAGCTCTCCAAAAACACTGCGCCTGGCAATGTGTGCTTGTAAGGCAGCAAGGGAAAGCAACGACTTAAAGGCAGAACTAGCATGCAGCAAAACAGGGAACCTGTACATGTGCACAGTCACGGGCCACAGCGCGTGCGATCCACCACACTCCAAACCACACGTGCAACCGGGCATATCTCCCACACCAACACCTCTCACCCACATCCTGCCCCCCACTCCTTACCTCCTCTCACCTGCTGCTGCCCATCCAGACCCACCAGCGTGTCACCATCCTCTCACCTGCATCACCTCAGTACTCGTGCCACCATCACCTTGCCATCACCATGTCATCACCACCATCCTCTCACCTGCTGCTGCCCATCCCGGCCCACCAGGGTGCTGCTGCCCCTGCGCTACTGTGGACACCCTTCACCTAAACCCACCCACACTACTTCTCTCACCTGCTGCTGCCCATCCAGGCCCACCAGCATGTCACTGCCGCTGCGTTGCTGTGCAGCAGCGCTGCAGTTGCTGCCCCCACTGTGACTGGCGCGCCGCAGCAGCCTTGACCCACCCTCAGGCCTCTCGTATGTCACAGGCTGCTGCTGCTGCTGCTGGGCGTACCTCAGCTCCAGCGCATCAATCTGGGCTTGAATTGCGTGCGCCATGGCATATGACGACGGGCTGCGGATGCTGCTGCTACCGCCGCTGCTGCCGCCGCCGCTGGCATCCTGTCTGTGCGCACGCAGCAACATCTCCGGGACGGACGCGCGGCTGGCTTCGATTTCGTATGCGCGCTGGATCTGGTAGGAACTCATGTCTGCGCCCTTGAAGGGCGGCCTGGGGCCCACACGATCTCCTTTTGCAGGCATGGGGGTGGCACACAGTTTAGGCGAGGGTAGCGGGGACACTTCTCCAGGCCCATATTGGACCTCTTCCCCCCCCAACTTCTCGCCCCGCTGCAGCAGCGCCACGGCTGCCATTTGGCTGGCAGCATGTAAGCAGGCCTGCTCCTCCTCACTGCCTTGGGGGGAAACCTCCCCTGAGCCCCAGGCCTCACGACCTGTGCACACTCGCAGGCGTGGGTGGCCCCCGGCCCCCACGTCCCCCGCACCATTGACACCACCATCACCACCACCTTCAAGCGCATGTCCCATCACCTCCTCCCCTCCAGCACTGTGCTCCATCCTCAAAGACTGCGCAGTCACACTACTGCTGCTGCCGGGCCTGCTGCGCCATGTGCAGCTACCCGCACCCGCATTGCGGCCTCCCGCCACCGCTGCTGCTTCCAGCGCAGCGTGCTCGGCGTCGACAGCCGCCACTGCTGCTGCCGCGGCGCTCGCCATGCTGCTGGCCGGCTTCTCGGCCGCCAATGGGGCGGCGGCGGCGCTGAAGCAGCTGACCCTAGCGGCGCCTGCGGCAAAGGGCGAGGCAGCAAAGGGCGAGGTAGGGCTGCTCACGGGTGCCTTGGCCACGGCCGCTGCTGGTTTCACGTGACTCGGCCCGGTATCACTGGTGGCATGCTGCTTGTCCAACGCTAACATTGGCGGTACTGCACTTGCAGCGATACCTGGCGTTTCGGGGCCGCTCGGGCGGCCCAAGGGGCTGGCTCCTGCTGCCCAGGATACAGCATTGCTGGTGTGCACATGGCTAGCAGCCCTGCCACGCTGGCCGCTCCCGCTGCCGCCGTCCTGGTCGGCATGGGGCGTGCGGTCTGCGTCCAAGGCTTGCAGCTGCAAACAGAGAACAGAAGGAGCAGGCGCAGCGTGCTTTGAGTTTGAGGCCGTCGGGCGTGCAGTCGCCGTCCAACACTTGCAGCTGCACAAGGAAAGCGGAAAGAGCAGGCGCAGCGTGCTGTCAAGTTTGAAGCCAGGAGGGTCTGCGAGCGGCTCACTGGCCGCACGGACAGCATGAGTGTGCAGAGGTAGCATCTGTGAAACCGTTTGACCTGATGTCGAACGCTGGGAGGAACCCTCTATTGGATCACAACTGGCTTTAATCCTGCTAGGCCAGTCAAGTCTTAACATGCTCTCAAGAATAAGTAAGCCATGGACCAGTGACAAGCTCCACGACTCACTCCCACCTCTTTGGTTGAAAAATGAGCAATGCATGCAAGCATCTGCACACGCTCTTGTGAACGTCACTGCTACCGCGGCGCCTTTCCACACACACACCTCTCACGCACCTTCTCGCGCATCTTGAACGAGAAATGGGAGGATGCCAGGTCACTGTCGCTGCTGCTACCACTGCAGTGCAGCAGGCCCCTGCCCCCACGGCTGCCCTTGCTGCTGTTGCTGCCCTTGCTGCAGCGCGCAGAGCGCAGTGAGCGAGGGGAGTTGGGGGCGGAGCCCATGGGAGCGCTGTCAAGCTCAGCCTCTGTCGCCCCTTCTGCTGTGCGGCTGCCTGTGGATTGCCTGTGGCCTGCGCGGTTGCTGCCTGCAATGGAGAGCAGGAAAGCGCGCGTGTGTGCTTCAATTTGTTTCACTGTCTTGTGGGGGGAGGGGGAGGGATCAGGGAGCAGAATAAGGTGACAAGCAGGGGCAGCAAAGTTCTCGCAGTACCGCAGCTGCAGCAGAGGAAGCCACTGGGGTGTCCCCAGTGACAGAGCTTCGGCAGTGGGAGAAGCAGGCACACAAGCCACTCGGATGGGTTGACAGCTCCTTACATCTTCTCCCAAGGACAGGCAGGGAAAATGCCACATGATCCAATCAGCACAGGTTCAGCTAGGCGACCCTTTCCCTTCCTTTCCTCTCCACTCAGCACAGCAACCTTCCTTGAAGACGCCCACGACCCCTTGACCCACCAAGGGCACACAAATGCAACAAGCAACATCCAACCCCATGCGCAACCAACCCCATACGCAACCAACACCATGGTGGGCCCAAGCGCGCAAAAGTGCAGTGAGCATCACACACACCACCAAGCTCACCACCCATGCATGCGCAGACACCATCCACGAGCCATACATGTGTGGGCAACCATCTGCCCTTGAGGTGAGCTCACCTGATGCTGGTCTGTCGCCGATAGCGTGTGCAGAGTGCTGGTGGTGCAGCGACCAAACTGAAACGTTTGTGCCAATAGTGCTCCCAACAGTGCTGGCCCCCCCCCGACTCGTTGCGCGGCTGCATCCCCCTCCTGCCACGCTCACACTACCCACAGCAGTGCTGCGGCCCTCCTCCACACTGCCGGAGTCCCCGTTACTGGCGGCCTCGCCGACACTGGGGTGGCGGCTGGAGTTGCTGCCAGCAGCACTGCCTGTTGTGTGTGTGTATTGTGTGTGTGTGCACGCGCTCATGCAAGGTAGTAAATTGCAGGGGCATGTGCAACAGACTCCTCTGCATTCAGTTTGTGCACCCTGGCAGCAAGCTGCAGCTGAACAAAACACACATGCACACGATTGGCACACAAAACATGCACCAGGCACCACATTTGCCAGTCTGTAGCTGAGTGCTTCCGCAATTTGCATCCAGAACCCTAGACCCAAGACCAAGGACTTGCTTTGACTGGCTGCTGGGAGGCCCTCCCCCTCTGGAAGCATCCTCACCTGGGCAACTACCCCGGCGGTTGGGTTCCTCTGATGCCTTTGGTCCCAGCTGAGAAGGCTCCACACACCAGCGCAGCGACTTTGTGCGCTTCACCTTCTTGGTCCTCTCCTCCCCCTGTGCCTCTACCCCTGCTCCTCCTCCACTTCCCTCTACACCCCCCCCTGCAGCCACATCCCCCTCCGGCGCACTTGCAGCAGTCCTCAGGGCCCCTGTCCCGGCCTCTGCATCCCTCGCCATACTTGCAGCTGCACCCCCACCCTTTCCCCCTGCTCCATCCCTGCTGTTCCCCTTTCTCGCGTGCTCGCCACCTGCATGCACGCCACCCTCGTCCTCACCCGCCCATGCCCCTGCTCCTTGCCCTATGTCCGGCATCAGAGACGCCTTCTGGTCCGCGCTGTTGAAGCTCCCTTGCTGTGCATCACCATCCCTGCTTCCTCCAGCCCCTGCAGCCCCAATTTGGCTGCTGCCTCCGCCATCCCCGACAATACATGCGTCCAAGGGAGGGGTGGGGGCGCGCGCGTTCAGGTACTTTGCCATGGCAGCTGCATATGCTGCATCCGGGTCGTAAGGCGCGGCAGCGCCACTGCCAGCCTCAGCTGCAGCAGCTGCTGCTGCCACCTGCAGCACATCAAACCAAACCAAAATTGCATCACTTGTTGTAGGTCATTGCGTAGCTTGCACAAACATATCAGGCAAAGGGCTGAGGCTGCCTGGGAGGAAAGCGGCAAAGCAAGAAGAGAAGACCGAGGAAAGCAGGAACAGAGACAGATACAATGAGCAGCTGAGGCAGTGTGGCTGCCTGCTAGGAAAGCAGCACAGGAGGGCCTGCTGCTGGAGCGTTTTGTTGGATATGGGGAGCCGTGAGAAACTATTTCCTGAATACGCACCCATTAAAAACAGCACAACCATGCCTGCAAAATCACACTCATACGCTAACTTGTGAAACACATACCCCAGCTGCTTTGCTAGAGCTTTCAAACCAAAGGAGACTGCCCATAACCTCCATGCATTAAACGCCACCTTGGCCTGTTCATCCCCTGTCCATCCCCCATCATACCAACGCACCACTCTTGAGCAGCTGCACACGCAGCGGCAACCGTGTGGCATGCGTCAATCTCAAGATGATGAGATGTACATGCACGCCAATGATGCGTAGCATAGGGATGCCGCCTCGGCAGCAGTTGCTGCCGCAAGCTGACTCAACCGCCCTGCACACCTCCTTTGCCTCATGCTCACTGCCCCCTGCAGCTCACACCACCATTGATGCCTTCATTCCCCACAATGTGATGACCAACCTGCCACTCACCTCTGCAGCGGCAGCTGCTGCTGCAGCAGCACCCGCGTGGTACGCGTCAATGATGCGCTGCATTGCCGCCTTCCGTGCTTCCTTTGCGGCATGCTCGTCGCCCCCTGCTGCCAGCACCTCCGCCGCTGCCTTGTCGCCCGCCGCCTCCGCCTGCTGGTCTCGGCTGCAGCCTGGCAGATCCTGATCGAGGCCTTGCTCTGCAGCAGCGCGCTTGGCCCGGCTGGCTTGCCCAGCTGCTGCCATCATTGATTTGTAGAAACCGCCGCTGTGGCGCTCCGAGAGAAAAGTTTTGCTGGCTGCAGGCCAGGCGGAGACCACACTTAGTGTCATTCCTCCCCATCCATAGGAAATGTTGGTGATGGGTGTTCAAGGACATCAAGGCAAATGCCACATCCCCACACGTCTACACATGGGGTTCAGCACTCGCGGGGAGGTGTTCCCATTTGCACTCGTGGGGAGGTGTTCACAGTCGCCGCAAGTGTTTGTATGGGCAGGGGGGGTCCCTCCTTGTGCATTTGAGCAGGGACTGCCCCAGGGGTGAGCATGATGCATTAGGAGCAGCACCGAAGGCCACCACAAGCATCCAAGGTGGATGCTATAGGACCTAGAACACCAGCTGTCATGTGGTCAAAGTGGTGGTGACCGTGATCCTCCCATAGGCTTAAGACATCTTGCTTAGGTGGCGGTCACACACAATCTTTTTCGACTTTTTTTCCGTCGGTTTTGAAAAAAAATTTCAGTTTGGGCGAAAAAAATTGCGGTCACACACAAAAACCGAAAATTTTTTTCGCTCACCCAAAAATTTTTTCCGTTCAAGCCAGAAGTCACAAGTGACCGTGTTAGGGAAATTTTTTTCGGTTTGGGTCACTTTTCAGGAACTGTTTGGGAGTTGCCCCTGGGAGTGCCCCTTGCATGCAAACCCTAAAAAAACCAAAAATCTTCAATTCTATCTACATTTCACTATTTCATTTCTGATAATCCATTAATGCCCCCCTAAGGCAAGAAAGGGGACAATGTGAGGGGGGAGGGGCCAAAGCAGGCCAGCAAGCAATTGTTGCCCAGGTCAGGTGAGGTGGAGCAGAGGCCTGGCAGGGACTTGCACATGTCAGAGGCAGTGGTGGTGGGCAGCGGGCCTGCTACAGGGTCAATATTGAGCACACGAGCCATGTATGATGCAAGCTTGCCCCTGACTTGATAAGCACCCACAGCATCAGGCCCGCTTCGCATGAGCCCAGCCGCACTAGTGGTTTTTCAATCCTCATGAACGTTCCGTCTATTGCACCAGCACAAAAGGCAAATTGCACAATCCTCTGAAATCTCGCATGATGCGCATGAGTTCATGTCTGAAGGATTGTATTTCAAGGGCAGGGCAGGAGGAGTAGAGTGTGAAGGACGGAAGGGAGGAGAAGAGGGATTGGGTCCCATGCATGCCCCATGCATGAGTGCCCCTTCAATTCAGAATTGAGGGGGCACTCACAAAGAGGAAGCGCGCTTGCATGTTTATGAAACAAATTATCACCTCCCTTACGCTCCAGAAGCCCCTTGCTTTCTTGCCACCTCCCATGTGCCCTGCTTGGACCATGGCAAGGCAGGCTGCAAGCTGCGCTGTGTGGTTACTACCATCCAGAACCAAGGTGACGGCTGGAACCAGAGCTTTCAGGGCCCAAGTTGAGAAGTCTGACTGCTCAGTTGCTAGCTGTGGCATGATGGCTGCCAGCCATACAAGGAGAAGGGTAGCACTTATGGTCCTTATGTAAGGGCCTGCCAAAAACGGCCTGGAAGGGGCGCTCCCAGGGAGGCTGAACACTGAAAAAAAAATCTGAAAAAAATCCCGTGTGGACGCTTGGATTTTTTTCCGTCGAGGTTGAAAATTTTTTTCAGTTATCCGAAAAAAATTGTGTGACCGCAAAATTTTTTCACTTTCCGACGGAAAAAAAGTCGAAAAAAAACCGAAAAAAATTGTGTGTGACCGTAGCCTTAAGGGCGCGCTATGACTGCTTAACGCCGGCTCTATCCTATAAAGAGATGAGCATTCCACCATGGCACCTTGCTGTAAAACAGAGAAAGAAAGCCAAGGCCATCCAATGAGAGACCTCTGATAAGCAGAAAAGGAGCTACTGGCAGAAGTCATGGACTTGTGAAGTTTCATGTGTGCATGCCTCACAGTTAGTCGTACGCGCGCACGCACACACACACACACACACGCACACACAGCTGCATCAGGTGCGTCCTGGACTTCATGTTCTCGCATGGATGTGTGCAACATCCCAGAGCATCGCATTGTGTGGTTCACACAGCCTTAGGCAGGCATGTGTCAAACTGGTGGCAACACTGAACAGCAAGCAGTCGGCCATCGATTGCTGCAGCATACACATGCAGGCAACAGGGGTCTTGCAGACCGTGATCAGCAACCCCTGACTCCCCTGACGCACCAAGCATAATCACCCAGCCTACCAAGCACCATGCCACACACCACACTACGCACACGAGGTGTGGAGCAGCCAGCTCTGTCAATCACCTCAGTCCCCCAAACCACGCACCCGAGGCAGCAGCCAACGCCATGGCTGCCAGCGTGGCCGTGCTTGCTGCTTCGCGCAGGGGCTCCGGCAGCTGGACGCCGTCAGATTGGGTGGCGCGCCTGCTGGTCATTCTTGATCCGCTTGCGCGGCTGTTCCGGGAGCGGGTCAGGTTGGGGCCTGCATGCGTGCATGCATGCATGTGTGCGTGTTTGTTCGTGTGTATGTGTTGTGTCAGCAGCAATGCACAAGCAATGATGTGGTGGTGCCAGGGCTAGCTCAGGATGACGATGGGAATGGCAATGATGGGGACAAGGGAAATGTTAAGGACGCTGTTCTGGCGATGAGGGCGTGCCTCAGTTGGGTTGCACAAGCACTTGCATAAATACGAGCTTCTCAGCTTACAGGCCCCATCCCTGTGCGCCCCATCCTTCTGAGCACAAAGCACCCCTTGACCCTTGTACACAACGCCTTTTGTGCACAAAGCACCCCTTAACCCTTGTACACAAAGTGCTCCTCTACCCCTTCCCTGTGGCCCCCCCCACAATACCTCCACACTGCCCAAAAGCACTCATTCCTTCCAATGCTGCCCAGAGGGTGCGCACTTTGCATCAGGAAAGGACCAGCAAACGTCACACCCAGACGGATGGCCTCACCTCTGTCATCAGTAAGGCTGCGCCCAAAGCCAGTGTTGGTGGAGGAGCGCCCGCGCAGCCAGCCTTTTAAACGACCTGAACGAGCGCCACGTGAAGGCTCCTTGTCTGGGGTGCGTGGGAAGTGCACCCCTCCAGTGCGGCGTTTGCGGGCGGCGGCTGCGCTGCGCCAGGCACGCTGCAGAGCGGGAGCACATATGCACACCACAGGTGCACATATGAAGCACGTCTTTGCAAAGGGATGTGTGTACGTGTGTGTGTGTGTGCATGCGCAGCACTTTGCTAGTGGATCATTTTGACAGGAGCACAAGTTATGCACATGGTGCGCAACAATGAAAGCGCTCAAGCCTGGCAGAAAATACATCCTTTCACACGACTGTTCAAATCAACCTGTCAGCAGCACAGGGCTCCTGCCTCAGGCAAACTCATCCATGCTGAGCACATTGGACCAGAAGCTGACATGCTCCCAGCCGCCAGGACCGGGCACAATAGGAACAGAGCGTCACAAAGTAATGGAAAATGATCGGTTGCTCCTGGAAACCAAAAAGAAAGTGCGCACACCTGGATGATCCGACACGCGTGCTCCTCCATTGCTCGCTGCTCTGCTTCCTGTTCGTCTGCAATCTCCTTCATGCTCTCAAATATTGAAAGCAGCCGGTGCCTGTTGGCCTGTGGAGAGGTTGTTGAGCACAAAGAAGCTGCTGAGAGCAGTGCACAGCAACCGTAAAACTGGCGGGACTGTCTTGCTGTATTTCTCATTTCCAGAGGACCTGCCCCAATTAAGGAACGCGCCATCTGCAAAACACGCTCTTGCTCTCACAAGTGTGAGCAAGCATGCAAGCAGGCGCGCAGACTAGTTTTCTGTACAGACACAGCTTTTGTTTGACAGATTGCTGCAACCAGGAACCAGGATTGAGAGGTGCCCAGAATCCGCCTCAGCACTTGAGAAC
>OU611755.1:7923616-8268616 GCA_914767535.2 Dunaliella primolecta | reverse complement strand
CTCGGGTTATGGTAATAGTAATTCCAGCACCGTTGGGTTCTACAGAGTTCTTGTTATCAGTAAGTGGGTAATAGACGCCTGCTCCGATTTCTTGCCTACCGTTATGGACAAGGCAGCTTCCAGGGAACACATAAGTGTTTTTTTTCTGGAATCTGACATTTCTGCATCCTGATGGAATGCAAGTGGGTACACTTTGCATGCTTGTTCTGTGCAATATGCAAACAAATAGAACCAAAACAGCGACAGAATTCATCCTTTTCTGCATGAACAGGCTAGCCATCAGTTTTGACTGGAGGCTTCCTGTTCCTGTAACCTTCTGCAAGCTTTCTCATTCATCGTGCGCTATATCACTTTTTGCACAGGCCCTTGAGGGACATCGCTGTCCTGGACACATGTGAGGAAAAGAAGGAAAAGAAGGGAAATGCAAAATTTGTGTAATCTGCCAGGTAATCTTTAAAATGCTCCTGTTTGTCCTATTTAAAAGCCCCAAAGGCACGACTCTGCATAACAAGTACTGAGAAAATTGGCTCGATGTTTGTGCTAGGGCGTCCAAAAAGGGGGAAAACGGCAATATGGTTCCCTATAAACCCAACATGATCCAATTGCCCTTATGTGTACAAATGTGATAAACCTTAGGGCAAAGTGGTACGAAAGGCACCATTACACAAGAAAAAAGGTCAATTGATGGTCTAGCTGGGCCAGGGTGAGTGAGATTGTGTGAGGAGGTAATAATCCCCGGTGGCCTGCACTAAAAAAACGCTTATTGAGAGTTTCTTTTTACATTTCAAGGACGCAGGACACCTCTTCCATCTCTATCAGGCTTACATTCAAAATTTGGGGCCACATTTTGGAGGTGCACTCATACCCAGCCGTGTTAAAAACTCATAATGATAACTTGTTAGGCTCTTCAAAATTGCAAGCATGAGACCCAAATAACCACTCAATGCACATCTAGTCTAGCAGGAAGACACAGTTGAGGGGACAGCTATGCTGGTGCCTGTGCTTTTTGTGATGATTTTTGGTGAGGTGAAAATGGGAATAGACAGCACTGGCGCGGAAAACTGTGTCACATAATTCCCCTTCCCACCCATCCAGCCACTCACATGCAGACCCTCATCAACCTGTGCATCCTCGCAAGTCAGCAGAGCCAGATTTAAGAGTGGTAAAGCTGGAAAGCACTTACACCGTGTGGCAGAAAACGTAGCAACAACCTAGCTTCTACAGCAGCCCGAGCTACTAGCCTCTGTGTCCCACCAGTCTTGCTACACTTGCAGGAGGTGGTCCATCCTGCTCAGTGGGCGCTGCTGACCAATGCTGCTGTACAGCCTGCAAGGTAAGGACACAGAGAAAATGTAGAATCCTCCCAAGGCAAGCGCTTCAGCATCCTATTCAATGCTTCATGACCTCCAGACGTCGTGACGCCAAACTGTCTGTATATTCACATCATTGTAATGCAAGGCAAACACACGTGCATCAGCTTTAAGCCAGGAAGCCCTGGACTGTGCTGAACGCAGTGTGTTTTACATGTTTGCAGAGCTTGCAACGCTATTTTCGCACATCGCCACACTTAGAAAGGTCTGCATGTGCAGGGATAGAGGATTAGACAATTGATTGCAAGCTTTGGATGAAACAGTTAGGTCCACTTAGGTTCTATATCCTTTCCTCTTACAAGCCATCACCATCGTACAAAGACCCAGGATCATAGTCTGTGACACTTGCCTGACAACATTCTTCAAGCAGGTCTCCCAAGGTGACACCTGGCATCGAAACAACAGAAGAGGTGTACAGCCATTTCAGATCAACACTGCCTACATTGCTTACAAAGCTGACAAGGTGACACCTGGCATTGGAATATACCATTGGAATATAATAGAGGAAAAAAGGTTTTATGCCGCAAGTGACTCTTTTGTGAATGAGCATGTCTCTATCATATGCCCTGAAACCATCATTATTTCATGCAACGCTTGCATAATGGAGCCTACAATGCCTCCTATTTCTAATGCAAGAAATGTGTTGTGCACCTTGGATCCATGCTAAAGAAAAAAGTTGTTCGACAGCTGGGTTATGCCCTGTCCGTAAGGTTCACTCATCGGGTGTACAGATTGCCAGTTGCACACATCTCACCATCGCCGGGGTTCAGCCGCAGCAGTTGCTCGCATCTGCCTGCAAGCTGAGGGCTTCGGCGGAACAGGTACCTCATTATCTACACCCAAGACCAAAGGCGCACAGGCGGAGAGACATGCCTTGGTGAGATTGTTAAATTTGAGAGCTGGCGAACACTGGTGAGACGCAGAAAAGCTCTCGGTGAGATGTGAGGTGCTCAACAAATTCACAAGTTCAGGGACACTGGCGGTTGAGAAGCAAAACATCATGATCTAAAGCACACTTGTGCAGCCTTCCTGCCAGCCCCTCTTCTCTACACTTGTATGCAGAACAAACTCACACCCACCTTCTTCATGCTACCAAACTTCCCTCGCTCCGTCATCATGCTGGCCATGGATCCCACTGGGGCCCTGTTGTTAAGCCTGATGCCATCGGCACTGCTGCTGCTGCTGCTGCTGCTGCTGCTGCTAACCAGGCCAAATGCATGCTCAGCATAGGCTCTGAGAAACGCACAAACAGCCTCAGGCTCTTCCCACTCCCAAGGCAGGTCGGGTTCAGTGAAGCTGAATCGGATGCGATGAAACAACAGGGGGTCCTGAAGACGTAGAAATTAGGGTGATCCCAGTTCTGAAAGCGTGTGCAAGGGCCCTATTTCTTCCCTTGAGCTTTCTGTACTTCTCCAAAACCCGTCTGGTGCATATATTACCTGCTGCATCTAGATAAGTACTCCAATGTCTTCACCTTATTTCGAGACTGGAAGTTCCAGTAAAGAATAAGTGCCTCTGTGTCTCCATGTGCTTGGCTGCCAGAAATCTGCTGCAGGACACAGAAGTTCACCCAACTGGTCCACCCCAGTCCAGAGAAACACAATTTCCAAATGATTTGAAGGGACTTTCTCATCAACATACGCAAACATGCTGCCTGCACCTTCCCATGCTCTGTATTTTTGCTTTTGCTTCTTGGAGACCCAAATCATGTGGAATATTTTAAGCTGCGAGTATGCATGCCAACTGGCACCTAAACAAGATTTAGAACCCTGTTAGTCCCTTCAAATAAAAGGATGCTGCTTCTGCCGGTACGTGCATGAGCAGCCCAGAGTTTAATTGATCATACCTGCAGAAATGTTGGACTTTATGCAAAGCCGAGTAAAAGGAAAAGCTCTTGTGGCAGCCAATCCTGAGTTCACAGCTACTCTGAAGGCAAGGGCCTTACCTGGACAGCACCTCGCCCAACCATGATTGCAGAACAGTTTGTTTCTTGCAGCAGCTGGTGAGCTCGCTCTACATTGATGACGTCCCCATTGCCAACCTGTTGGAACAACACAAAGAAAGCCAGGAGGAGGGTGAAGAATACCCTTACTCTGAGCATGATGCGCTTCTTTCAGTCCTGTTGGTCAATGCATAAAAGGTAGCATTACAGCGGTAGCATGCATTGTAATTCTGTAATGACTCCTTTTGTGGGCCTGTAAATGGGGAGGGAACAGTAGTTGCGGTCATAGCTTGGTAACCAACAATATTAGCAACAGCAGTGAAAGTACCAGTAGCAGGAGCAGCAGCAGGAGTAGCGATGTAATAAAAGACCTTGCTTGCCACAATTGAGGATCTGGGGATTTATGAATGAACCATTACATCCTCCTTGCCAAGCTCTTGATATCTTGGTCAGACCATCTGGTCTTATGGGAGTTCTGCATCCTTGCAAGGGATGCCTTGTGCTCGTAATTACAGGAGCAATCATGGCCTTGTCTGCCACGCGATTAATAATCTGAGGAAGTATGAATGCTATGCCAGACGCCTTTGAAGGGTCTATGAGAAGCTTAGTCTCTGCAGGCCTCAAAACAATCTCCTTAGTCCCGAGAGCAAAGAAGCGGAAGTGCATGCCTTGCACTCCTGAAGACATTGATGTCCAGTGCGGTCTCTGTCACATTTTATTGCGCCTCTTGTACTCATGGACAGGTGGAGGAAGCCTAGGTTGTATTTACCGTGATTTTACTGGCAACGCTTGCCAGTAAGATGCTGGTGATGGCCATTTATGTACGTTTGTGGCAGGAAGCACAACTTTTGGATGTCATGTTAATCTGAGCTTGACAGATATCAATTGGTATAATCATGGGTCCGATCAGAGGGTGTCGGGGTAGGGGGGTATGTCAGGGGGTCCTAGACTTCTTGAGCCCCCCCTCTAAAATTTTTCTGATATTTTTGCAGGAATACACCATGAGATTCCTGAGCTCAAGCCCTGTCTGTTGGCACCCTTTTCAAACTTTGGATTCAAAGGAGGGTCATTATGCATGACTACGAGTCAGTGCCGCATGCGCATGGGTGTGGGGTGAGGAGGTCGCGGACCTAAAAGTGCAGCAAATCAGTTCAGACTTTCAGGTAAGTGACAATGTAATGTGTGCAATCGCATCAGGAGGTTAGGATGGCAGTTAGTGGGCTTGCAAGCCACTTGTAGGTGCCTGGCAGGGCAGGTATACATGGGGGTTTGCTGCTCATTTTTTGCCCCACAACTCTGCCACAATTCACATTCCAACTGCGTTGGGTATGCAGGTGGATGGCGAATTCAAAGAGGAGCAGACTAGTACCCTTATTGTCCATGTGGCGGCACTGGAAGGGCTTTTAAGGGGGGGGGGGTGGGGGCAGGGGTCCGGCCCCAAAAAGTGAATGACGTCCACTGATATTTCTTTTACCCTTTTGCTTGTGATTAATACTACCCTCGCCATGACCAAATTACTACCTTAAGGCCCCAGTTACACTAGGGAAGTTGGAATCCAACTTGGGGTCCAAGTTGGTGGGGGGGCAACTTGGTTGTGTGTAGTCAGTCCAAGTTAGGGTCCGATCTGGGGCCCGAGCTGGAATTTCCCTATTGGGGGGTGGTTGGCCAATTGGGTTTCCAAATTGGGTATGCCCTTCTCCCAGACTTAGCCAGGGAGGCGCGGAGGGACCCCCGCAAGCCGTAGAAAATGGAAAATGCTTAGGAAAAAATTCGTGTCAAACATATCATCAGCAGCAGGGGAGGCAAGAAGCAGCAAAGAATGGTAGCATGCGCGTGGGGGGACCCCTTCTTGAAGAGTTTAACCAGCAGAATCCGGCTTAGTGGCTCACCTCTGTGCACCAGCAGTGACAACATGGTTGAAGGGGGATAGCATGCACGCGTACGCTGCAGATTGGGAAGGGAGAGCAATGTGCATGCAAGCAACACTGACCTGCCCCCCTGTCTGCATGCCTGGTCTTGTTCCTGTAACATTTATCTTTCTCTTTTCAGCATGAAAAAGCTGGTAATGGGGATGCTGGAGCCATGAAGGGTTGGAGTAAAGGGCAGAAACTTTGCACAGAGACCAGGCTACTCGCTGGCTCGCGTCATTCTATTCATAGCTGTGCTCTGAAAGTAAGTTTACAGCCAATGCTTTGACCTTCCTTCAACTTGACTACAATGAGCACATTTCCCAGCGTAACCAACCTTCAAGTCTAAGTTGTGTCCGCAACTTTCACTTAAATTGGATAGAAATTCACTCTAATGGACTCTTTGCAAAAAGATCTAACGGTTGGGCTCCTTTCATTGCCCTGCAAGCTGCAAACACAAAAAAGCTGCTCCGGAAATTTGGCAAAATTATCCAACTTGAACTCCAACTTGGCCTAGTGTAACCGGGGCCTAAAGAGAGTAAATTTGCAGCTTTCAGTACATGTATATCAGTGGAATTTTTGTATGCGTTGCCGCCAAGGACTTCTAAGATAATAGGGCTGGGTTGTTCCTTGGCTGAACCCTCCCGGGTATGGCAAATTGGACTTTCAGGTCTTTGGGGCGCCTATGTGAGTACCTAAAGCTACTGCAGAACATTAGAACAACCAATACTGCATGTGCTTAAAATATTAGCACTTGATGAAAGCTGGGCAGCTTGAATTGCTGCTTGATGCCCAATCCCTGATTTGTACCCAATTTGGCAAGGGAAGGGCGTATTGAAAACTTGCACCACCTGACCAGCGCTCTAGAATTTGAGCTAGGTTGGCTTTGGAGGAGTATGTTGCAGACTATGCTGATTGGGTCAACCAATTGGAGGGAGCATCCATGCCAATGCAGGGAGGCACATCCCTCCGCCCTTTGGCACCCACGTAACCTGAGAGACCACTGTGATGGGCTTCAGGATGTGCATTCTTAACTTTTAGGTTAACTGGTGGGCTTGTGGCGTTTAGTGCGGCTCCAGCAGTGTTGCATGCATATTACTTCCGCGTGTGTAACTGCTCGACACTTACATAGGGAAAATGGGCCTAAGTGTAGGAATTCTTGGGAATTTACGGGTTGCCAAATGTTGCGGCAAGTTCCAAGTGCTGCCATTTGTTGCTGTTAAAAAAATCTCCCTACTTGCCTCGCCTGGTACACCTCTTGGCCTGCTCCCCAACCGCTTGGCACTGCCAGAAGCAGGGAAAGCATCTTTCCAGCACACTTTACAGGTCTCAATATGGTGCAGGGGATGCTGGGATATGCTGGTTGGCCTCTTCTCACCTCAAAGGGTGGTCCTGCTGTGGGGCCAACCCCCACAAATCAATAGAGAAGGCCAAAAAGGTTGCAGGTCAGGCATTCGTAGTGACCCTCTGGCCAGAGACTGTTATGTGTACCAGCAGCTGGGGCCGCATGACTGACCTGCTTTGTAGATTTAGGTTAGGAGCAAGGCAAGGCAAAGTACCTAACACACTCCAGGATGCAAACGTACCACTGGTATATGAAGAAGCTGCCTCGCGCGTGCAATGAGCGCCCAAGCTGCCCTGCCATCATACTTCTGACGTTTGGTACGAGGATGGATCGTGACAAATGAGGCCCCTGCTTCCTGAATGGGGTATGCACAAACACATCCCTGTGTGCCTGCAGGTCTAGCATATCTGGCATACATGTGGGTGACCTGCATTTACACATGTATTACATACACTCACACACACATGCACACACACAAATGCTCACACTATTTAGTGAAAAATTCTTATCACATAGTTGCATGCCAGCAAACTTTGTAGGGAATGTCGCCCAAATCAAAAGCTGCTGGATATTGCCAGGAGCAGGCCCTAAAATGAGTGTGAATTGGTTCATCAGATGGTGACAGCAAGCTGGTACAGGGGAGGGAAGCCCAATGGCAAGGTAAAGGCAGCAAGAGTTGCACATTAAAGGAAAGCACCTGTGAGCAACAGTGCAGCAGCTTTGAACCATCGGCAGGATATGTAATGGTGGCGCTTGAATGCAACGCGCTCCTTAACCAATTTCTGTGGCAGCTCCTTCACACTCCTTCACCACTTGGTTGGCAATTATCAAACAAGTATAGCCAGTCACCTGTGCTGCCAGGAGATCCTCCTCAAACAGCGAGGTATCATCAAAGCCACTCCGCAACTTCACAGTGACAATGGTCTGGCCGCCTGCCAGATCCATGTAACAAACGAGTTAACATGCCAACTTACTGCAAAATTCACCTGTGGATTGGTGAATAGGTTCTGGTTGAGATTAAAATCTGCCTATTGGAGAAAGCTGTAAGAAAAACTACAAAAAATTCCAGAGGGGGCTATCTGAGGCACAAAATCAGCCACTTTTTGCATGCTCCTTTGCATATGTGCCCCGTGACTGGGAACTTTGGAACTTGAGTCCATCTTTCTATAGCACTAGGATTTCAAAGTTCCCAGTTACGGGGCACGTGCCTAATTAGCCGCGGCGTGAACCCTAGTTTTCACCACCAAATCTTCATATCTGATCACCCACTGCACCAAATTATGTGCTTTTTGGTAATTTGAGGTCCTTGTAACAAAATAATATCATTGCAAAAATAATGGAGTGAAAAGAACCAGTGGTTGGTATTATGTGGCGATTTCAGCCATTTCCCCATTATTAGGGGTTACGTGCCCCATGTGAGCTTTAGCCCAGTCTATCTCAGCACACAGGGCGAATTACACAAATCTGAGCATATGCTCTGGTAGCTTGTAACGCCAGCTACACTCGCAGAGCTAGAATCATCCCAATCATATGAAGTGGCTGTGGTTGGACGCACTTTAAATGCAAAAAAGGATTATATTTGGGGCGCCTTAAGTGGCGTGCTCTGATGCAATTGCATGGGTACAAGGCATGTCCTCCACACAACAGCAAGATGTACACAAATAATCAAAAGTAAGCACGATGCTTGTATCTCTGCAGGACCAAAAGCATGTTTGAGCCTGAATATATCTTTTTAAGGTACCCTTGATGCTCCTCACCTGCTCCATCGACCATCGCCTGCACGCATCGCTGAAGTAGCTCTGGAGTGCGCAGTAGGCTGCACATAAGCATTCAAACGCAAGCACAACATGAGCCCTGACCCAATTTGTTGCTTATTCCTACTCAAGGCCAACTGGTATCTTGTAAGTATTATTGACACACATATATACAAAACACACGTGCACGCGCACACACACATATACACACCTGGAGCCAGCGCCATGACCTGTCACAATGTTTGCAGGACATCCGCAGTTGAGATCCACTCGTGGAGCTTGCTTTACATGGGCAAGGTGGTGCGCAGCCAAGGACAACAGCCCAGGATCCGAGCCCATGATCTGTCCAAGCATTGTACAATGCATCAAAGCAAAGGACACATCAGTTTTCCAGAAATACCATACATGAAATATATCACCCTGCAAATTGAATGTCAAGGGGTGCAAGATGACTGTGTACACTGGAAGACATAATTATTTTTGGGCATGCGGGAAAGTGCGTGATGATACAAATATTTATTTACTTCAAGAATTTTCTGGTGTGAGCGGAAATGAAGGCCCCAAAGCGCCGGAGGGGCGTCAAGAGCTGGGACAGCTCCCAGGAAGAGCAGCAGCAGAAGGCAAGGGCCAATCAATCCAAGCTGATTGGCTTAAGAGCAGCAGAGCACATATGCGGAGCGCAAATGCAGCTTCTCTTGACAAATGCAGAAGAATTTTGTGCAGGTTGTCAAATGTAGAAGCAGTGTGTGCAGCTGGACTTCAAGCATCTAAGAAAAACAACATGTTTCCTTTGAAGTGCATCATTGTGCAAGGGAGCAGTGTGTGCAGCTGGATTTTGTGCGCTATTCAACAGTAGCTACAGCTTCTAAAAAATATGGGGTTATGTGTCTTGCACAACTCCACAAGCAGGAGCAGTGCAGCTACCCTGCTGCTACACTGCTGCAGCTACATTGCTGCAGGCAGGTTGTGCATACAATTTGTACCTCACAAATCATAGTTTCAGGGCACATGGAGGATGATTGCCCCCTCGGGAATACGTGGGAAACCAAAAATACATATTGAGGAGGGTGCGGGATTAAGGCGGGTATCATAGACAAATTTTTTCTTTAGGGGTGCGCAATGATTACATTTATCATAAATGTACGGTACTTTCCCTAAATCACTGTTGATAAAATCATCAATCAGGAAGCAAATTGATTGTGCCGGTTGGTGGCAAGGGGGGACAGGAAGAACATCTTGGAGAAGAGCCAGTTATATGGCCATGAGCATTTGAGCAGCTTGCCTCATGACTGTTGGCATGCACAAGAACCATAGATACAGGGCACACAGGCAATTTGCAGCTCAAACTCACATGCTTCAAACACCGTGCAGGCCCTGCACCGCAGGGTTCATTCAAGCCAGAATTCCGCAAAGAAAGCATGACAGCAATGGGAAGTGATCTAAGGCAGGGCCCTTCAACGCCAAAGTAAGCAGTGGTACGACTGTGTTCCTGGGCTGGGGATGCTTGGCAACATGCAGGAACAAGAACATTTGAGATGGAACAAGGACTCAGCACACGCATGAAACAAAAAGAGGCAGACCTTAAGTTCTTGTGCTTTTCAGCACTCTACCCTCCTCCGCAGCTTTCTCCAATGTGCTTGCATGGAGTGTGCCCAGGATAGCAATTGGCAGCTTGCTTCGAGTGGAATGGGGCAAGTACAGTCAATGCACTATCCCCAATGCCTCTGAGCTTGAAGACGGCACTAAATCAGTCATGAAGCCATGAAGCAGCAGCTGACACACTAATTCATGCGAGCATAATCTTCTGGACACAGATTTAATTCTGGCAACGAGGCTGTGAGATTTCAAGGTACCCATGTCTGCTATTCAGCTGCGGGCAGGGAATGATGTACGAGCAGTGTCTGGACTGCCTGCATGTGTGACCTCCCTACTCCTATTCCTGTACCTATCAGACATATCATATACTTATCTGTTTATATGTCTTCAGTGGCTTTCTTGTCATCTTTGATTGCAGAGCTCTGACTGCTTTCTATGCTTTGTTCAACATGTGCTGCTAATGTCAGGTTTGCCCCCTTCTTTGACCCCTGTGCCTCAATGCTGCAAGTGCCTGCAGAGCCTTGACTAGTGCATGACCTGGCTTGCTTTTTAGAGCAATTCATGGTACAGAGAGCGCCCAAAGCCCAATCTACAATTTCTGTGCTTTTTGTATCCTCATTTGTTTGTTTAATTGGTTGGAAGGCAGCAGGAATTGGGGCAAGAGCAAGGAAAGTGAAAAAGCAGCAATGGAACTGCAATGGGTTTGGATAGGACAAAACCATCAAAACAAAATGTCCCTGCACGTACAAACACACAAACACATGCACACACAAACAAGTATTCAAGCACAATTGCCTAAACCCCTCTAGCATTTAGCAACATAGGTTGCATGCTTTTTAAGTTTTGAAGCAGTGAAGTAGCGCCCAACACCCACTTGAGCACCAAGAGGCCGTCCCTGCTGTGCCAATTCCCATGCACTGTAGTGTGAGGTGATGCCCCGCACAGCATTGTTTGGCCGCTCCGCCCTGCCTGGAATGCGCATGAATTCTGCAAGCGAGATGTGGGAGAAAAATAAGGCTGCAAGCCAGCTTTGTGGACAAATGAGTGCGTAAGAGTCACACTATGACCGGTGACTTGCATCAATGTCTCACATGTTTGTAAAGTAGACTAACTGCACATGATGATCCCATTTCACACCTAATGTGCCCTCAGACTTGGGTGGCTTAGGCAAACATTACTCACACACACCAGAGAAGCAGAGTATTAATTGAACTCAGATCCTGTTCTCACATCCGAACAAGACAACAAATTATTGTTGTGCATGGCAACCAGAAAACCAGATACACAACGGAAGTGGTGAAGAATGACAAGGGAAGTGATAACAAGTGCCGAGGCGTCCAAGAGTAATGAAAAATATTTAAATTGGACCAACACAAATTTGAATGAAAGAATGGAGCGAGCATCATTAAGCATTCAGACCTTGCAATATATACACATGCAGTCCTTGCATAAAATAACATGATTGAGGCTGGCCATTACCAGTACAGCTCTCATCAAAGCCGCCTGGACCCATGCTGGCAAGTGCCCTCCGAAATGGCCGGTCTGCCTGCATTGGCATTGAAGGTGGCAGTAAGCTCGTCATCATGCAATTGTTTATCAATGCAGCATGTGACAATGTGCAGCTGGTGCTATTAATGACCCGGCATGGTTGTTGGAAAAAGAAGAAAAGAAGGAGATACCTGCATAGCAACAGAGCCATGGTCCTGGTGAACCGCAACGATACTTAGAGCCAAGGCACTATACTTTTCCATCACAGGGAGAATGGATTCAATGGCTTAGAAAGTAACAACAAGACCACGAGAATCAAGTCAACACTCCAGACTGTCTGAATCGTCAGTAGGAAGACAGTGCATTTGCAAGCAAGTGCACAGAGCATTTTTGCCCATTCACACTTACAAGATTTTCCATTGGCGCCAGCATCAAGAGGGGGCAACAGCCTTGGCCAGATGGCTGCTGCATCCGGCTCACATAGTCCAGCCGTGGGGGAGGCTGATCGCTGCGTGCAAGCAAAGCATGCAAAGTACATTAAAAGAAACCTCAAAGAACTTCAAAACTTTGAAAGCCCAAGAGTGTCATTTGCATGCGGCCCTTCAGCAGACTAAAACAGATTCAAGCAAGGGCAAGAGATAAATTTTACATGGTGAGGCTTTGTTTGTAAGGGCTGTAGGCACTCTTCCACTGCAGAAGAAACTCTCCTGGCAAGTATACACGTCTGAAACATGCTTTTTGGATACAGGTTTCAGTGTCTCTGGCCATCATTGCTCACGCCATGAAATGTGTGTGTGTGTGTGTGTGTGTGTGTGTGTGTGTATGTGTGTTTGTGTGTGTGTGTGTGTGTGTGTGTGTGTGTGTGTGTGTGTGTGTGTGTGTGTGTGCGTGCGTGTGCGTGTGCGTGTGCGTGTGCGTGTGCGTGCGTGTGCGTGTGTGTGTGTGTGTGTGTGTGTGTGTGTGTGTGTGTGTGTGTGTGTGTGTGTGTGTGTGTGTGTGTGTGTGTGTGTGTGTGTCACACTTACCTATTGGTGCCAAGGTTGCCCTGCAATCTTTTGTACTTTCTTATGGCTTTCCTTCCCGTCCTTCCGTTCGGGGCTGCCAGACTTGGGCTACAACCCTGTTGCAGCGTGCTCATACTTTAAAAGTAAATCACCAATACATGAACCCACACCTGTTTGCCTATGTACACCAAATTGTTTTGTTTGTCTCGAATGGACGAATGCACAAGCACAATGAATTTCGAATTTCGTTCTGAAGAAACGTCCACCTCCATCAGTTTTTTCTACAATTATTTTTAATTTTTTTGTCCGATTTTTGTTTTTCGTTAAGATCGAAGGAATGGCGTAGCATTGACCAGGAATTGACTTGTATTCTTCAGTGTTTTTGTATGCTTCAGTGTTTTTGCTTGAGATTGGAAAGAAAACTTTAAACGAAATTGTTGGGTTTCTGAATGAAGGCCTCGATAGGGTTGTGACAATGAATTCAAGTATCCTCTGCTTTGAAAGCCTAAAAGGAGAATCTCCTTTTTCCCCCTCCCTAGGGCCTGCTTCCATGCTACGACCCTTTGTGTTGTATGTCTGAGGTGTGAGATCACAATCTGCTTGGCTATTTATGGAGTGACTGGGTCCTAGGGCAGGATCGATTCCTGCAGCTGTATCAAAACCCCTAACAGCTTAGCTAATAAACTAATAGCTAATAAATCCAGATCCCCATTAGCTTTTATTCTTTGTAGCTTTGTGGTGGAGGAGGCTCACGCCTCTTCTGAGCCTATGTGTCTCCTTTTCCTTATTGATGTAGGGAGAGTTTCCTCTGCCCACGTAGTTTTTTTCTTTTCTTAATAAACAATCATAGCAGTAGTGTCCACGCACAGTTGGCTGAGGGCGGTCTGCTCCGGGATGTAGCATACCAGACGCAGGAGCAGTCTTTGTATGCAATCATTTCCCATGCATTTGTGTCATTGTCAAAAGTGAAAAGTGAACAACTTGAAGGAAGAGCTGCGTAGACAGCAGGTACACTCCTACACCTCTGCGGATGTCAGATAGGAATTCCTTGGAAAAACGCTGCGAGCCATTACCCGGCCTTCAATCTAGCTAGGCCTCGGCTTCGCCTTGGCCCTGTTTAATACATAGTACATGCCAAACATTGCTTAATGCCCTAGTGAGCACGGAGCAGCGCATGGGCATTTTTAAAATCGATGCTTCTGGAATGTTACAGCAGTACACTGTTCATCAAATGTTCTGAGCATTATCTGATCCAACGAATTTGAAGCCTTTGAGCATAACCTACTTAGTGCTGTTGCAAACACCAGACCGCAACAAACAAGCTTTTTTCCTTTTATGATGTCTAAGTTCATGATTTGAGCTTTTTTTGGCTATGTAATGGTACAAGTTGGGTACCAGTTAAGAGAGATATCCGGTGTGAGCACGGACGGAGTGCGCAGGAAGCCATAAGGATGGGGTGCAAGTCCCCCCGTTCCGCAATAAAGGAATAGGAAGGTGCCAAAGTGGCATCCGGCCACCGGTCTTGGCCTGGTCCTTATGGCCTAGCGCAACCGTCTCGTTGTAGGCTAGATCTGGTTGCACGCCTCAGTGTTTCCGCTCAGCTGCCCATGTAGGCGGGTATAGCGACGTAACCTTACGTTAATACATAGATTTAATTTCACCGTGTGACATCTAATTCTAAAGAGCAAAGGGTACAAGGGCGTGCATCTTGGAAGCCTTGAAGTGTACACTTTAGGCAGATGTGCCTAGATGTGCCAAACTGAATCTGGTCGGCTGGGGTACATTCACGGCTTTTTTTTACTTACTTTCTTACTACTCAGATACTACCACAGGGGGTCAGCTGAGGCCTAAACTTGCCTGTTTTTTGCATGCTCTTTGCATATGTGCACCACAACTGGCAATTTTAGAACTTGGCTTCCTTCCTCTGGTAAACTGTTTTACAGGTTTTCTGTAGCACCAAGGTTTCAATATTACCAGTTTCAGAGACTCTGCCTAATCAGCCGCGGCGTGAACCCTAGTTGTCACCGCCAAATCTCCATTCAATAGCAAAAATAATGAAAAGATCCAGTGGTTGGTGTTATGTGGTGATTTCAGCCATTTTCCCATAAAAAAGCACCGAATTAGGGTTTACGTGCCCCATATGCCATCAGTGAGCTTTGTCCCAGTCTATCTAAGCATACAGGGCGACTTAAACAAATGAAAGCATAAGCTCTGGTTGCTTGTACCGCCAGCTACACTTTATAGCTAAAATTGTCCCAACCAAATGTAGTGGCTGTGAGTGGGCGCACTTAAAATGCAAAAGAGGAGCGTATTTGGGCACATGCTCAGCTGACCCTCTCTAAGATACTACACAACTTATCAGGAAAAGAGGATATGAGCTTGGTTAAAGGGAAAAAGCACCGTGCATCCCCTTCATCAAATTCAAGCATTGTCTACACAGCTTCACAGTTCCTGGTGTCAAAGGCAGGAAGGAAAACAGGTAGCAAAACCTAGCCTTCAACACCATCATCCTGCCCTGTCCTGGCGTCTCTACTGCTCCTCTCGTTTCCTGGCTCTCTTCCAGCTTCTTCCGCCTCCCACGCTAGCAATTCCGAGCTCGCTAGTTTTTCAAGTGAGATGATGGCATCCTGCAGACATAGGTTTGTAAATAGGGGCTTGGTCATCCTGCTGGAGGGGCTCCTTCAGCCCCGCCTGGTCCACTATTAAAAGGAAAAGGCAGTTCTCACCTGATCTGATGCTGCGTCCCACAGGGCTGCCGCAATTTCTCCGTGTGCTTTTTCATTTGAGCACCTGCACATGGCAGCCAATGCGCAGACAGCATGCTTTGTGAGGTCCTCTCACCACCATGGGTTTTGCAGACCTGAGTGTCCAAGGCTTAGAAATCGTTTACAGTGAGGATAATTTCCTGCACTTCCAGTCTAATCTAGACCGACAATACTGTTTCATGCTTTGTATCTGTTGGCATATCTGCCAAAGAAGCCAGCTGCGCGTAAACTAAATCAAACAAATCTGTGTGGGCCAACCAACCTGAGGAGACGTTCCAATAAGCTGAGGCTCTCTAATGTCTCTCCATCGTCATGCTTTTTGTGGCGAGTGATCATCAATGGATAGTTACGGGACGCTTCTCCGTACACCTCCTCTGGAAGTGGCCGGTACCTAGAGGGCAAGCAGGGGTGAGCGTTTCTTAAAAGGCGTGAAGGCTTTTAGGGTTGAAATCAGTGGTGCAGCGGCCTCTGAATGTCAAGCAGCCTTCCCTGACAGGCACCCAGGGTGCTGGCAATCTGAAGGTAATAACCAGGCTCCTTCACCTCCGATCTTTGTTACAGCAGAATATAGAGGTGAGGGAGTGCTTCTGCACTTGTATGTCCCCAGTTGTTACCTTTAAGTGAGCTGCATGCTTCCTGAACAGAAAGATAATTCAACCAGGGCTTTTTTGGTGAGTCATGCCAAGCACAGTCACTCAACCGAGTTCTCGTTTGATGTGCCATCTGTTTTCTACTACTAGTGCCTTGCCCCAAAAGCCTTGCCAAGCTTGAAGGGGAATGGTTTGTTTTGAATTAAAACACAAGGCCAAGTTGACCCTAGATTCGGGCACTTATGATTCATATGTTTTTTCATAAGTAAGCCAGGCAAAAGCACGTATTGCAGGGCTTCCTCGATGCCTAAAGCTAATCTGTGCAAGCACCAGCACATTCACTTGCAAACTGTCAGGCACACTCACCTGTGGAAGAACGAAAAGTGCCATGGGAAGAAGTAGAATGCCTTCCTTTGGCCCCACTCATCATTCCCAAATTGCTCCTTCATCAGTGCCACCAGCCGCCTGCAAGCGAGGCCCGCATTTCAGCAGCATCTGTTCCCTATTTGCTCCTTCATCAGTGCCACCAGCCGCCTCCAAGCGAGGCCCACTTTTCAGCAGCACCTAGTGTTGCCAAACAGGGCACATAGAAGCCCCAGTCTGGCTTGTTTTCAGGTTAGTACACTCATCCGCTCACATGCGTGTTGCAAGGATCAAGTGTGCAAGCACACGGGTGACGGGGCAGTCCCAAGCTCCCAAAGCACAAGCCATTGGCAGGAACCTTGGGGAGCATGAGTAGGGATTGGCGTTGGCTTAGCGCTGCATAGCGCTGCACATTTTTTAAAGTTTGCTAAAACTGAGTACGCCAAAAATCGTTGAGTCACAGCATACATTCAATAATGGATCTATAGTGGAAGGGGACACAAAATGGATAAAAAAATGCATTGGATGAGGATGGCACCCAGGCCCATGTGCAGGGGCGCGCCACACCTGCAGACCTGTCCAAAAGGCTGACAAAGGGTGGTCTCAAAGCATGGAATGATCGATCCCTTGCTGAAACCAAGCCAGAGTGATGGGGGCTGCGGATGTTAGAGTGCAAGGTGTGCAAGGCCAACTTGAGCCCTGTGAAACCAGCAGAGACGCGGAAACACCACAGCTGCATAAAAGCAGAATCGGCAGCAGCAGCAGCACTTCAGAGCGAAGGTGAAAGAAGCAGCAGCAGGAAGCAGGCCAGGGAGCAGGAGCAGGAGGTGGAAGAGGTGGACTGCGTGGGCCAGCCCAAGAAGCCCAGAACCATGACAGCCTTCTCTGTGAGCACCAGCCAGCTGAAGCAGTTCCTCAGGCCTTTTGCATCCATATCACCAAGGAGGAGACGTCCTTCACGGAGGGTGGCTGCTGCCCAGCCTTGAGGTGAGTGCATGCTTGCATGGATTCAAGCATGCGCGCATGGGGCATGCAATGTGTGTGCGCAGCAGCAAGATGTGTGGAACTACCAGCAGCAGCAGCAGCAGCGAACATACTGGATGAAAAAGAATGCACAGTATTTGTTGTGCTACCATTTGCCTGATTCATGCAGGAGAGCTTTGGTTATACTAGGCCTCATGGGGGAGAAGGCTTTTTGCACCACTTTGCTGAATGAGCTACATGCAGAGTGCAGAGAGGGAGTTTTTGCAGAGAGGTTTGGGGGTTGGCTCAACTGGTAGAAGTGCCCTCAAGCGTTAGACATGTGTGGGTGACATTGGAGAACTGAGCAGATTTTGGTTTCAGCAATCTGGCATGCACAGCTGCTGCAGTCAACTGAAGTTTCTGGGACTGTTATTCAAGGGTACTTCCTGAGCTGAGCCATGCTTGAAGGAATGGAGGGGAGATAAGGGGGAAGTCAGCATGCAGTGCAGGCAGTGCAAGGCAGGCAGCACAAGGATACAGGCAAACTTCGCCTTAGTGCTGATACAGCACTATATCTTGGCCAAATGACGACCAGAATTGTTTTCTAACCTTTGCTTTCTGTAAGGGGGCATTGTGCACGGGGCCTCACCAGCCATACGAGCCTGATGCCGAAATTCGATTTTTGAAGGGGAGTCCTGGCAAATAATAGCATTTTTATACAGCGCTATCAGTTTGGCTCAGATAGCGCTATACGCCGATCCCTAGACGTAAGGGCCTTTCATGTCATTCGTATCTGTGCTTCCCTTAGTAGGTCAGCAGCAACCCATCACCAGAGTAAGTGTGTGGCAGCCACGCTGCAAGAGAATCCATAACACAATCCTTGTCAGCTCACCTGTAAATCCGAACCCTGTCTTCAGCACTCAAAGCCAGCTCCCTGCCCTGCACATTTGCCAGGGATTGAAATTTTATGCTGGGGAGGCAGCAGACACGGCCCTTCAAAACAAACAGCATATAGCCATAATGCACTCTCAGAATGTCCTGGAAACATGGTGGAGCAAAGTATCGTGTGCACCCAGTCCACACATGTGCATGCTTGCCCATGAACGAGCACAAAATCAACCAAATCAACCAGTGTTGCTTCTTTAGCTTTGCGCACGTGGACAACAGTGATGTTGTGTGCACCCAGCGTCCTTACCTGCCCCCCATAACATCCCTGAATGCAACCTCCTTCATCCTTTGCACGTTCCCACCTCTCGAAGTTCTTGGAACAGCCATGGCCTGATGAGCGCTCCCCTCCCAGTCATGACCGCATGGCACCCACTCTCAGAAAGCCGCCTCGAGGCATCATAGTGTGTCAGTATGTCACCATTTCCTACAGCCAGTGTGGCAGTGCGTTGCAGCGTGTCAGTATGTCGCCATTCCCTACGCCCTAAAAGCATCAATGCAGGTCTAAGCGTTTTGTAGGGCACCAAATTTTGATACAATTACAAATGCCGGCTTGTTGGGCTGCTCGTATCACTGGGGGAGTTTTGCCGACAAGGGAACATGCTGGGGATGCACCCACACCCTTGGTAAATTGGAAGGAGGGCATCAGAGCTTGCTAGCAGACAGAGATTGGGAATCGTGCCCTTAAAACAGAGAAGCTGGATTGGATGTGCCTTTCAATGTTTGCCCATCAAGCGACAAGCACTTTGTAAACATCTATAAGATGGTGAATCCCATCACGGCGAGCTGCACAACTACGTGAGATACAAGAGCATGCCACTCCTCAGTAATGCATACTGAGGTACCCAGCCAACAAGGGAGAGTATGCACTGTAGTAAGATAAGCCTTGCCATGCATATATAAGCTCCCTCTCAAGATTACTCACACACACAACTTTGATTGATCCTTTTCTTGCTCAAGCTCCTATTCAGAAAACCCAAACATACACAATGTATGCGCCCTTCCACCAGCACCAGCCTGTGCAAGTGAGGAGGAGATAGCCATACGCACCAATGATAGGTAAGTTTGGATTAGCAGCCACCACTTCTGAAATTAGGGCCCAATCTGCTGGCTTCCGGTACCTGCATGCACAAGCAAGGCAACATACGATGGACGATGTCTCTTCAAGCCATCTGAAAGTTTAATTGTGCTTTGTCCGCATCAGACAGTGCACACACTCAATCCATAGCAGCTTTTAATATCCACCAAGGGCAATGTAGAGAACACCCTATGCCTGGAACTTGCCTGGAATTTCAACCAAGGGCCTCAAAATGTACCAAAAGCTACACAAAAAGCACTCCATCAACTTGGGACTTCCATTCCAAAGGGTAGGCAGCGCGGCAGAAGCACAGCTCTACCAAAGTTTTGACAAGGAATTGAGGGGTTCACGACGAAGTGAATCGCTTGGTGGGCTACGCAGCCATAAATCTGAAAGCCAACCAGGTCTCTATGAGCTCACTACAGCGCCACAAGTCACCACTGCAACGTCCATCCCCCCCCCCCCGCCCAGATGGTTCCTACTCTGAATGACGAAGCACCACAGTTGTGCTTCAAACCAGCATCTCCGTGAGTAACTACTCACATCTGCTCCATTGTCCTGCCATGAATGGTGACAGCGGCTGCCCCAGTGCGTGCTAGGAGAGCAACCACCCGGTGCACGTTTACCTGAGCAGGTCAGTGATCATGATGAGCGTGATCCAGGAATGCATTCAACGCCAGGGTTGCATGTGGGCATCTGCAGTACAGTTAGCATTGGGCAGTGAGCGCATCGGTGAAGGATTTGAGGCTGAGCAACCAACCTGAAAACGGCGCAAAAGCCAGCATTGCGGCCGCCATCAGGCTCAGAACAGCTTGCGCCAGCTCAGGCCTCGGAGGCTCAGAGCATATGAGGCAGGCCGCCTAGCCTAGCAGTCATGCATTTTCCGCTCCAGTACGGTTTTCCACTTCCCTTGAGGTGAACTTTCAGGCAAGCGCAAGCATGACGCAAGGGGACATGTTAAACCCTGGCTCATGGAAGCAATCCCTTGGTGTTTACAACCTGCTACTTACTGCTTGCTCGCCCGCTTCTGCATTTCCATTTTCTTGTCATAGTGCGCTAACTTTGTTGCCTTGCAAACACACATCTGCCCACTGAATGGCGCTGCTGCTGGATCCTGCTGGATTGTAACCATCGTTACAAAATTGCAAATATATGTTGACAGGATGCAAGCGCGTACAACACACATCCAGCGTGCATCAATGCACACATGCACACCTTCTCGGCACCAATGCGGATTTTCACGGTGACAGGGAGCTCCGATTCATTGACGATGCCATTCACCATCTTGGCCAGCGAACGCGGCTTCCTCAGCATGATAGCACCCATGCCACGGCGCGAAGCATCTGCAACAAAAAGGGGCAGCAGGTCTGCCTGAGCAGACGCCAAGAGAGCCTCTTGCAAATCAACAGCATCAGTATGCTTTCAGCCTGAGCGTTGCAAGCCTAATTCTTTTAGCAACCTGCAACCTCGCAAAACCATGCTCTGACCATGTTATCTTCAAAGCAAATGGGAATGACTTCAAGAGCTTCCCCTGCTTAGAGCAAGCTCTTTGTGATGAACCAGGGCGCCTCACCGTTTGCAACAATAACAACCTTACAACCGCGTAGGGTCCAAGTTGCTCCCACTAGCAACCACAGCATTTACAGAAAAGGACAAACCGGCAGGTGTCACCAATCATCCGCTTGTTATTCAACCATTTTCATTGCCAAAAAGTGCTAAAATTGTAGAGCCGGCATTTACGGTCAAAGCTGCCAGGAGGGATGGAGCAGCCCTTTCTGGCTCTGGCAACCGAGCGGCACGCAGCAGTGGATGCATTTAATCTCCCGTCCTTAAAATCCTGTGCTGGCCATATCAGCAAGGCAGCAGCCAGGGAACGATATTAGACGGACCTTCCACCACAAAAGTCACAAAGCATGCTGAGTGGCAAATGCATGAGCTCATCATCACGTACGCAATGTCCAGCAAAGTGCAGGGATCTGCCCTATTGTGTGCTCCAGTACCTTGGCCCTGAACTTCCATATTAAAGAATAAAGGGGCAAGTTTACCGTGCAATTTCTGTTTATAATCTGATTTGCAAATGAAAACCATCGAGACAGCTGCAAGCTGCACTTTTTGCGCACAGATGTGTTGCCTCAGCTGTGCACAAAAGGCATTGAAATTTTGCCACACAGGACAAAAGCTAGCAAGTACACCTACTCACCTGTACTCCTTACCCCCACAAAATTCACCTTAGGCAGGAGGGTGTCTTTGTAACTTTTGGACGGCACGTGTCAATCCATTTAAGGAAACATATATTTGGAATCCTGAAACGAGCTATTGATTGGTTAATTATGAATCCAATCGGGGAGAGTTGGGGGGTTTCTACTTTTTGGAAACCCCCCTCTAGAATTATTGTGGGCCACAGAATTTCAATGCATCATCGCATTCCTGAGCTCAAGCCCTGTCAATTGGCACCCTTTTCTTTCATTCGAAAAAGGGGGGTCATTGTGCATGACTCAAAGTCAGTGCCACATGTGCATGGGTGTGGGCCCCGGGGGTGTGGAGGCAATTATGCAGCAAGTCAATCCAAAGTTCCATGATAGTGGCAATGTACTACCGGTGTGTGATATTCAAGGAGGCAGTTCGTGGACTTGCAAGCCAGTTGTGGGTGCCTGGCAGGGCAGGCGTGCATGGGCGTCCGCTGCTCAGTTTTTGTCCCATAACTCTGCTGCAACTCACTTTTCTTGTGCAGTGAGTATGCAGATGGACGGAGGATCAAATAAAATGCAGATCGGTACCCTTATTGCCCAGATAGGGGGACTGGAATGTTTTATGGGGGCCAGGGGGTTCCAGCCCTAAATTTCCATGTGCCTTCCAGACAAAGTTCTACCACCCTTCTGCCTCAGCCCAAGGCTTATGACACAAAAAAACAATGCTCTATCCAGTCACGAAACAGCCAGCCTATTGGACCCCCCCACATATTTTTGGTATACTTTACGACCCAAAACCCTGTCCCCAGTCCTCCTATCCAAACCTGTAATTGCATTGCAATCCATGCACTATCTGCGCGAGGTCCATAAATTGTGTAGTCAATTTTTTGTGGACAACACAACCGTACAGGTTCAGGGTTGTCGAGCTTGTAGTAGGTGTCACTGAGTTTGTAGTCAGCGCACCCAGTAAACTGATACCATCCCCTGTGGCTCCTATGGCGATCTTCATGCTCAAGCTTACACAGAGCCATTGCATCCTCTGCAATCGGAGGCTAGTCTCACCTTTTATAGGGCACCCCACGTTGATGTCCACCCTGTGAACAGGATATGGCAATAGTGGAATTATTGCATTCAAGAGTCAGACCTGCAAAGGTTGTGTCATCGAGCAGCAAGCTGCCCTCATGGCTTCAAGCTTGAAATCATCTCATACCAGGTGGCTCCTGCTTCTTTAGCAAGTTTGGTGGCGCCCACTCCCTCTTCGATTGTCTTTGTGGCTATCTGTGAGCAGGAAGACACCCAATTTTGAAGCTGTTCAGCCTTTCCGGTGGATACCTCATTTCCTCCTGGTCAAGTGATACCTTCAGGCCAGCAGAGCAGTGAGTGGAAATTCCGAAATTGGCAACCTCTTGGGCACTTGGCTAGAAAAGGCTCTTACCTGGGCACCAAAACAATTTTCGACGCCCACCGCTGGTATTATGCGAGCTTGTTCCACCCTGTCTCCCCTGCATGTGACAACAAGGAGGGTCTAACTGCCCTGCAAGCAGGCAGCATCCCGTGCACATTTGCTTCTGCCATCAATGGAACAAGGGGTAGCATCAAAGGGCAAAGACACCCCACATGCCCTGCCTTGCTGATGACAAAAATATAGATCCATGGCCTGAGTAATTCCTCCACATAGCTAACAACAATGTGGAACACATATGCGTGCTTGTATGTGCTTGCGCACAAAGATTGCCCAATATGCTCCCACAGTTGCAAACCTGAGCCAGTAATTGAATGCATTACTTGATTGTCTGACCCACTTGAGCAGCCCTCGGGCGTATGCCATCTCGCTCATTGTCACAGGGCATCCGAATTCTGTGGTCAGCTGCCTGAAGGCCCTGTTACCCCCCTTAGTTAGAGGGGCCAAAATGCACTTGCCCCTGCAGGCAATTTAGCACGCAAGCATCGGTTCTTATTGCTCTCATGCATGTCATTCAAGTAGGGATCGGCGTTGGCCTATAGCTATATCGGGTTACATAGCGCTATAAAAGACCCTTATATAACGCTATATTCCAATCTATAGGGAGCAGCATTGGCAAATAGCACTATTACAATAAAATGCTATACAACGCTATATAGTGCTAGAAATGTGACATATAGCGCTATACGCCGATCCCTACATGTAAGCATGAACCTTCTGCTTTTTCTCGTGATGTCAATGGGCATGCCAGTATCCAAAATCTTTAAAAAAAAGCACAAAGAAACACTTTTGTTGCAGACCAAATAGACTGCTCATTTGTACCATGTATTAGCATTTGTGTCAGAACCATGCGAGCGCATAAGCCCCATGCAGAAGATTTAAAATACAGATATACTTTGTTAACGTGCAGAGAAAAAATATCAATAGCAGAGTAATAGAGCAAAAAAAATCATGCAGGGCCCTGCTCTGTAACTGGTTAAGGATGCGCTTGCTGGTGCTTCCCTCTATAGACACTGCTTACTTGAGAGAGGAGGCAAAGGCCTGATTTCTTTCTTCGATCCATGAAGGCACAGAAAATTCAAGGTCTAGGTCTCCCTCCTGGAGGCCTTGCCCACCTCCCTGTGGTTCATGTTGCAAGTGTGGATAAGCATGTCATGAGTGTGTAGTCCTAAGCCCAGAAGCAAGGGAGCCCGCTCTGGTTTTCAAGTTGACAAGCGTGCACATTCATCATACAAACATCAGTGTTTTCTAACAAGTTGACAAAGCACACACACACACGCACGCACGCACGCACACGCACGCACACACACACATGCACACGCACACACATTCAAACACACACAAGCATATGCAGCACACACATACACACACAGAACACACACACACACACACACACACACACACACACACACACACACACACACACACACACACACACACACACACACACACACACACACACACACACACACACACACACACACACACACACACACACACACACACACCAGAGACAGCCAGGTCCACCACACCTTTTCTTGCACAGGGAGGCATGGTGAGGGGCGCAAGTGCCTTGGCCTTCGCCCAGCGAAGGAATTGGGAGGCACCAGCAAGCCACCACTGTGACAAACCTGCATCACGATTGTACAGCTAGAAGAAGAAAATTGAAACTTACGAATTACTGCAGCAAACTGTCAGGATGGGAATAATGTGAAATCAGTTTGTCGGATAGGCTCGATAAATCCATTTAATTTCAAGCACAACTCGTTTCACCATGTCGGGATCACTGGGAATGAAGTCAACAACGCAGGGTTTGTTGAAGGGCGGAGGCCTCGGGGGGAGGGCCCCGGTTCCAGTGCGTGCCCCTCAGTGGAAGAGCGTGAGGAGCGTGCGCCCTGTCCGCGTGGCCGAGGGTGAGCACCTTGCATCGATGTGGAGTTCATGGTTCACCCGATGTGGACGGGTTGCCCGTTCTTCCTCCCAACGGTGGTGCACCAGGGTCCTTGTGGTTGAGCAAGAACGCATGAGGGATGCTAAAGAAGGATGTATCATCAAGCTTAGGAGGGATGCATCATCGGGGTCAGGCCCCGTGTGCAGGGCAGAGAACTTCACAGCAGGTCTTGATATTATGATGGGGACCTCTTCCGGGACCACCTCCCGGGTTCACCACGTCGACAGCTTGTCACGCACCCCTTGTCTGCTTCAGGTCGTACTCTCTGTTTGCTTGCACACACATACCCGCTGCGTCTTGGTGTTGTCGTGCGTGCAGAGGGCGTGGGGCCCGACTACAGTGCGGTACAGCGTAACTTGGCGCTGGAGATTGTGCGTGTCACAGAGGCAGCAGCGCTGGCATCAGGGCGCTGGCTGGGCCGTGGCGACAAGGAGGCAGCTGATCAGGTGTGCGCATGTGTGTTGTTGTCTCTAGAGAGCCTGGATGCACATCGAGAGCGAGGGGGGTTGTTGTCGAGGGGATGTGTCCTAGTCAGACTCGCTGGTCTTCCCAACCCACGATTGGTGTTCCTCCTCCCCCAGGCTGCTGTGGACATGATGCGCAAGGTGCTGAACGGCGTACGCATGGACGGTGTGGTCGTCATCGGGGAGGGAGAGAAGGATGAGGTGAGAGAGGCACGCATGCATGGAGAGAAATGTTCCAGCAGGAAGCTGCTCTGACCTGTTGTGCTGGACTCAGATGACGTGTGCGGGGCTGGGCAGGCCTGGTCAGCGTTTTCCTCCCCTCGGCAGCTACTGGTTGTTATCTTGGAGCACATGCCTTTCCTGCGTGTTCACGCGCCTCGGTGAGAAGCTGTTCATCTTCATCTCCCCATGCATGTTACCACTCCATACAACAATGCCAGGCCCCCATGCTCTTCTGCGGAGAGCGCATTGGCCATCCCTCCCTACACCCCAAGATCGACATTGCTGTGGACCCTCTGGATGGCACCACGCTCACTGCTCAGGTACGTGCATGCAGGTCGGACTGCACCTCGATCTCTTTCGCTGTTATTTTTGTTTTCCCGGAGGGCTCTTGGACAATGCCAGCTTGATTCTAGAGACTGGATTACGCACAGTGCTGGCAAGTCCAATAATGTTTCAAGAGCACTTAAGCGTCTACAGCTTGTAGCTGTTTCAGCCTTTTCGCCCTTTCCAAGCAGTGGCTGGAGGTGTTGATTCCCCCCCTGATGATCGACCCACTGTCCACCGCATCCCTGCATTGAGACCTCTGTACAGGTCATGTGACAGACGCTTTTTTCACGAGAGTGGAAACAGAAACCACATTTTCTTTTTAAATGCTACCCTTTTTTGGACAGGGCCGACCTGGAGCAATGAGCATTATTGCCATGGCTGAGCGAGGTGCCCTGTTTGACCCTGGACCATGCGTGTGAGTACTGTATCTTAGATGGGTTCAGCAAAACATCACGGTCATTAGTCGATTAGTCCGAGAACCTCGAGTAGGTTTTGTGTTTATTTCCTGGTTTTGGTCTGTATCTGAGGCTGCTCATTGCTGTCTGCACATAAGGAATGCACTTATTCGCAAGACAGTTCATTTGCTTCGCAACAAATTCTGCAGAGTGAGATGCAAGCGCTAACAGCATGAGTGCAAGAGTTTGAAAACACAGTCCCACACTTACTTCTGATAAACACGTACATACTCCTGACGCAGGTACATGGACAAGCTGGCTGTGGGCCCTGAAGTTGACCCCTCTGTCGTGTCCCTGGACAAGAGCGTGGCAGAGAACCTGAATGCCGTTGCTGCACAGCTGCGCAAGCCTGTAGGGTGCGTGTGCTCCTGCTCCGCAGCTCGGTCTGATCGACATGCATGTGCAGCCTATCAACACTACATCCTGCACCAACTGCTCTTGTTCTCTGCATCTCTGGGCATGCAACAGGCATTCCTGAATGACGGTGAGCTGTGTCAACTGTGAGTGAGGTGCATGTCCATGCCCAATACAAGTCCAGAGTATGTTGGGCTCCCCCTAGGATTCTGCCTGTGCTGCCTGACTTCGTGGGATCAGCTTGAGCGCCTACTGGTCAGCAGTTATGTACAACAGACATGAATTGCTCATTCTCACCTCATTTTCAAAACCTCCTTGTGAATCTCGATTCTCCCCTGCCCCCTCGCTCACAGGGACGTGACAGTAACCGTGCTTGACCGCCCTCGCCACAAAGACCTGATCAGCCAGATCCGTGCAGCAGGCGGACGGATAGCTCTTATTTCTGATGGCGATGTGGGCGGAGCCATCGAGGTATGGCCCTGCTGGATAAAATTGGTTTAATCATAGCAACTAAGATTTTTGCCCAGGGTCACGGCACAGGTCACGGCAGGGCAGGTCATAATTGTGTAAGGATGAACTAACTTTTTAGAGAAAGCTTTGGGGCCTTTGCCGCTGATGCGTTATCTGGATCGTGTCAGGCGTTTTGTGCCTGTCACAGACTGACACCTCAGTTTGCCCGCTAAGGTTCACACTGGCAGGCCTGCAAGCTCGGGACATGCCTGTATGGAGGTTTGAGCCCCTCTGTGGCACGGTGTCTGTCATGTGGGTTTGTGGAAATTTTCCCAGCCTCAAAGGCTGGGATGTGTCTTGAGGACCAGGACCTGCCAACTCGTCCACCGGAGCACGCTGATGACATTGCACAGTCAAGTTGTCGCATGGCCGTCAGAAAGGGCATCCGCTTGAGATATGAGCCTGGCTCATTGTCATCGCATCTGTGCGTCCACACCCCCAACTTCAGGTGGCCAAGGCAGGCGGCCCTGTGGACCTTATGTTGGGCGTGGGGGGCACTCCTGAGGCTGTGATTGCTGCCGCTGCCCTGAAGTGCATGGGGGGCCACTTCCAGGTGCGGTAATGCAATTGCGCTTCCACCAGCAACGTGTGCAGGTGTAAGTGTGGGTGTGTGGGTATGCTCCAGGTGGGGCATGTGCCCATTCGTGTGCATCAGAGGGGCGTGCAGGTGGATCAGTGGCGACAAGCATTGCCAGTGGTGGGTTCATTTCACTTGCGGGCCTTCCGCAGGACTGGCTAGTAGGGATGAGGTAACAAGTCCTAGAAGAACTACTGGTCCTGGACTTTGTCCTCGTTCCCAAAGCAGAACACCTTTTCTCAGGCACTCAAATAGTTGACACTCAGCATGGTTGTGTCCCATTGGAGCTCATGGTACCAAAAAAGGCAAAGCACATCAAACCTGGGTGTGCTCTTTGCTGTGCAAGGCAAGGAAGACAGCCTCATGCAGGTCGGCATGTGCTTTTCTATCCCTCCATCTGAATCTCCTCATTGCTTCGCCATGCAGGGCAGGCTCTACCCGCGCAATGATGACGAGCGCTCGCGTGCGATCCAGCAAAACTATGACTTGGGCAAGATCTATGACCAAGATGATCTTGTGAAGGTGGGTTGAGACTTGCTGCTTCAGGAGCTGATGTCAGTGTGAAAGTAGTGCGAAAGTGTTGTTTGATATTGCAAAACATATGTAGCTAGACGAGGAGCACGAAGAGCAGTCTGAGGTTATGACTCGTGTGGGCATGAATCATGATTGATCATTGAACCATTTGGTCTATAAGGTACACCGTCACACCACGCCAGGTTTATACACGACATTTTTATTTAAAGCAGCTTACAACACAATTTAATATATAGCACTCAGTATGCATGCAGCGCTCAGCTCTGCTCTGCTCAAAGATTGCAGGGTGTGGTGTAGACCATCTTCTGATTGTTAAACCTGACTTTTCCTGCCGACTGTCTCCTGCAGCAAATTCATCCTGTCGCACACAAAGCCCTCCACCTGAGCGTTGCCAGATGCCTTGCTTGGCCTATGATGACAGAGCCAGCCACTAGTTTGCCTTCTCTCAAATGTCTGGCTTCATGAGCACACCTGATCGCAGGCAAGAACAACATGAAAGATGCCTGCACTGGTCACACTGGTCACAGCTGTTGGCTGCAGGCACCAGGTCGAGGATGCTTGCGCCCTGACTGCCACACAAAGCAGCTGCTTCTCTGTGTGCATGCTCTGTAGGGTGATGATGTCTTCTTCGCTGCTACTGGAGTGTCTGATGGAGACCTCTTGCAAGGGGTGCGCTACTACAGTGGAGGTGCTTCCACAAGCTCGTTGGTCATGCGGGCACGCAGTGGGACAGGTGCGTGGGTGTGGATTCCCAGTGGGCGTTGATGATCCTTCTCATAGGTGCAAGTTGTCTAGGGTGCACTTCTATTCACAAAGCACAAAAGAGATTGGCTGATGAGTTCTGTTTTGAGGAATGCTGTGTGATGAGTGTCCAAAGTTGATCATCCAGTGTGTGTAATGATGTCTTTTTTATTGTGCTAGGATAGTCTATGAACTACACGCGCATGTGTGTGTATTGGTGTTGCATCTGCCTGATCATTTGCTTTTCTAATTGTTGCACGCAGTCCGCTTCATCCAGACCTACCACCGCTGGGCAAAGCCTGGCGTCACCAACATCCCGGGTGAAGACATGGCCTACAGCAATGCATTGGGCTTTGCCAAGCGGGAACGCGAGATGAAGCAGGCTACACCCATGCAGCAGCCAGAAGCTTAAATGTGAGAGATGGTGGGAGAGTTTGTTGCACTCTCATGAGGCAAAGCACTCCTATGTAGCAAAATAGCAAGCAAAACCCTCAGTGTGGTAAGAAAAAGAAATGAAATCAATAGCGTGAACCAGCAAGGACGTGCGTGCTTTTTGTGTGTGTTGGAGCTGCATAGTGCATCAGAAACCATCACACCAGAGCACAATCGAACAGGTTTGCACATTGTAGAGGTGCAAGGAGGACTTCAGTGCCCTCAGGTGCAAAAGCTAAGGTTCTTAGATCATGTCAATTTTTTAATGACGTTCTTGTGGATCCGAAGCATGCCTAAAATAATGTACATCATGCACATACGCCATGGGAGTGCTTGTGCACAGGAAGGAAAAGGGAAACTCAATGTTTTCATATGGTGTTATCTCGGTTTCGTTCAACTCATTCATTCTTATTTTTATTTTTCAGATGTCACTTCAACAAATGTCAAGAAATGGTGTGTATCATTATTTCAGTTTTAATACACTCAACTATGCAAGCAAAGCCTTGACGTATTATGGATTCAAGTTTAAATGAGGCGCATGCAACTGGTAATATTAAACCACTGTACAAGGCTTACAAGGGGTTGTTCGCCTACAGTCCAAGACTCTGGCTGATTGGCTGGTGAAACGTTCTCAACCAGCATTAAAATTGGAAGGTTCGGTAGGATTTAGGCCTAGACTTTACCAATAAAACTGGAAGAAAGAGAACTAAAACTACGCAGGCAGAGGAAGGGAAGGGAAGGGTTACATAGCTGCACCTGCCTGCGGAGGCAGCTCAGTTCAAGCAAAACGTGCCTGAAACCAAACCAGTCCGATCTAAAAACAGCACTATGAGCTCAGTCACAGCGATTCAGGCATGCAAACACGGACTTGGCTAATCCTAGGACATCAGCCTGGTTCATGCTGTCTCAGAGCGTTATGCACTGCTTGGGGGTGCCGAGCTAAACAGATGCTGGAACTGAGCACGCAGGTTTGTTAAATCCTGAGATGGGCAATCCAGGATAATGTGCTCTTCGTCTTGTACAGTGTGCCAATCGCATCTGTTGCAATTTCTGAGCTCGTATGAGCACCTATTTCCCTGATGCCGTTAGGTTTCCACTTGAAGGTTGTGACCAGAAAGGCGTAAGCGTGAAATACTGCATAGTAATTTATCAGGGATTTCTTGTCGTAGGTGGAGAGGTAGCAATGGTTTTTTGTTTCTCTTCCTTTCATCCCACAGCATGGCAGAGCCCAATGGAATGCTAAAGAGTGTGTGGTACGTCCTCATGATTATACTGGAAGCATGGGCCTCTTGTGGAGTCAGACTGTCCAGAATTCTCAATCATAGATAATATGCTCACGAAGAGCACCCTTTAAGTCTTTCATGTTAACTTTGGCTCTGGTACGTACAGCAGCAGCAAACTGTTGAGCATGAGGCACGTTATGCAAGGCTGTCAGAACCTGTATGATAGACACGTGCTTTAGTTTTCGCTCATGACTGTAGGCAGAGGAATCCTCCCTACATCAATTAGAAAAAGAAACAGGTTACAGAAAAAAGAAGGCCCCCAGTCAAAACGTTTGACTGCTAGTCTGCTCATAAAAAAGCAATCATTCATGTAGGAAAGGAAAAGGCTTGTTATTGTTTTGGTTTAAGAAAGAAGAGACAGGATAAGACTGTACGTGGTGAATGCCAGGTACGAAGGGAGCCACCCTATTGGAAGAGTGAGATAAAGAGAGGAGAGGACCAGAAAATAAGGAAGCATATTTAAGCCAAAGAGAACAAACATGGGGATGAGTGCATTTGAAAAGAACGTGTTGCTCATCCTGCACATCGTCTTGGGCATTACATAGATCACAGGCTGGGGAAATAGCATCATCCCATGTGGCCTGTTCGACTTTCAAGGTATGGACACGGAGGCGAAATCGAGCCACACTTCGGACAATGTGTTTGGGTAAATCCAAGCAGAAATATTGGGGCAGAATATAAGGAGAATACGTAACGTGTGCGGTCTTGGTTGGGAGAGCACACCAGTGATGATAAGTAGTTTTTTTTGCTGTTTGTGTCTCGTGGGTTGTAACCAGAAAATTGTCTCCAATATGCTAGATGGCGAGACCTGAGATCCACAACAAGCTGACTCAAATCCAAAGGATCAGCAGAGCGCATCTTTTGCTGAAAATGATGAGCATGATGTAAGCCATTCATGGCAGACAATAGATGGGATGTCCAGCAGGAGGAATTTCTGGGGCTGAGGGGGATGTCCGCATGAAAAAACTTGTGAGGTAGAGCGTTGTTGCAATGGATGAGAGAATTATAAAAGCTTGCACGGGCTCTGAACTAGTTGAATTGAATAGGTTTGATTCCACAATCACGGAGGATACTCCAGGAAGGAGTTCAACTCATCAAGTTGATGTTCTTACACCCAGCGTGGATCTCAAGAATCTCAGAAGCCATTTCTGGATGCAATTATCAATCTCTGTCCCCTGTTGAAGATATGCAGTGGCCCAGATCTGACTTGCATACATTCCTGCTGGTATGACATACGTCTTGAAGACCCATAAATAGGCATGTAAACAGTGTGTAATCTGGTGTTGATGGGCAAAAGTACGCGCACGAGCCATGCCTGCCAGGCAGGGTTTGAGGGCTTCCTCAGCAGCATTGTGCAGATTAATGTGTTTGTCAAACTGCATCCCCAGCCTGAGGTAGCGGAAAGTATTTGAGTAAGGCTCTTGCTTAAGACCTCACCATCATAAAAAAGGGGAGGCAAGTTATCGGTCTTGGAGTCAAAGAGACAATACCAGATTTTTTGGTATTGACTGTCAGGAATTTCCGACGGGCGTAAGCCTTGAGATGGTTAAGCATGGCCTGGAGATTAAAAAAAGAAACACATTGGCTCAGAAGAGCCATGGGTCCCTCAAATTCACCTGATACAAACCAAATACTGCGAGGACACCAGGACTGGGCACCCATTGGAGGCGGCACAGCGGCAGCATGCAAACCTTTGCAAAAAGTATCAGTGGAAAATCTGTGACATTGCATACCATCCCTCTGGGTGTTGGTGGGACTTGCTATAATGATCATAGATCAACTCAAGAAGCAGGCCTTGACCATTGACGAGCTAGCAAGCTTGCACATGAACTCCATGCACATTCTGTAAAGTACGCCAGTACCACTACTAGGCTCACAACCAGGTTCTGGAGCCGGCCACTTCTAGCAAACCTCCAGGTCCCCCCTAGCCCTTATTGTTTCTGCTTTGTGGTGGAGGAGACTTGCGGCTCTTTTGAGCCAACGTGTCTCCTCTTTCTTTATTGATGTAGGAAGAGTTTCTCCTACTTATGCAGATTTATTTTCTTTTCCTTTCCTGTAAGAACCCAGAGGGGGGGCACCTTTTGGTGAAGCGTCCGCCAAATTGTTTTGGGCCTGCAAGAGCACAAGTTTACTTATAGAGGATGTTCTCCGAGAACCTCTGGGACAGTCTTTATCAAAAGTTTGGGGGAGGGCGTGTGTGTAGTGGTCAGGGAAAGAGGGAGCACCGCATGATGGAGTGAGAGTATTGAGGCACTGACAGAATGGTGACCTACATGATGAGTACCGGCAATAGGTTTTAAGGCCAGGCTACAACGGGTATATGATGCCAAAAAAGCTGGTATTCAGCCACTCGCTTTAGCAGCCCTGTTGGCCTTCCTACGTGCATCTTTAAAAAATCTAAAAAGTAGATGTGCAAAGAACAAGTACCGTACCGGTGTATGAACATGGCATTTTTCACTGGTTGTTGAGCTCTCGCACCAGCGGCCGTGGATATTGTTTCATTAAAGCTTCGACGAATGCTTCGTTGTTCAATTCCTAGAAGCCCAACACTACCGGTAGTGGTCAACAAACTGAGGCATCGAGTTCCCTTATTCAGCTCATTGCCAAGGTCTTCTTGGAAACAGGCTTCAGTCAGTCAATCTGAAACCATGACCAGCCAAGCAGATGTCTACCATATGGGGAATGAGACGCTCAGGTGTTTGAGGGTAGACCTACCTCTGCAAGGTCTCTTGAGCCTGTGGATCAAACTTGTTTGCATGGCTCATCAATGGATCTTTTTGTCTGCTCCAGGATTTCACGCAAGACAATGCACGGCTCCATCCGTAATCGACTGGTTCAAGCACTACTCCCAGCTCTTAGCTCCAAGGGCATTGCGCCAGGATTCGTGCTGCTGCAGGTGTGCTACAAGTGACGTATTCCCAGCTTATCATCTTTCCCCTTCATTTCTCCTGTTGTAAAACCATTCACCAAGGAAGCAATTACTGATTTGTGTTTATTTGTATTTGCATGCGTGCCCATGACAGGAATCTACTCTTTTGTTTCATGCATGGAATCTGTTTGAGGAAAGACCATGCGAGCCAGGGCTGGCGTACAGCCCCATTGCTTGTACAGGCCATACATTTCCTGGCCCACCCCCCATTGCAGCTTACTTTTGGCCAAAACACACTAGTTTTCTTTTTTCTTTTGCACGGGGGCCGCCCTGTCTCAAGAGGGAAGCATTTATTATTAATGTTCCGTTTTACTTCTGCTATTCGGCTAATCAACAGTTATTTTCAGATATAACAGATGCTTGGCGCGCAGCTATCCTTTATTTGAGGTGTGCCCCTTGTTGAGCCCCTTCCTGAGGCTAATTTTGTGAAAGTGCTCCAGCAAAGGTGCTTTCCGAAGGGTTGCTACTGCTCGGTAAATACGGTACAATACAGTAGGTCGTATTCGCGATAAAGCTGCACAGACCAGGCAAATGTGCAGTGCTCAGGTGTCACTGGCAAGGGAGGGAAAGGGCGGAAGGGTGTTCCTGGCTTGTTGGGCAAGCATCAGGGGAGATGCTTCAAACACTGCTTTTTCAGCCGCACTAATTCTTAGTCGCTCCGTTCGTATCCCAGTCCCCATTCAGGCTGCGCTAGTATTGTTCGAGGATAGGTTAGGAAAGGGTTATATGAATGTACCTGCCTACAAGGGCAGCTTAGCTGAAGCAAAAAAGGTGCCTGTAACCAGACCAAACCAAACTTGTGGACAATTGTGTCAACTGGAGAAGGAAACAAACCCTTGAGCTGAGTTCAAAAGTGCTAAATGCTAACTAAAATTGCACACTGTCACCCTATGAAACAAGCATATAAATTTGTATTGTTTGAAATGCTCTCTTTGCATGAACAATAGGGTTCCTACAGAACTAAATATGGTTTGAGGACAGGGCCTCCTTTGTAGCTTAAGTGGCCATGGATGCAATGACGCTCCTAGGTAAAAGGAAACATTTGAAAACTATACCCTTGTTGGCCTCAGGCGTCTCCCTCTGGCAGATTGCACATGCATATCCTGGCAACAACGACATGATGGCAGCCAGGAATGCAAAATTAGCTTAGCTTTCAAACAAACCTGTTCCTAGTGAAGCCCTTGTCCTTCCTGATACTGTGGTCCACCCACTAATAGGTAAATCGACACATGGTGAACATGCTTCAAATTGGCAAAACATGTAATAAAAGCACGAGTTGTTGAGGTTGAAGTTCAGTGTGTTCAAGGGGCCTTCATTTGTGTCTGAATTACAGTAAATCAAATGAATTTGTTTTCATTCCTCTTATCTGCCCCTTGCTGCTATGCAAGCATTATTGTCAGACATCCAGCATTGTACTCCGCGGAACATTCACTTATAGGGTGGAGGTCCCTTCAATGTGTACAACACCGACGGGGAACTCATCTTTAAGCAGGTGAGTTTTGCGGGAAAATATTGTTGCAGGGCACTGCTTGCACTTATGTGAAAGCTGCTTGTGCCATGCTGGTCTGTTTTGTGAAAGATTGTGACCTGCCTTTCTGGGGCTGTAGGTATGCAGCCATATGGTCTTTGCCTGATTGCACAGTTCGAAAATTGTGTGGGTGCTTTTACCTCAATTCTTGTAAATAACTTTGCCACTGATCCTTCTCAGGAATCCTACATGCACTACTTGTTTGGCGTGTGCGAAGAGGACTGGTATGGGGCAGTGGATGTCCGCTCAGTGAGTTCAGTTTGGGGCAGGGTAGGGGGTTTGTAGGTTGGAGCACTACTTCCCTTCTCTGTTGTAGAATTATGTTTGTCGGAGTGTGAACCGCACAGGAAAACATTGGATGCCTACATTGGGTACCTGTTATAGGGTTCTGTGCGTTGTGAGTGTGAAGCGCACAGGAAAACATTGGGTCCCTGCCTAACTGCATGATAGTTTAAGTGTCAAGTTGTGTACTGAGTCATAAATGCGCTATATCTTGCAATGCAGGATTGAGCGCTGGGGCGCTACTGTTACCAAAAAGAAATGAGTTATTTAAATAAAAGCTTACTTCCTGATTATTGTCAGTTTGCTGCTCCAAGTCAAGGGTCTCCTCGCTCTTGCCATGCAGGGTACATCCTTCTTGTTCATGCCCCGTTTGCCCGAGGCATACGCTGTGTGGATGGGTTCACTGAAGAGCACTGACGAGTACAAGGCGATGTAAGTCAAGAGCTCTGTTAAAACATGCTGTGTTGATGACATATGGAAGTCTCTATGCATGGCACCTTTGTCGCCTGAGCAATTGGTGACACAAGACAGGCATGCTGCATCCTGTTTATTGTCATCTCAATGCAAGGAACCCATGCATCGTGAAACAAGCTGCAGGCGCCGCCCTTCTTTCTTCTAATGCAGGATCATGGTTGTCCTCTTCACTGTTGCTTTTCTGAGCGAAGTGCTGGTTTTATTTGATGCTTTATCCTAAAGTTTAGGAGGATTTAGGAGAATTTTGAAAAAAACGAACTTCTCTCTCAGGCCTTTACCAGGAATTCTGTATAAGATACAGAATGTATATCGTCCTGCAAAATATATATTTTTAGAGGGGTGCAGAATGAATGCGGACACCTAAAAATTTGATTATTTTTGAGCACGAGGGAAAGTCAGTGATAGTGAAAATAATAATTTATGAGATTGTTTGGTATGAACAAAGAAAATCAATGCTCAAACGCGCCAGAAGGGTCTGACAGCTGATTTTGGGAAGCTTTCCGAGACCTCCTCAGAGTGTAAGGAGGAGCAGCAGCAGCAGCTGCGAGGCTTTTGAACAGCAGCTTTCCTAAAATTGTGAAAGATTGTATCTATGCCAGCCTTCACATGTAGGAGCAGTGTGCCTGCAAATGTACACGCAGTGCTCATTTTGGAGGCAGATAGGGGCTGATTGCCACTGCAGGAACATGCGGGACACCCAGAGATAAACAGAGAAGGCTGCGGGATCAATGTGGGACTCACAAAATAAATATATTTCTTAGGGGCGCGGAATGTTCAAGTCTCTGTACGGTAATTAGTATGATATAAAGGCTAAGGTTGAAGGCTGGAGGCTCTCTGAGTATAACATTCCACGAAAGACAGTAACACGCCGATTGCACATTGAATGCGCAAGTTCCTCTACACTGGGTATGTACAATTTAAGCATCTTTGCAGAGCGTGAATAGAATGGGCAGTTCAGTGTGCAGGTGACTGTGTGCATTGCGCCACGTGTTGCAGATATGCTGTTGACCACGTGCATTACACTGATGAGATGGCTTCCATCCTTGCCAAATATGGAGCCAAGGAGGGCTCAAAGCCGGGGCCTCTACACCTCATGAACGGTGTCAACACTGACAGGTAATGTCAGACGTGGTGAGCAACAGATGGGTGAATCCATAACCCTTTCAAGACAGGGCAAATACAGCCTGGGAAGCAATGTTGGCCCAATCAAGCAAGGAAGGCCCCTTGTTCATGTCCAATGCCCTGTTGTGTTGGCAAACTCACACGAGCACTGTCTTGACCATGATTTTTTAAAGATAACATGTGTAAGGTGAACTCGTGGAGGCTCACATTCCAGTTGAAGAGAGTTACACCCTGGCTCTTGCCCTGACACACAAGGACTACCTGGACTGCGCAGCAAAATGATAGCAAGTCCACTTCTTGTCTGTGAGCCCCTTTTTGGATGCCCGTTGCTTAGTTGGTAAATTTATTCATCCAAACAGCAAATTGTTGCAGTGCCAGGCTCCTGCATCCCACCCTATGCACGCTTACAGGTGAGGCTGGGTTGCCCTGCTTGCCCTGCACCCTCTTGCGCAACAGACACGTATGCCTGGATATGAATGATTTGGTCCATTTTTCTGGATGAAAATGCCAGTGCTGCAGCTGTACAGCAAAGCTGCTGGAGTCAGGGCACCTGCCTGCAGATCTGCAGGTGCAAGGCGCAAGGATCTTACGAGATCCTTCTGCCTCTGAGGCGGGATTCGCTGCGTGTAGACTTTGGCATTGAGCCTGCATTGCTCACGCATCCATGTTCTGCAGTGGACGGCCTGCAACACCAGCAGAGTTTGAGGGTGCTGACGCATTTGAGCTGGACACCAGTACCACGCTCTTTGACACAATCACCGCCTGCCGAGTGGTGTGCGGGCTAGCAGGGTCAATCTGATTGCGGAGAATGGAGTTTCTTCCTGCATGCATTTTGATTGTAAAATGCTGCAGTGCCACATTTTCAAGCTTTAAATAAAAAAGTAAAAAGTTTTGAGGACGTCTGTCATGGTGTTTGCGTTTTGTTTAGAGCATCCAGCTATACAATTCAGACTTGTGTCTTTTGTATTGAAGCTGTCCTGCAAATAAGCCTGCCCCATATCTGCATGCAAGTGGCTTGAATTCACGCTTTGACAGCCGAATTATACATTTATTGTACTTTTACCAGCACCTCAACTGCTGAGCACGGCAATTTTGTGGAATGATGTGCGTTTGCTTCTGTCCATAGGAACGCTTCCTTTGCTGTACATGAGTCAGGCAGCAGGAAGTGCTTGGCCCTTATCCTTTTACACTCACTTGGACCTGATTTGGATGTAGGTCACACTTTTATTCTATTGCCATCAGTGTTGGTTGTATTCTCCAGCGCGATTCTGCTTCATTATAGTTCAGACTGTTTGCTGCTCTACCTGTGCCCCTGTGCTCCAGTGAAAGTTCCATTGATTGCCTGAGACCATGATGTCCTCTCCGGCTGATACATCAGGAGATATTCCCCTGCATGCTGCAACGACTTACAGAAAAAGACGGCGGAAGAGGCAGCGTGCTTACGTTATGCAAACCAAATTGGAAGCGGAGGACATGTGGCCATGATGCGCGCAGCAAAGCCTGGAATGATGGAGTACCAGGTAAATTAATGAACACATAGATGAATCCTTGCAGCTCCTCCCATGTATGGAGGAGCAGCTCAGGAGTGTGGGCAAGGGTTGTAATTTATTTGCCGTGTTTGCTTTGCTGTCTTTGGAAAAGCAGCCCAGGGAATGCACTCAAGGGCTGTGCTTTTCTGTCTCTGCATGCCGCCCTCTTGCCTTTGCACCTTGCCCAGCAGCAGGCAGCTCATTTGGGGAGCACGTGCCCCTGCCTTCGCCAGATTGTACTTAAAAGCTCCTGAACTTGTGCTTTCTAAGCTGCAGATCCGCTTTCATTTGAGCCCTTCTCCTTTATTTTGTGGTCTCCAATTCATCATGCATCCAACATTGCTCGTGAATTTTGCATGAACACTGTCTTTGCCTGCAGCTGGAGAGCGTGTTCCTGCATCACTGCTACTTCAATGGGGGCTGTCGGCTCACCGGGTACACGCCTATTTCAGCCTCCGGACCCAACGGGGCCATCCTCCACTACGGTCATGCCTCAGCCCCTAACAGTGAGTTGTTTTGGGTGACTGTGGTGTTGATGCTGGGGCGGGCAAATGTTGCTTCATTGGTCATAGCAGCCTTGTCAGGCCTCAGCTTTTTTTGCCAGCTTCCATTTGTGTGGGTGCTGGATTGACTTAACCAACAACTACATGGAGGGCAACTTAGAATCGTTCTTGCTGCTAACCTTTGCCAAGTTTGTGCAATGTCCATCTCTTCCTGAAGGCAAACAGGCAAGTGCATATCAAGGTAGCTGGTGCCTGCTGCATCATGCTTGTGTCAGGAAATGGAGAACGCTTCTGAAAGAATGCCTGCAAGGGATGTGAATACAACAGCTTCTTGAGGCAACTAAATCCAATGTCAACCTGGCACTGGCAGTGATTCCTTCTCCCCTTTTCTTGCTGGTCCTGCTTGTAGACCGGCAGACCCAAGAAGGAGACATGATGCTCATGGACATGGGATGCGAATACTACAGATATGGCTCAGATGTGAGTGGATGGGTATCTGTATGTTCAAATGATGCGCACGGGCGTTCACTCCTGCAGGGATAGCTTGGGTGTTGGAGAATATGCTTCAGTGTAATGGCTTTTTATTGTGAGAAGTGTGAGTGTGCTTATCATGCATGACTGTGAGTCAAAAGCTTTATGTTCAATGCAAGTTCTCCTTGCTTAGTCCGCGAGGGCTTGTATGCTGGCTCAAACGAAACCAAGCTTGGCTTGATTGCCAATATGTAACAAAGCCTTCACGCTGAACTCGCAGATCACCTCATCTTGGCCTATCTCGGGCAAGTTCACCCCTCAGCAGGCCACAATCTACAATGGTGTACTGAAAGCGTACCAGGCAGTTAAGGCTATGATGAAGCCAGGCGTGTCCTGGCCGGTGAGTGTGCTCATAATTATGCTGCCAATGCCCGGACAGTCCTGCACATTTGGGCGCTGTTATCTTGTGACTCATTTGTGAATCCCTTGTACTGTGTGAGCCCTGTGCTCCATTCCTGCAAACAAAGAACATCACCGGGCTTTTTATGAAGCATGCACCAACCTTTCATTATGGTGTGGATGGACTATACAAGCGCGCGACGGTCAAAACCTCTTGCTGTAATTACCTCACAGCTGCCTAGTGGTGCTGATGATAAAATGATATAGGCCCCTGTAGCTTTCCTGCCACCCACGCTCATGACCATCCTGCCTTTTGTTTCGCTGTTTGTTTCGCTTGCCCTTCATGGAAGGAAAAACAAACCTTTTGGCATACCTTTGTTCTCCGCACCCACCATCACAGGACATGCAAACCTTGGCATACCGTACGATTCTGGATCAGCTTGTGTCTGCGGGTCTACTGTTAGGTCCCGTGGACGACCTCCTCAACAAAGACATTGGCGCCCTGTTTATGCCCCACGGTCTGGGACACATGCTTGGCTTAGACACGCATGACGTGGGAGGCTACTTGCCAGGCACCCCTCCTCGCAGCCAGCGCCCTGGCTATAAGTCCATGCGTACTGCTCGCATTGTAAGTAATTCAAAGCTGAGTGCATGCTGTTTCGTTTACACTCACAGTTGATTGTGCTGTCCTCATGAGGGCGGTGCAAGCTGTTGAGCACTGCACATATTCTGAAGGTGCCGGGCTCAGATGCAGCGATCTAATTTGCATGAATAGTCTGTCCTCCGCTCTGCTTGGTGAACTTTGACCCAGCATTGCCTATACTGCTCAGGATAATGGTGCAAGTTGAGAAACCTATGAGCATTGCTAACATAGCGGAGTACAAGTGAGCGCATTACACTTAAAGAATGTGCAGAGCATGCTCTTGAAAATGTGATGTAACACAATGCAATACACCCTCACGCAATGCACATGAGGGTGCAGGCACCAAACATGTTTCTGGCCCCAGAAGCTGCTATCTCAATGTGCTCATCAATCCTCCCATTGTACGCACACTCCTGTGAAGCAGGTTCATCAAGTTGATTATCATGTTCTGCTTTCACATACAAAGCCTGCATTGTTCCTATTCACTTGCAGCTGGAACCCAATATGGTCATCACGTTAGAGCCAGGGTGAGTGGTTAGGCCTTCCAGATGACGTGAACGGCAGCCTTGATACCACGATAGTTTTTACAGTGGAGGGGATGCGCATTGTGTATAGATCGGCATATGATGTTATCTGATGGTTTTCGTAACACTGTAGACCATTATCAGCAAAATAACATTGAATTTTATCATATGGGCACTGTTATAAACTCCAGAGCATTCCTTGAGGCCATGAATTACAACATCAGGTTTGGATGGCACATGCATATGAGTATATGACGCCCGCTGCAAAATGCTGGGTTGACAATTGGGGGAAGCGTCGCAAGCGGCGCTAAAATATTGCCAAAGCCAGTCCTTCCTGACTTATAAATGGTATTGGTGTACAGTGCCTGGGGCAACAACAGGACCCTCCTGCTGCAACACGCCTTCTTAATGCATGCATGCATGCATGGATAGCTTAGTGTGCACCATGCATTGCTTGCTTGCTCCCCTTAGACAATCAGCGGCAAGGACCATATGCCAGAGGCTCCCTCATCCACACACCAGGGCAGGGGTGCAGCTCCTGCCCCTAGTCGCATCAGTAAACCTCCGTGCTTCCACCTCTTTATCCACGGAGCAGCTCACACCAGCGTTAGAACATAAATGAAATGTTCTGTTGCATCTGGAATTACAGATCCATTGGCTCAGCAGCAAGCTGGAATGGCCTGCAGGTCTACTGTAAGTCCCCGAAATGGGCACTCCCTGACCCCGCACGCAGCAAGGGCATCCACAAAAGTATGCTGATGAAGTTTGTGTTGACTGGAGCTGTTCCAGAGGCCTGAGGTGGCCAGGCTGGGAAAGTCAGTACCAAAACTTTTGGAATCTTTGTTTCCAAAGTTTGCCGGCTGCACCCCAGGTCACCAAAACCTGATAGTCCCTGTCAGAAGATTTCCTTGGCAAGCTTGCCAAACTCTGGGTCGAATGGTAAGCTGACTGGCTCAGTCCAAGGACTGCTTGCAATCTATGTACATGGCCTTTGAGGGCTGAAACTGTTAGGAATCTGCTATTCACAAAGGCCTCCGCTTCACCTCAGATTGTACAGACAACTCCTAATACAAGAAAGGACTTATTGGTGTGGAAATGCTGCCAGCATGACTAGCAAAGCAGAAGCAATTTATCATGACGTCCCCCCCCCTGGGGACCCCAGGTCCCTCCCTTCTGGCTTGATACTCCTTTGTGCGCCCTGAAATCGATCCGCAGCTGGCCTGTCGTCTGGCATTTGTTGCTAGTTAATGCCTGCTGCTGCTGCTGCCTGCTGCTCCTCCAAGCCACCCATCATCCTTGTATCCACCTTGTACATTTCACAGACATCCAACCATTCTGGGCTTCATGTGTTGCTTGCGGGTGCTGGGGAGGAGGGGTGGATGGGCTGAGCAATTTATCACAATGCTTGTGCTTGATTTTGCACAGATTGGGAGCTGTTGCAGATGCAGCCACAACGCCTGCACTCATACATTGCCATCGCCAAAACTGGTCAGAAATTATCCCTTAGCTGCTTTGAGGCATCGAGTATTAATTGAGCACAGCATCAGCCATCATAACAGAGCCCCTGAGGTACTGCAAACCAATGATCCTGTTACCCAGTTGCAGGTGCAGCACACCCGCATCTTCGATGCTGTCTCAAAGCATTCCTCCTATATATGATTTTTTTATGAAATTGTCTGTGTTTTTGTAGATTTCGTCTTCCTTTAGGTTTTCCATTTTTCAGTGGGTGACCCTCTGTGGCACAGAGACTCTGTCCATTTCAGAAAAAGGCTCCCTGAGCCTCTTAGAGCCTTGCCCTCTACAAGTTCCTGTGAGTTGGTAATCCAGTAAATAGTGGCAATATACATGTTACTATCATGGCAAACAGAGGACGATTGAAATAAGGCTAATATACTTGATATAATATCGTGGCAAACAATATTAACAGAGGACGATTAATATACCGTACATAAATTACATCATTACGCAAAAATATCTTTTTGGGGCTGTGCGTAAGAATTGCAGCTGGCGAAAAAATAATTATTTGAGGCGCTGCGTATGTGTGCGGATAGGTAAAAAATAATTATTTTAGTCGACGATTGAGCAAGGTTGTGAGCAGCAGCAGCAGCAGCAGCGTCCCCCTCCACCTCCTCGTGGGGACTTCCAGCTCAGCTTTCACCGCTATCTCAAGAAGGAGCCGGAGGATCCAAAGGTCAAGGAGGAGTTAGCTCTCCTCCTTGACCTCTGTGTCAAAGTAGCAGAAGCAGCAGCATGATGCAGGAAGGGGATGGCAGCGGTGATGAGGAGAGCGAGGAGGGGAGTGGCAGCACTGAGGGTGGAGGGGGCTCTGATGATTTGGAGTAGGATTTGAGGCCAAGACCTTCAGGATTAGGCTAGACGCCAAACTAGGTCTTATTATGAGTGAAAGTGTCTAAAGGTCTTATGAGTGAAAGGTCGCGATCGCAGAGGAAAGCACTGTGATGAACAGTTGCTAATTGATTTGTTTGGGTTAAGGCCCTTTTGGCACTGCGTAAACGTGCGGATATGGAAATATTAACATCTGTAAGGGGTGCGTAAGTGATGCGTATGTGAAAAACTAATTATTTTTGATAAGGGTGCGTAGTGAGTACGTGTAAGTACGGTAGGCTAATATACATGTAAATATCATGGCAAACAGAGGACGATTCTGAGGAAATGGAAGAAGGATAATGAAAAGAAGGCACTTAAGAGCTTGATTCTGGTGTCGTGCAGCTTGTGATGTCGTGAGGAAGGTTCTGAAAAGCGCACTTCGGTCTGCTCCAACTATGTTGCTCTGCAGGTGCTACTTCAACCCATCACTCCTCCTGCCTGCTTTCAAGGTATGGAGGGAAAAAGATTAGGCTGCTTGAGCATGGGAAACAGAAAGTGAGCAAGGGAGAATGGCCAAAGGCGCTAAAATGCTAAGATAAGGGGGTGGGGGGGTAAAGCTAGTGCATTCCCAAGCATGTTTGCAAACTTGTTGATGCATGTTTGTTGCAATTGGTGTGTGGAGGTAATTGTATGAGTTGAGAGTGTGTGTATATGGAAAGTGCAGTTCCTTGTGTGATCATACTTACTATGTTCAATTGATAATTTCAGAATGCCATCATGTACTATGTGTGATGTAATGCAGGACCCAGTCAAGTCCCCTCACTTAGTGCGCCAAGCAATTGAACCTTTCATGTCCTTTGGTGGGGTGCGGCTAGAAGACAACATCCTCATCACTGAGACCGGCTCTGAGGTATGCTTCTCTTGGAACAGACAGCCTGCTTAGCTCAATTTCTAGAAGCCTGCACGCAATGTTTACTCATTTGCGGATTTGTATCCTCTTTGCAAGGAACCTTGACTTTTGAGTTCATGTGAATGTGCATCCTTAGACATACTTCCAATCATTATTGTCAAGTGCTAAAATTCTAATAACACTGTGTCAAGCCATCAATTTTAATTTCGAAGGGTTAGAGTTGATGCATTCTGTCATGGTATTTTCTGCCTTCTGCACACCCCCGATGCTTCTTCCAATTCCTTCACACACACACACACACACACACACACACACACACACACACACACACACACACACACACACACACACACGCAGTTGACAAAGCACACACACACACGCAGTTGACAAAGCACACACACTCGCAGTTGACAAAGCACACACACACACACGCACGCACGCACACGCACACACACATGCACACACACACACACACACACACACACACACACACACACACACACACACACACACACACACATGCACACACACACACACACACGTGCACTTGCGTTCCTTTCTGTAATTTCAGTCCTTCACCAATGTACCTCGGACAGTAGAGGAGATAGAGTCTGTGATGGCGGGAGGCCCTTGGCCACCTCCAGAGAGTTTAGATAAGCAGTCGCCTGCTGCAAAGAGACAGAAGGCCTAGACAAAGAACACCACATTTTTCAATGATTGCAGCCAAGCATGGCTTTTGCTCCTGTTGTTTGTGCCGATTTCTGTTGTCTGTGCCAAAAAAGGAACTCCTCAGGCGACAGGCCTTAGATCTAATAGCTGTGTTGCAAGATGGTTTTGCTAAGGCTGTTACAGACTCGCACAGTTTTTGGTGTTGCTGAAGAGGAGTATTTCAAGCCAAAGCTTGCTCCTGATTGGTTTGTGTGGAAATGTGCTGCTATATCCAAGAAAAAAGTCTGCCATAATGAGCCTTCATGGTTCACCCATGATGACTCCTTGCTTATTCGACGCTTGGGGTAATACACCACTTGCGTAGCTTTTCGTTAACTCTTTACCTTTGATGGTTGTTAAATGCGCAAGAGCTGTACCCAGGAACTGGACGAGTCACTTAAGTGATGGATATAAAAGGGAAAAAGTCCTTATGAAGCTTCTCAGACTGTATGGAAGACACCTGGGCTTGCCTGAGTTTCCCGTTTGCATGACTAAAATTATAAGAAGGGGGCGGGGGCGTTTATTTTTCCAGAACTGGAAAATTAATCTCCCGATCCACTGAAAGAAACTCTTGGTCTGCCAGTGAAAAGCAACATACCATGGTATCAATCCCCAGTCCGCCGAAAACATGTCCCGGTTTCTGTGGAAACACAGTCTTGTAAAGGAAAAGGATGGAGGCGGTGAGAACACCCACTGCTAGTGCCAGACCTCTGGCACCAATGATGCAGAGCTCCCAATGAAAAGTAGTGGGGGGCTTCGCTACCATGTGTAGATTGAAGTGGGGCAGGTTGGTGTACTCACCACTCACTTCATGTTCTCTCCACGCTAGAGGGTTTTGGCGAATGCCGGTCTTTCCTTCCATTGCATGTTTGCTGACAAGGCAAAGGTTCATGAAAACTCTGGGAAAAGAAAGAAAGAAAAACATTCTTTGTTGAACTACGTAGGCAGAGAAAACTCTCCCTACATCAATTAAGGAAAAGGAGACACATTGGCTCAAAAGAGCCGTGAGCCCCCTCCACCACGAAGCTACAGAAAGAATATCCTAATGGGGATCTGGAGGGTTATTGGAAGCACCCGGCTCCATAACCTGGCTGCAAGAAGTGTTCTTGTTTTTAATAGCACGCCTAGTGGTAAAAAGCTTGTTGGTATACATGACAGAATGGGCATGAAGTTTGCGAGCAAGTTTATTGGCACGTTGGTGGTCAAGTCCCAGTTGTTTAAACTGGTTAAGGGTGTGCTCAGTGTAGCAGGTCCCGCCAACACCCAAAAGGATGGTGTGGAGAGACACAACTTTTGCATTAATGTTCTTACAAAGATCTGCATGCTGCCGCTGTGCCGCCTCCAACTGCTGTCCAGGCCTCGTGTCTTCACAGTACTTGATGTCAATCAAGTGCACATGCCGCTGGTTTACATTCAGCTGGTGGGGTTGCCTCACGCAGTTGGCTGAAAACTCCGGGACAGAGTTCAACAGTTTAACATGCAACTGCACATTGCTGGGTACCCAATGGGTATGAGTGTCTAGGGAGCATTGAAGCGCACCTTTTAGCGTGGCTGCCTGAGTGTCAAGGAGGATATTTTCATTTACCATTTCCCTGGAAGTTGGAAAACTTACAATCTTCAATCTTGCAATTGCATAAGAACTCCTGACGAGCTAATGAAGCAGAAGCATGCCCAAGGAACCCAGTGTATGGAGGGATGATAATCTGAGAAGCAAAATGCCTGTCTAGTGCTTGAATGGTAAAGAACAGAAACGTTAGCCTGGAACATGGGACGGAAGTCAAAGTTCGCTGAACCGAACCACGAAAAACAATTTATAAAATGAAGAAAGTCCCTTAAAAATGCTTGTCCCTTCTGTGCCCCTTCCATATCCCAGTGGGTTTCACGTAAAGCGTAGGGCGGCTCTAGGCTCATGTCATTCTGCAAGAGCAGGTACCCAGATAGCCAGCCATTGCTTAATTGGTCATGAGGACAGGGCACAGCATGTCATACAGGTATCCAAAAGGAAGAGGGGAGGAGAGGAGAGGAATGGCTCACATGTCACCAGGCGTGGTGACTCGTCGTCCATTGTTAAACAGCGGCACCAGAAGCAGGAGCTTGTGTCCCAAAAGTACTTCATTGCTGTCAACAAGCGCATCCTGTCCTCCTCCAGCATCACAGACCTCGCTCGCCTGGTCAGCCAAGAAAAGAAACTAAACGAGGTGTGTGGGGTCAAGGGACCACATGAAGGTATGCTTCCGCTGCAGCCTGTCACTAAATAGGACAGGATATGCCCCATGATTCTTCCGATCTTGAAAATAGAAAATGCATACTTTGTGCCACACAGGTCAATGTGTGCAGTGCCACAACTCAGCTGCACCGCCTGCTTCGGCAGCTCCATGACACCAAAGGCAACCCACACCACTGCCGCAACACAGAGCAAACAGCATCTGCAACAGCAGCAGAAGCAGCACAAGCGGCAGAAGTGGCTGCTGCCTCCCAGATGCTGCCCACCCTTGTGAACGCCACCCTCAGCGCCAATGGCTTGTCCCCAGACCACTGCATGCGCATCCTCACAGCACATGCATGGATGAAGCAGCTGCTGCCGCCCCAGGCCTGGCAGCTTCAGCAGCAACCTGGCACAAGGGTGGACAGCAGTCGCAGCAGCAGCAGCAACAGAGAAGCCTGGCACCGCATGCTCCATCAGCTGTGTTCCACCCTCGCCACCGCATCCACCACCACACCCCCTGAGCACCTTAGCCGTGGCTTGTGGGCATGCGCGCGCTTGGGACACGTCCATGCGGGCCTGGTGGCTGCTGCCTCTGCACGCCTGCTGCACCTGGTGCAGGGTAGTCACAGCAGTGGTATGCCTCAGCAGCAGCAGCATTCCACAGGGGATGGTGCAGAAGCTGGGCACCAGGAGCATCGAGAAAACAAGGGGAGCGGGACTGGTATAAGCAGCACGGATGATGGTGGGAGCATTGAGGGCGACAGCTTGTGTGTGCTGCCCGCATCAGTTGAGGCCCCCCTGAGTCCCACAGTGTCGCCTTTCTCACCCCTCACCTCCCATACGCTTCATCAACAAACCCTCCCTACCCCTCAGCATGCACTTCTACATCCCTCCCCCCCTTCCCTCCCTGACACCCTCAGCAACTTAGTTTGGGCACTCGGGCAGCTGCTGCTGCCCCCTGCTTACCCCCAAACTGAGCCCCCATTGCCCCAGCAGCATGCACCACACAATAGCACTTCCAATTCAGCAGCAACCATGGTTCAAGGACACAAAGCAGCATGCACGCCAGAGGCGGTGCAGCTAGTTGCAGCCGTGCAGCAGCGCATTGCCCAGCAGCCGGAGTGGCTGGCGCGCTGGGGCCCCCAGCGCATGGCCACGCTCATGCATGGCCTGGCCAACCTGCAGCTCGCGCGCGTGCATGCCCTCAACACAGTAAGCCCTGTAGGCACCCACGGGCAGGTCCACAGCATAGAGCACTTCTTGCATCTAGCAGGGACTGGAGGTGCGGTGATGGACCCTCTTCACCACTTTCTGTCAACTCCAGCCTCACCCATAGCAACCAACCAAGCTCCAGGACACGCTTCCACGCCCACTGTCGTGCCCCCCACCAGCCCCACCCTCATCCTGGCCTTGTGCCAGTCCGTGCACAGCCTGTTGGCTGGCCCCTCGCCTCCGATGCAGCCGAGCACACAGCAGGCAGGGCCCAGGGCTGCACAACTGCACCCTCAGGCGCTGTCCAACATGGCATGGTCCCTGGCTACATTGTGGAGCCTTGTTGGCCAGCAGCCTGCAAAAGGGAAAAGGCGTCTACACGGTAGCCATGAGGACGCAAATCATAGTGTCAAGGATACTGAGCCTGCAGCTAGGAGCAGCATGGCAAGCAGCACACATGGCAGCAGCACCATTGCCACTCTGAAGAGTGCCAGCAGCAGCGCAATACCCGGTGCTCCTTTTGAGCGAGAGCCACAAGCGCATGAGCTGCATGCTGCGTGTGCGCACGCTGTGCGTGCACTTGCGCATGCTGCGCTAGGTGGGCAGGGGGATGGGATGTCACGCTTCTCGCCACACGAGCTCTGCAGTTTGCTGCACGCAGTGGCTGACCTGCATGCCGTGCCTCCTCCTAACCCCATGAAATCAAGCATGGGTGCTAGCATGAGCGTCGGCACACCTGCAGCTGCGCCAGGCCATTCTAGCAGCAGCGAAAGTGGGGCCAATTGTGAGCAGACAAGGAGCAGCAACGACAGCAACAGCATCGGCAGCAACAGCAGCACCTCCGCTGGTGCTCTGAACTCCCAGCGCTCGAGCATGTACACCATCCCCTCCGGCATCAGCCCTCCTTACCAACCCCCCATACCACCTCAAACATCACAGCCAGCCGAAGCAGGAGTCACACCTGCCTCTACACTGCGTCCACCAGCTCCTATGCTTCCTTCGCCACATGCCTACACACACAGCCAGCAGCCCCCCGCAGTAGCAACCTTCCTGCACCGTGTGTTTGCTGCTGCCCTTGACTCCGCTGCCGCCCGTGTGGTGGCCTTCACGGTGGTTGACTGCTGTGAGGTGCTGCATGCGTGCGCGATGGTGGGCCTTCCTTCCGCCCTTCCTGCCGCAAAGGCCACAGCACCTCATCAGCGTGCATCACAGCAGCAGGCGCAGCAGCGGAGGGTCCAGTTGCAGGCCCTTAGTGCCCACATTGAGGCCCAGCCGCAAGCTCTGCCTCCCAGCAGGGTTCCCATGTTACTGTGGTCCCTGGCAAGGTGAGTGGGGAGCGGGCTTTGCGATCCTGTGCTTGCTCATGAGGTGGTGTGCCTGTACAGCACAACCTTTTACGCATGCACAGGTCGCCTCTGATGTTGTGTGTGTGCGTGCGGTGGGTCACTGTGGTCAGTGAATGAAAGAAGTCCGAGTGGGCCTCAAGGTGGCATGTGCTTGTAGCCCTTGCGGACCTTCCTGTTTACTTGTAAACCTATCTGTGAACCTACCTGTGTTCCTTCAAAGAAAATCCGAGCGCGCCATTGATGAGGTCTCTTGTCATCGTAGACCTGGTCATGTAAGACTTGCACTCGTTTTGCATGTGTATACATACATGTATGTATGCACGTCCACGCCTTCATGCACATGCGCTTTTGCCTATGCAGGCTGAACCTGGTGCTTCAGGGTTGGGATCCTTTATCCGCCCGTGTCTCAATGCATGTGTATTAAAACATGCCTCAATGTGCGCTTTTGCCTTTGCAGGCTCAACCTGGTGCTTTAGGGTTAGGATCTTCCATCCATCTGTGCCTCAATGCAGGGCACAGGTATCAACGCATGCCTCAGTGTGCATGCGCTTGCGCTCGCAGGCTGGGCCTGGTGCCTGGGAGGCTGCTTGCCTACCTGCTGGCTCCCTCTGTGGCCTTAGTACCGCACAGCACCACAACAGCAGCAGGAACTGGCCCGTCCACCTTCATAGGCAGCTTCTCGCAAGCAGGAGACAAGCCAAGTGCTGCCTCAAGCAACTCAGACGAGGCAAGCAGCAGCAGTACAAGCAGGGGCAGGGAGAAGGGGGTGCACAGGGTTGGTGCAGGGAGGGATGCAGGCAGGACCGGTGGCAACACCCACCTGGGATCAGCGCTGGCAGGACTCAGCCCGGATTGCTTTGCCAAGGTGGCATGGGCTTTGGCAACCATGGCCCAGTGCAGCCATGCTGACGTGCAGCAGCAGCAACAGCAGCAGCATCTGGGCTTCTCCGTCTCAGACACTGTGCAGCAAGAGCTGCAGCAATGGCACCACCCAACCCTTGAGCAGCAGCAGCAGCAGCAGCAGCAGCAGGACTGTGACCCTCGTGCCTTGGCTCTATCTCTCCTCCTGCGCCTGGAGCCTGATGCCGTGCAGCTGGTGGAGGCCATGGACAACCAGGTGAGTGTCCTCCTGACCTCGTACCTTTGTCTGTCTGCCATTACAGACTGCCATTACAGTCAACTGCAGCAGGCTGATGAACTGTGTGCACAGCTTGCATGCAATGCAGTTAGGTGTTTCTGGGGCTATGAATGAGCAAGTAGGTTCCTGGAGATCGCCAGGACCTAAAGGTGTTCCCCCTCCTGCCTCACATAACCATGGGAATCTGAAAGTCATCCTCCATCCCACTCCTGCGTACCCTTCTTGAACGGCATCTGGCTTTTGAAGAGAAGCTCTCAAGGACCAGCAACAAGGCATGGACATGTCCTCTTGCTGCCCCTTGCAGCCAGCAAGACTCTGCTGTCAAGCCAGTGCTGCTGCAGAGCAAGAGCTAGGGTATAGTACGGAAGTAGTATGGGAAGTCAAGGGAACGCGCCTGTCCATCAGGTACCCCTGGTGGACATTAGAAAATTTGGTGTGTGGCAGGGGTGTTTTAAGTCGTGGCTTTTCCTTCGCTGTACCTGCTGGAACTACACATTGTGCCCGTTTGAAATCAGTGCCCAGAGCATCAGGAATTCATGAAGAGGTGTTCAGGAGCTTGCTCATTGGAATTTGTTCTACAACCAGATCAGCCTCCACCTTGTGGACCCTGCCTTGCCTGCAGTCCCTGTGCATGGTTCTGTGGGCGTTTGCCTCCAACCGTTGCCACTGCCCGCGTTTGCTGGCTGCTGCTGCGCCTGAGCTGCTGCGGCGCTGCATGGTGTCAGGAGCAGCTGCCTCGCCTGCAGCAACCACTCCTGTACCACAGCCAGCTACACACTCCTCAAGGGCTGTGAGTCCTCCGCCATCACCAGCTGCGTCACCATTAGCAGCAGCAGGAGTAGCAGCAGCACCACCACCACACATATTGAATACAGCGTTAGCATCAGCAGCTGTAGGTAAAACAGTAACTGGGGCAGCAGCTGGCAGCATGCCTGCCCCGTTGCTATCTGCAGCACGCCATACCCAGAACCTTTCACCAGTTCCAGCGGTAGCACCATCACCAGCAGCGGACGCTGCTGCTGCTGCTGCTCCGCAGGCATCGTCTGCCTCAAAGCTAGCAGCAGGAGCAGCACCTGGAGCATCGCCGCCTGTGCCTGCATCAGCAGCAGTAGCTGCAGCAGCGCTGCATCCAAGCCCTCCAGCACCAAGCTCCCTTCCATCTGCAACCAGCTTGTCGCAACCGCCAGCAGGAGCCTTACCCCATGCCGATACTCTTCATTCCTCCCCACTCTTAGCTACTCATGCAGCAGTGGGCATGAACGGCAGCAGCAGCAGCAGCGATGCCACCATCACTGCCAGCCGCAGGGTGAGGCTTGGCAGCAGCAAGCTCAGGCGCAGCATCTGTTTGCGGAGGCCTGGCCCTGTACATGTAGGCCTGAGGCGCAAGCTTCACAGCCGCCTGCACAGTGCCAGCACTCGCAACCACCATGCAAGCCCTCCCATAGGCAGTATCACCAGCACTAGCACCAGCAGTAGCAGCAACGCGGAGCCAGGGGCTGACATCATCAAAGGGATGCCTGCTGCTGCTTTGACCACTTGGGGTTTGGATGGCTATAGAAGTGGCAAAAGTAGCAAAGGTGGCATTACATCCAGCAGCAGCACCAAGACCACCCCTGCCAGCAGCAGCCTCCACACCAGCAGCACCAGCAGTCCCACCAACAGTGCGAATAGCCCGCGCGCTGCTGCACCACAGAACCTGTCGTGCCAGCAGCTGGCGATGGCGCTGTGGGCGGTCGCACGTCTGCTGGAGGCAGGGCACAACCAGCTAGGGGCAAGCATGGCACCCCTCAGGCTGTTCAGGTGTGTGTGTGTGTGTGTGTGTGTGTGTGTGTGTGTGTGTGTGTGTGTGTGTGTGTGCGTGTGCGTGTGTGTGCGCGGAAGTGTGTGTGTGTCCGCTGACCCAGAATGGCCCCATTGAAACTGTTTGTGGGAAAGAGCTGTTAAAGTTTATTGGAGCTCTTCTGCTTTATCCATGACATTCTGATTCTGTTGTGCCTGGTATGGAAAGGTCTGCAAAACTGCTTTCCCCCGGACCATTCCCCATTTTCTTACCCAAGTACCCAGGTCTCATAGCTGGAATAGCTGACAACCATACGTAATGATGGGATTGCAATAGGGCAGTTCAAAGTCCTGAGGCCAGAGCCCTTGATGATCTGAGAAGCAAGCCAAGAAAGATGGTTTAAAGTGGGTTTTCCAGGTCTTTTGTGTTGCTGGACATCTCGAAGGTCCAGTCTTAAGTTCCCGTTTGACTTTTTGCTACCATCTTAACTCTAGAGGAAAACCGGGGACCTGAAATGCGCGTTCTCCATTTAGGATTGCTTCCACTCTGTCACCTTCCCTCTTTGACAGCTTACTGCAAACACTTCCAGTAAAGTACTTTTGTTGAGCCTTCCCATCCCAACACACACACACACACACACACACACACACACACATCTGCCTGCAGGGCTGCGGCTCCTGCTGTGGCTCAGGCAGCAGCAACCGCAAAAATGGATGCAAAGAACCTGGCAATGGTCACCTGGGCCTATGCGTCAGTGAAAGTTAACCCAGGTGTGTGTGTTTGTGTGGTGGTGGGTGGGTGGGTGGGCAGACACACATGCGCGCGCTTTGAATCACAGCATGGTAAGCTGAGTGTGATATAAGAGCCGATTTTGGCAGAGGGAGTCAACCTGCCTATATTGCTGGACATGCTAACATCCTGCATACTCAAAATAGGAAAGAAAATCAAAAGTTGACCTTTTTGGCACCTCTTGTGCTCGATTTTCTCTCAAGGGAAACAGCTGGAATTCTGTGTCTCACCAACCACTGGGTCTTATCATTTCATTTCCTTCGCAACGATATTCTTTTGGTATAAGGACTTCAAACCACTAAAAGTCACCCAATTTGGTGTGGTAGTTGGTCTGGGGAAAACATTTGCTGGTCAAAAAGTAGGGTTCACGCCGCGGCTAATTGGGCAGGTTCCCCCCAATCTGGTACTGTGAAGCCCTCGTGCCTATACATTATGCATCCTAACTTGAGTGTCCCAGGTGGTGGGGAACATGTGTAATGAGCACTTTAAAAATACCTGTTTTGGGGGGGGGGGTTGTCCACCTTAGCGATTTTGATCACTTGAGCCTCTGCACTTTCCAAATCAATCCAGAGTGAAGGAGGCAGGCAGGCAGCGCTCGCAGCAAAAGCTCAGGATCTGAGCTGTCTGTGGAGCATTTGCTGGTTTCTTTCTTGCCTCCGTGCTGTAATTCTGTTCTGCACATTGTGCTGGCAGGGCAACATCTCTTTCTTGCTGCAGGTAGACCACAATTCCTGCTGGCCTGCTCCTTAACCTGTTTTTTCCACTGCAGCTCTGCATGCCCAGCATTTCCCGCATTCCTCCTTGCACCAAAGGGAAGACAGAATGCCTTCGTCACACTGTATCGGTCCTTCTCCGCAAGCTTGCACGGAGAGCTCCCATATCATAATTCTGCATGGCAGGGGTTGCCTTGTTGTTTGTGACCTCTTTGCCAATGCCACATTTGTTTTCACAGCCATGTTTACTGCAACCTGTGCGAATAACACAGGGGAGCGTGTGCTGACAGTCCTGGCACACAGCAGCCTGCGTGCTGCTCCACGCATGAGCATGCAAGGGCTGGCCATGGTCGTGCACGCCCTGGCAAAGCTCTCATACGCCAGCCCCCCGCTGTATGCTGGCCTGGCAGCTGCCATGCTGACCAAAGCTCAGCAGCTGCCCCTGTTCCAGCCCCTGCTGTATCAGCCGCTGTCCCAGAGTGGCGCGCAGCAGCTGCAACAGCAACAACGGAAGCAGCAGCAACAGCAGTACCCAGGCATGCTCGTTCCTACCGCACGCAGTCGTCATGACAGGGGCACTGCTGTGGCTGCCCTCAGCAGTATGGCACTTGTGCTGGCATGCATGGGTGTGCCCTGCCCTCAGATCATGGACGCGGCCGTGGCTGCAGCGCTTGCTGCAGCTGCTCGTGGCCCAGCCTCTGTTGATGCCGGAGCTGCAGCAGCCATACCCTCCATCCCTTCACCAGCTGGTCCACCGCCTCAGGCCGTGCCAGCTTTGGCACATGCACCTCATGCTGCTCCCCAGGCACGCCCCCTGAGGGCATCACCATGGCAAGCAGCTGCGTCTGACGCAGCACCCACACCCACACATGCTGCCCAGAGTCTGCAGCAAGAGGCCAGGATCAGGCAAGGAGGTGCCGTGTCAGGAGGTGCTGTGTCAGGAGGTGCCGTGTCAGGAGGTGCCGTGTCAGCAGGTGCTGTGTCAGAAGATGCCGTTTCAGCTGTAGAGCTGGTGCAGCTTCTGTTTGCGCTAGGCAGAGCCAAGCACCCGTGTGGACCGCGCAAGCTGGACGCGCTGGTGGGCATGCTGTCGCGGGAGATGGGGCTGCCGGGATTGCCCGTGCAGCAGCCCTCAGGGCAGGCTGGCAGGTCACTACTGGGCATGCAGCAGGGAGAGCAGCACCCGTCAGAGCAACAACTTCTAAAGCAGCAGGAGGAGCAGTCAGTACGCATACAGCAGCAGGAGCAGACACAGGGTTTGAGCCATCACAGCCCTGGCCTGCTGGCCATGTTCCTCATGGCCTGCGTGTCGCTGCGCTACCAGCCCCCCCACCAGCTCCTCACTGCTGTGTGCTGCGCATTGGAGGGCAACGTGACCCGCTTGTCCACGCAGACTGTGTGCGAGCTCCTGAGCAGCCTGGCAGCCCTGCAGGTGTGTTTGCTGTCGAGGGACAGAGGCACGTGAACTAAGTGTGGAACGCAGCGTGACCCGCTTGTCCATGCCTGCCGACTGTGTGTGAGCCTCTGTGTGCAGCCTAGCAGCTCTGCAGGTGTGTTTGCGGTCGAGGGACAGAGGCATGTGCACTGGCCTGACGTGTGTGGTGGGTTTCGGTGGATTTGGATGGGAGTGTGTGCGAGCGGTTCTCTCTGTCAGATCTGTGCTGGCTGGTTCCTGGGACGCTGCACCCAGCATGATGACGAGGGCTATGATGACAATCCAGGCTTTTCCTCATGATGTCTGGCTGCTGCAGCCAGTAGAGAGTGTGGCCAGGAGGAGAAGGTCGAAATTGAGAAGAGGGCATGTCATGCGCTGACAGCCTCATGCCCTCTTTTGATTGGCAGGGAAGCACATGGCCACCTGGAGATCCTCCAGCCCCCCTGAAGTGATTTTTAGCAAAGAGCTCAGGGTGTGTGGGAAAAAATTTGCAGACCTCTGGATTCTGGGCAGGATCCGGCAAAGTTCCCTTGACGATTGGTTTTGCCACTAGCCTGCAGCTCACTTCACCCATTTCCTCTGGGCTTACACACAAACTGTACACGCAAACTTCATCTCGTCTTGTCACTGGACACTTCAAACGTTCCCTTCTATTAAAGATGGGTGAGACATGCTCGTTGAGCAGTGCAGCCCACTGCAACCTTGCCCAGCCTGCTTTAGCCATTGAACACGTCCACAACTTGCACCTGCTCCGATCACAAAATTGCTATGTCTCATGGTGGGCTTGTTCAATCTGCTTGCCTGCTTTCTAAGCAGGGATCCAACCACGTCAACCTACTTCACCTCCAATCATACATGCATGTGTCCACTTTGCCGGCACTGAGTAATTCCCATTACGTGCTAATGGGTCCAGGCCAGGTTATAGCAAAACCCTGTGTACCTGCACATGTGCGCGTGATCCGTTTGAACGCTGGCCCAGCACACACCCCTGTTCACACATTGCTGGACAAGCCAAGATGGTTGGCAGGAGGACCACCTTAACCTGTTGCCGTCCAACCTTGCTCACGCGTGAGCCCGCATGTGTGTGATGTTGACACAGCACGATCCAGGTGAAGTGCTGCTGGATGAGCTGGTGGGGGTGGTGGAGGGCCGCGTCATGCTACGGCGACAGGAGCTGCTCACCCTGGAGTCGCTGGTCAAGCTGGCATGGGGCCTGGCATGCCTGAAGCAGTACAAGTAGGTCACCCTAGCAAGGCACCTGGACACCCGAGACGTTGGTGCAATGAAATTGGGTGCAGCACATACACTGTGATCTTGAATCCTGACGGCATGCCTGAAGCAGTGCAAGTGGGTCCTCCTATCAAGGCACCTGGACACTTGTGTTTTTGGTGCAATGAAATTGGGTACAGCACGCGCAGTGATCTTGAATTCAGCTGGCATGCCTAAAGATGGTACGAGTAGGTACTCCGACAGAGGCATCTGGACACCTGAGATGATATGCTGGAATGCGATCGAGCACAGCACAAAAGCATCAATCAAGCTGGTAATTCCCCCCAGCAGGTCCTTCCAGGAAGGCCCCTGAACCTCTGCTGTGAAACAACAACGAGCACAGCGATGTCAATCATCTTCATGCAATATATTCAAGGGTGCCAGTCCTTGGTGCCAGTGAAGCTCAAGCAATAGAGCTGGTCCTATCACGCATCCGTTGTGTGTTTGTTCAGGCTTTACTTTGGACGTGGTGTCTGGTTTGTACAACTTAGCGATCGATCCCTATGTTGTCTGCCACATTTGACATTTTGTGTGTAACCTGCAAGGTCTGTGTGTGTGTCTCGTTTACTGCTCTTTTTCAGCGCCGTAATGGCACGCGTGAATGGTTCCATCGTCATGCATTCCTCACAGGCGGCCCCTGTTCAAGCGAGCTGTGAGGAGGGCGCTGGGCTCAAGCGCAGGGGCACTCAATGAGCGGCCACAGCTCCTGCGGCAGTTGCTCGAGGTGCGCACAGCATGCGGTGCAATGTGCTCAAGCTGATGTACAGCATTTTTGTTGACATTCCAAGCTTTGCGACCACAGGCTGTGTGTTGCACTTGAGCAGCATGTATATGTAGTGCACAAGGCGTACACTGCATCTGCAGCAGGTGCTCAAGCAGCACACCTTGCTAGGGGATGACATGCATCGTGGCTGGTCCTCAATATGTTGCCTAACGTAGACTTTTTGATGTTGGGGAGGCGAGGCGTGATAACAGACAGCTGTCAGGCTTGGCAAAGCAGTCCAAGCCTCTGGCATCAATGCAGCTAGTGTGCTCATCTTCTTTTGGGACTTTGCTTCCTCCAGAAGCATCTATTGGAGGATTACCCACTTCTGTGCATGTCTCGGGCATAGAAATGGAGTCTGCCTACCCTAAAAGCCCTTTTTGAGGAGCTCCAAGCAGGAGAGTCTTAAGGGAACTCTCTGAATACCTGTACGCTCCTTACGTTCTTTTCTGGCATGGCAACCATCCAGCACCTGTCCCTGATGACCTGCAGTGTGCATCTCCCAGTATGGCACACAGGCAGGGGCCTCAACCCAGCACAGCTGCTACAACTGCAGCCACAAAAGGTCCATGAGTCCCAGCCATTTATACACTGTGGAGCAAAAGTAACATGTGCATATAGGAGCCACCAGGTGTAACAAGCACACCCACTGTTTTCTGGTGTGCGCAGCTGAAGATGCTGTTTCAAGTGGAGCGGCGTGCAGGGGGCTACTGGCATATGCTCCGACCCTGCTGGGAGAGGCGAGTGGCAGCGGGAGGGGCCGACAGAGTGCCTGAGGCTGTGCTGTTGCAGGTATGCATGCTTTTAAGCGCGGGCATGGGTGCATGCATGCACTCAGATATTGCCTGAATTTCTTCATGAGCGTGCTCATTTGGCCTGCCTGCCTGCTCCTTGCCTTCAGAGTGCTGGCCTGCCTGCTCCTGAGCTGGCATCAGCTGTGAGGGCAGTGGAAGCTGTCAAGGCCCAGGTGTTAGTGATGCTCCATGCCCTGGGCGTGGATGACCCAAAATGGCACTCCCTGCGCCAAGGCGACCAGGCCTGCATGTTCCATTATGTGCCGGGCCGCCGCCGTGGGCGCAGCAACAGCTGGGAGCAACAGCTGCAGCAGCAGCAGCAGCAGCAGCGTAGGCAGGTTGGCAGTGGGCTGGATGAGGCAGGCAGTGCTAATAGCACGCAGGCCAGCAGTGGCAGCAGCATGGAGAGGGCAGCAAGCAGCAGACTGGGTGATGCCCATGGCAGGGATGGAGGGCAAGAGGGAGGTGTTGGCCCTCCTGGGAGCGGCGGCGCGAGCGCTGTGCAGGAGTGTGGCGGCAGCAGCGTGGCCTTTGAAGGCCGGCGACCAACGCGCTCCAAGAAGCTCGCTGTGACCCTGCTGGCGCCCTGGCATTTGAGTGTGAACGCAGGTGCGCAGGCATGCTTGCACATGTTTAGACTAGTCTACCCTGTTCTTGTTCTCATGCATGCAACCATGCATGTGCAAGGACACGCATGCAGGTGTTGCGGCTACTCTGTTAAAACAATCCTCATCACAGAGCATGGGTCAGGGTCTGTAGACAACTTACACCTCTGAAGAGGTCGTACACAGCTTCTTCAGGTGGACATCTCATGTTGATGCCAAACCTGTGTTGTATATGTCAAGAAACGAGGCCTTCATGTTTTTTTGCTGCCTTAGGCTTTTATTGATGCCCGGGGTAACTTTTGCTCTTATGCACAAATTTCTAGATTTAGCTAGACAATTTTTTTGTTTTTTCTACAAAAACGACTTTCTTAGCCTTTTCACATTTCTTTGTACTCATCCTTGCTCTTCCTTGCCCAAAATGTTTGTTGCTCATGCCCAGGCGGTGTCCCATTGGCCTCTGCTGCATTGAGGGATCGCATCCTCACCCGGAAGCAATGCTCAGTGCTAGCGGTGCGGGTGGAAGAGTGGCTGGCTTTAAGTGTGGAATCCCGAAGGCAGATTCTCCTTGGTTTCTTATTTGGATAAAGCAGAAAAGCCATGTCGGCCACCATGATGTCGACATGGTGTTGTGGGAGAGGAGGAGAGGTTTGCATATAGGATGCTGATCCTTAAAATTGACCTGGGTTGGTTTACCAACTTTCTGACATCATATTGCTGTAGGCGAGCAGCTGGAAAGCATATTGGGTTTGCGGTAAGCCTACTGAGACTGAAATAATGATAACTGGTAGAAGTTTAAGTTGAAAGAGCAGCATGTGAAGCTTTGTTTGGCAGAATTTTGGGACATAAGAGCCTCTCAAACTGGTTGCTACTGTTTTCATGAATCAGTTTCTCCTCCTTATTTCTTGCAGCAAAAGTTCCCTTTGCCTACATAAATTTCCTTTTTCTAGTACTCCTCATGTATGGTTTTCCTCCCGTTGAGCTATTTACACAGAGTAAGAAATGAGGGGGAAATCTTGATTAGGAGTAAAAGCAGGGAAATGGCTGGAGTTTTTAATCCGACCAACCCTTACGTCTGTTCAATCCATTTCTTTTGCAATAATATCATAGAATTGATACTTCTGGTATGAGGACTCCAATCTATACAGAACTAACACCCTATTTGGCGCTGTAGGCAATCCGAAATGGAAATTTGGTGGTCAATAAGTAGGTCTCACGCTGTGGCTAATTTGGAAGGTTCCCCCCAACCTGAGACAGCAAAACCCTAGTGCCTATAAAACCCTAAAGCCTACATTTTGCACCTCACTTATATATCCCAGGTTGTGAGAACCTTTGTAATGAGCATTCTAAAAACGCCTGGTTTCAGGGGAGGGATTGTCCACCTTTGTTTACCATACAAAATTGATATCATCCCGCAAAAATTATGTTTCAGGGGGGTGCGGGATGACCGCAGGCACCAGAAAAATGATTACTTTGTGGCATGCGGGAAAGTACGGGATTGCAAAAATGTTTTTTTAATTTTTTAGGAGCTTCCCCTTCTTAGTGAGTAGGAGCAAGAGCAGCAGCAGAAGGCACGGGCCAACCAGTTCAAGCAACTTGCTTGAAGTTGATCAAGCAGCATGATAAAAATGCAGAGCTGCGTTCCTCAAGTAATGAGGGGGATTGTGTTTCCTAGGTTGGTCTTCATATTTAGGAGCATCCTACATGCTAGCAGCACTTGCAGCTTGACCTTATGCTGACTACGAGTTCTTCCGCCTTTCTTTGTGGTGTACTAGCTATTTTGATTTTGTTGTTAATGCAGATGAACATTATGCATTTTTTGAAGAGCAACATTTTTGAGTGGAAGGGAATCTTGAGCAGGCCTTTGTTTTTAGCAGCAGCATGTGCAGCCCAGGGATTCCATACACAGCTAATGAGTAGGGCAAAAAGGGGCAGATTGCCCCTGTGGGAACATGCGGGACACCCAAAAATAAATGTTAAGGGTGTTGCGGGATTAAGGCGGGATTCAAGAAATACATTTTTTTCAAGGGTGCGGAATGATCCACATTATGTACGGTATCACCAAAATTTTCGATCATACACATGCAACGTATCGAGCAACAGGTTTACAGGGATAAGGCCTTCAGTCACGAAGTGCGACTCCTAGCCTGCTCATAAAAGGCAATCAATTCATGAAGGAAATAAGGAAGCTTGTTGTTGTTCTGGTTCAAAAAAACAGACACATCATGAGATTCTGCCTGTGAGAACAAGGGAGCATATTTCCTGCAGAGAGAGACCACCTTGGGATGTGTGTATCAAGCAACAGATGGAACTCCGACTTATCAGCAGTCAACAGAGGTTGCCTGCATAATATGTATTTGACTCACACCACACTAGTGCCTGTGACAACCCCTTGCACATCTTTTGCTGTAAAGAAGGATTACAGAAGGTTACAGAACCCCTTGCACAATTTGTTCTGCATATAGAAGGATTACAGAAGGTTACAGAAACAGAAGGCCTCCAGACAAAACGGCTGACTGCTAGCCTGTCCATAAAAATAAGTTCATGCAGAAAAAAGGAAACTGTGCAAGCAGTGAAAACAGGAGTGTTTTAGGGGAGCCGCATCAATTAAGGAAAAGAGGATACCTCGGGCTGAGTATGTGTATCCCCTTCACCAAGAGAAGAAACAAAGAGATCAATGGGGATCAGGAGGATCACTAGCAGTGCCCCTTGCCTGACTTCAGTGGTGAAAGTTAAAGGAAGCCTTCTCAAGAGCGCATCTGGTGCAAAAAATCATTAGCATACTGGACATGAAGATTCAGAGCAAGCTTGGTGGCTTGAGTGTCGAGGAAGGAAGGAAAGAAAGGCTTACATAACTGTACCTGCCTACATGGGCAGCTCAGCTGAAGCGAAGAAAGTGCCTGTTACCAAGCAAGATCGGACCGACCTGGAGCATAAGAACAAAAATCACAAACAGCTCAGTCATAGTATTTCAAGTACACCGACACAAACTTGGTTAATCCTAGGACATCAGCATGGTTCATGAGTGTGGATACTAAGCTCTGTAAGGGGCTAGAAGGGGAGAAGTTTATGTAGAAAAGGATTCAGCCTGTTACTGTTTTGGCTGAAAGAAGCACACATATCAATTGACTGTACATGGTGAGCGGAAGACATTAGCGGTGTAATGTATAGGATTTATGCTAATGTGCTGAAAAATCTGGTGACAGATTGGTGTATGAAAAAGGGAAAGATTCCGGACACGCAGTTTGGCTTCTTTCCAGGAAGGAGCACTCTGCATCCTCTGTTCATTCTGAGGCATCTCAAGCATGCTGCGAAAAAATTGAAGCCACGGAATTCTTCCAGATTGCACGTTGCTTTCATTGACTTTTCTCAAGCTTATGACACCGTGCCCAGACAGCAGCTTTGGTCTCACTTGCAGCACAATGCAATGCCGACTCCTCTGCTCAGTGTGATTAGAGATATGTATGATAATGATGAGTACATTCTAATGGATGGTGAGAAAAGGGCGCGCGTGCAGCCATCGAACGGTGTTAAGCAAGGTTGTCCTTTGTCCCCCCTTCTTTTCTCTCTGTACATCAATGATATGGGCAGAGAGATAAGTGAGGGCATTGAGGGTGCTGTAACTGGTGATAGAGTGAATGGTGTGTCCCACATGATGTACGCTGATGACCTTGGATTAACTACGAATGACCCTGGTGAAATGCAGAAGATGCTGGACAGACTCCGTGTGTATGCTCAGAGAAAAGGGTTGACTGTAAACACAGCTAAGTCTGAGGTGGTGCACTTCAACAGTACGTCTGTCTCTCCTCTGCAGAATCCTTTTACGTATGATGGAGTGGTCCTTCCAGAGAAGGACAGGTTCAAATATTTGGGAGTGCTGTTGGATAAAAAGATGGATTTTAAGGTAGCTGAGGAGCATGCGGTGCGGCCTTATATGGCTGCACAGAGAAGGATCTCGGAGTTTGCCAAGGGTCATGACCTGAAAAACAGGCCTCATGCTATGCTCTGGTTGTCCAAGGTGTATGGCATTCCTGCTGGGATGTATGCGTGCCAGGTGTGGGGAACTCATTACTTGAGAGAAGGCAGTGAGTTTGAGAGTCAATTGCAGAAAAGACATTTGTGTTCCTTGAGGCGCATTCTTGGAGTAAAGAACAGTACTACAAATTGGCCGGTGTTGAGAGAGTGTGGCCAGGAGCCTCTGCAGTTCTTCTGGTTCCGTGCCTCCATCAAGTTTTTTAATAGCATGCTTGACTCCAATAGTGAAGTCTTGCGTCGTGTGCTGAGGACTGATTTAAGTCTGGCTTCTTTTGATTCCTCTTGCTGGGCTGCTGAAGTCTCTAATGCTTTTGGTGGGATGCGGAATGGTGATTCGTTCAAACAGAACATGCTGAGAGCTGAGAAAATCCCCATGCAAGAGTTCATTGGTGATTTGCGATACAGACAGCAGAAAGTGTGGAGAGGGGCCGATGTTTTTTGTCCTCGTGCAGTTAACAAGAAGGTAGTGACGTACCATAAGTGGTGTGGGAATTCTGAGAGTGGTCCCAGAGGTGCTCCTTTTTGTATCCCCTCGTATCTGTTCAAGGATTTGGACAAGCATGTTTTGAGAAACATTAGCAGATTTAGATTGCGTGCTCATCACTTGAGAGTGGAGTCTGGTAAATGGCTTGGGGGTTCAAGTATCTGTGATAAGTGTGAGTGTGGGGAAGTCCAGGATGAAAAACATGTGCTTTTCTTTTGCAAATGTACTGAGGTGCGTGAGCTACGCACGAGATACAAGGACCTTTTTGAGGAGATGTTTAAGACTTTGCGTGTGTTTGCTCCGCCTTCAAACGCTGACTTTATTCCGTTCTTGGCTTGCCATCATACTATCACTGATTCTGAAATCAATGCTTTCCTAAACCAAGACTCATACAGACTTCTTAGATTTGTGTCAGACTTGGTCTCAATTTTTGATACTGGTTGAGCTTGTTTCACCAGCTGCCATCAGCCAGAGTCTCGGGCTGTAGGCCACCATTGTAAACCCTTGTAAACTTGTAAACCCTTGAGCGGAAGACAGATAAGAAGCCATACGCACAGTACAAGAATGGAAGGGCAGTCATACATGAAAGAGAAAAGTGCGCAGGCAGTGAGAACACTCCCATTCCGATAGAGGAAAAGGAGACACACTGTCTTGGAGAATCGGGAGTCTCCTCGCAACAGGAAAAATGATGCCCATTCTAGTAGGAGCCTCCCCACTGAGTGGGGATCAGGGAGGTCGCTAGCACCATGGACATCAAACTGTGGCTGCACGGATTACAGCTACTTTCATTTGTCTTGGTAAGTGCTCTTAATCGGCACTGTTTCCTGGAAAGAAAAGGCTCACGCTTGTCTAAAAGGCCACGTGCAATAGGAAAAGGTTCCCCAAGTAGCAGGCTCGCAAGGGTCTCACCAGAGGGCCCTCAAACCTAAATAGAGAGATAGCCAAAGAGAAACCCAGAATGCTTTTTCTGGTTTTCTCGTAGGCTAGCTTGGTCTAATCGAGGCTTGAGAACTCTCTGGTGAGCTCCTGACTAGCTGCTAGTAAGGTGTCCTTTCCTTATTGCATGCGGCCAGTTTTAGGGCGCGTGGAGTTTTTTTTCTAAACTAATAGGAAGGCAGTCTGGCCCTAAGAGTCTTTTACGTCTGTATTCTATAACCTGGAAGCTGGACCCTGTATTGATGATGGTGAGGAAATGAGGACTAAAAATAATGGTGACAGAGGAGAACTCCTCCTGCATCAATAAATGGAAAGGAGACAATTGTTGTCGGCTGAACAGAGCTGAAAAGTACCCTACCACAGGACATGTTGAAGCACTCAGCATGGATACCTGGTGACCTTTATTTGTCTTGAAGGCAACAATTGAGGTAGGGAATACTGACTACATACGTACATTTTCTTCTTGTTTCCTTGAAGGCATTTGAACCATGTCCTACGGGATGTCCTGACTAGGCTAGGATCTCCAGCCTGCTCAGCTGCATAGCATACACACTTTTGTATCGAGTGGCATTACACTTCTACTCAATGGTTCCAAAGTTTGAAGGAAGCAGGTCAGTCCCCATCTACAACTCAAAGGAAACAGAGGCTCACATTGCAAGCATCACACATCAGACAGACAGAACTTTGCACACATTGAATTCACTTCTTTGGCATGCTGGCCATTTTTTTGGAGAGGTCGATCTTCTCAGCAATCAAAGATGCAAGCTGCTCAGCCATGCTTGCCTCCTGCTTCATCTTGTCAATCTTGTGCCTTTTGACGTAGTCGGCAATCCAATGCAAGTGTTTGTACGCTTGCACCATGATGTCCAAATCACTGCAGGAAAAGAGAACAGCGAAAGGCAAATGATGATGGCACGGCATTGTGGGCACATTTGAGACAACCTGACAGGTCTGGCATTATTATTTTGGGTGCGGTGAGGGCGCAATATAAATTGAAGAGAAAGGAGGGATAGCTGAACTTGTATATCACTCAACCAAGTGAGTGACGTGCCCTGCACTTGCAAGAGACAGCAGCTCATTCTCTGGTTGTCCCCATGTCTGCCCAGACCCCCCTGCCCAGGCAAATGAGTCCAGCAAATGAATGCCAAACTTTGCAACCACACAACCTGCTCACCGCAGGCAACATCACAGGACCTGAAGACCCCATACATCAATTTTTTTAAGTCCGCCAATTCGTATAAAAACAGGGTAAGGTTTTGAATCAGACAAAAAAAACTGTGAATTGAGGAACATCCAGTGTCCGAATTATAATCAGGCCTTCCACTCCCATTAAGCCCATTCTTATTGGAGAACAAACTTGCGTCTGCTTTATAATTATGTGCCTAAATGGAATGTCAAGCTTACCGCTTACATGCCTGTAGGATGGGCAAGCTGAAGGATGTCCTTATGCGCCCGCACCTTTTCTTATGGGTGGCACCCCCAAGCACGCTCCTCTAGAGCCCCCTTTTAATATCTGACATTGCAGCATGATAAAACAAACTAAGACCAGCATAAAATGCTTAGTCCTGGAGCGCTGATTATTTGAGCTGCCAAAAAGGATGTGAATCTGCCTCTGAGCCACACAAAGCAACTCCGCATGCCTATTTTCAACAAACCTCAGTGCTTGGGACATAAACATATTCAATATACTCAGGGCACACATGGGTGCATGCAGGGAGCATGCACAGCTCATAGGTACTGCAAATGGTTGATTGTACCAATGCGCTGAGTCAAAATCTTGACTTAAACATTTCTTTGGTCTTGAACTTTCTGGTCTGTGATATATGGCACAGCAATGACGCACGGAGGAGACAGCGGCAAACCATGGCAAAGAGAGACAGGGCAGGCGAGAGGGCAATCAGACAGTATGGCCAAGGGGAGAGGAGGGGATAGTTGCCAAGAAGTACAATTGGAGGCTGCATGTGCAAACATCTGTTTTGCTTTGCTATTTTTCGAGGGATGTCTTTGGATCGACCATTTTCATAGCGCTTAAATGGGGTCATGGGGTGCAAAAGGTTCTTAATTACCAACAGCTGATGGCTGTGTGGCCATCGTGGCGCTGGTTAAAGAAGTGGCTGGCACTGACAAGGAGACCACTGCCAGTAAGAGCCAAATGAAGAATGTTGGAGGTCCCATGCACAGCAACTATTCAACTTCCTTGGGTGCCAAGATTGGAAACTTTGGGACACCCTGCAGAACTCAAGCATGACGCACACACCTGTGGCTTTGCAGTTGCTGTCAGGCCTTGCAAGCAACACTGAAATTTGGCAAAGCCAACCTCCTCTTGACATAGTGATAGGATGTAGTGGCCCAGTGTCTGGGACAAGAGCAGACCCTTCCTGTCGCCGACCTGGCCTTGTACTTGCATGATGCATTTCAGATTGCGTACTGTGCAAGCTGCCCATGTCATTCAATGCTTACCCATTTCCTTAAGACAAATAGAAGCACAAGAAACTGATTTGTCCAAACAAACAAGGGCAGGGGTGCAAGTCCTGCCCCTTGTTGTATCCGCAAACACTCAATGCCTTAATATCTTGACTCCAACACATAAAACTTGAATTTTAGGACTTATATTCGCAATGAAGATGATGAATCCTCATCGCCAGTGACATCATGGAAATGCATTGATTTGGTGGCAGCTGGAATGGCTCGCAGGCGCACTGCAAAGTCCCCGGACCAGGCCTCCCCCAGGCCTGGACCCAGCATGTGCACACACAGAAAAACGCTGATGAAGTTGATGTTGATCAGAGCTGTTCCGGGGCCTGGTTGGGAAGGGTAGGCTTCTTAGCTACCAAACATAGAAGTAGTCCCTAAACCTTTGCCCACTGCGCCGCAGGCCACCAAACTTGGCAGCCCTGGTAAAAGTTACTGCTGGGCCTGCATGTCATGTTTCAGGGTGGGGAAGGGCCTGGGCAGTCTGGTGTCAACTTCATTGGGAAGGAGGCAAACCCAAGGGCTCACGCCATAAGACTGGGGCATCGCCAGAAACAACTGGATTCTATTCATAGGTCTTGTCGCCGCGGTCGGACCCCCCCTGTAGTATTTACTGTATCATTAAGGCGCGCACGCTTTTTGTATGCAAGTCTGTGCCCTAAGCATACCAAACACACAATATCAAGCATTGATAATGGCCGAAAAGTTGGGGTATGGAGGTGCCCTGGGTGGCTCAGAGGCTGTCTTGCACCCAATATGGCAGCAAAGGGTGTATTTTGGAATTTGCGCCAAAATGCCAGCACTCCAGGACTGAAGCTGCTCTCGGGACGTCTATCGATGCTCTTATGTCAGATTTTGCTGGGGGACACTGGGGAAGCGTGTCAGTCAGGAGCACACATCAGGACAGTTGTGCAGCCTGATGCTGGAGGTGGCATTGCTTCACCCATGCTGCAGCTTTCCTTTCGCTTTTTTTTTTCTCATGGTTGCAGCCAAATAACATCAATAGAATACAATTCGAATGGGTCTGATAACAGGCCTGTTAAGATTTAGGCGGATGGCTTCCTCGGTGGACAAAATGTTTTTTCCAACCGTGGCCTCAAACTCACACCACAGTTGCGGCAAACAAAATGAAGACAAATGGTTTGTAGATAACATAAAATGGGTGAAATGTGTGGGAAATGGCAGCCTAAATTGAAGTCGTCCAGGTGGACAACTTCAATTTCTAAACCCTGGGCCCCACACTGCACCTCAAACTTCCCTCCTTACACAGGCGTAAAGAGGGTGAAACAGGGCACCTGACACTCTTCAGGTCCTGGAATGGTGCAGGAACGGGCAAGATATGCTGCTGCAAAGTTATTGATTCACACAGTTGCCTAGGCAGGGGGGGGTCTAGCCATGGGGACGACCAAAAGGCAGGAAGCAAGGACCTGTCTGTCTGCAGCTGATGGCTGGCGTCAGCGTGCTCCTATTGCAATGAGTTTACTCATAGTTCTTGCACACAAGGCAGGAGGCGAGGACCTGTCTGCAGCCAATGGCTGGCATCAGCGCGTTCCTGTTGCAGATTTTGACATGGCAAAGGTAGCGTCTCATCATGCCTCATAAATCAAATGGCTCTTCTTGCAACTCCTCGTGCTCTTAGGTCAAAATGGTGCGCTGATGGCTGCCAGGCACATCTGCTCCACTAAGAATGTGCAACACAACTTCCACCAGGGATGGGTCATACGTGACTACGCGTATTTTCACGTATCGTAAAAATTGATGAAAAAACGCGTGTAAAAATGGCTTTTTGATAAACGTCAGAAAATACGTTGGTAAATCGCCTCGACATGCCTTGTAAGACCTTCGACAGACCTTCGAGAGACCTCTAGAGAGAGCTGCTGCGCACTTCGCCACCCAGGACTCTTTTATTTTGGCATGTGTAAGTGTTTGTGGGCCTTGGGGGTGTGTGGGGGTGGTTGGGGGGTTGTCGGGACCCTCCCTCCCACCCAAGACCCTCCCGGCCCAAAATGGCCTTCCCAATTCACGTATATACGTGACATACCGTGCAAAAACTAAATCACCGTGCATAAATATCGTTTTTTGCCCTGCGGGGTGACTGCGTGCACGAAAAATAAATATTTATTTTGAAGGTGCGCAGTTGCAAAAATTGACATTTCAACAGCGAGAGGGTCATGATTGGTCAAGAATACCCTTGCGCGATTGTGTAAAATAATCAATTTTGTGCTGCGCTGTTGATACGTTATTGCAAAACTAATTATTTTTTTTGGGGTGCGTGATGAGTCCATTTCTGCACGGTATGCGTATTTTACACGTATATACGCGTACTGTTAAGCCCAAACTCGCGTATGACCCAACACTGACTTCCACTTTGTCCAGCCTCCATGCAGCATGCAGCCACACTGCCTGCGCAAAAAAAAAACTGCTCTCATGTAAAAGTTCTACACTCTGCATACACACCGCACTCTGGCATGTGAGCCTCAGAAGTGCACGCCTCGGACTTGAAGGGAGCGCATGCCAATGGGACCCCAACCTGGAAAAAAGACATGAAACGGATTCACTCTCACCTGTCACTTGTGTGCTGGTCCACTCTCATAGCACTGCGATGCAGCACCCGACCAAGATTGAAAGCCGCCATGAGGAAGAAGTGCTCGTTGTCTGCGTCGATGCGGTCCGGCATTTGACCAGTGTCGTCTTTGCGGAAGGAGTTCAGGAAGCGTGTGTAGCTGTGTGTGGCAGCTGTTGCTCCTTCAGCAATTGCCTGGAAGAGGAAGAACGCAGGCAGAACGCAACAAACCCTGGGTGCTCTTTCCTTTCAGTGCTCTCGCTTTAGAGGCGCTCTGAAAGACACTGCTAAACTGGCATGCTTGCTGTGAGCAAATGGCAGGGTTGAACTGGCATGCTTGCCGTGAGCAAATGGCAGGGCTGAACAGGCATGCTTGCTGTGAGCAAATGGCAGGGCTGAACTGGCATGCTTGCTGTGAGCAAATGGCAGGGCTGAACTGGCATACTTGCTGTGAGCAAATGGCAGGGCTGAACTGGCATGCTTGCTGTGAGCAAATGGCAGGGCTGAACTGGCATGCTTGCTGTGAGCAAATGGCAGGGTTGAACAGGCATGCTTGCTGTGAGCAAATGGCAGGGTTGAACAGGCATGCTTGCTGTGAGCAAATGGCAGGGTTGAACAGGCATGCTTGCTGTGAACAAATGGCAGGGCTGAACTGGCATACTTGCTGTAAGCAAATGGCAGCGCTGAACAGGCATGCTTGCTGTGAGCAAATGGCAGGGCTGCACCAACATCGAAATACCCGTCCCGGTCTCGATGTCATCCTCTAAAATTCCTTGGCAAACATCGGCAAAAGGGAAGAGCCAAGGTGCGTCTGCATTGATGATGGATTATGTTCTTTGCGTGTTCATGTGTTCATCCCTCACAGAAAAGCAACCTCTTGGTCCTAAGAGCAGCAAACGCCCGCTTACACACTTGGCCGCAGGTTTGAATTGAAGCCTGCTGTGTGGTTTCATGCTGAAGCCCAACATATGTTTACATAAAGCGGATTTGTGTGTCACCTTGTAAACACGCTGCTGCTGCTGCTGCTGCTGCTGCTGCTGCTGCTGCTGCTGCTACCGCTGCTATTACATGTGTATTTGTGTGTGCATGTGTGTGTGGGTTCCTGGAAAATCCTTAACTCCTGTCTCCTTTCTGCCTACCTTTGAGCTCTTGTTGGGTGCCTTGGCATCCAGCTTGTCCGTCAGCGCATCCACATAGTCCCGCCAAGCGTTTGCAGTCTCCAGGTCGATCGAGCGGGACAACCCCAGGAAGTGCTGCAAAGCACAGCAGCGGCAGGCATGCAGTACTGGAGCCCACAACTCGCACCACCCATTGCACATTCATGTTTAGACACTTGAACAAATCGAGTTTGCGTGAGTGGAGGGACGAGGTGAGTGCGCACGTACGGGCATGCAATGCAGTTGCTCCGCCCAGCCTTTATTGCCCTTCACAAGCGTCGTATCCGCTGACATCCTCTTTCAAAAACATACCAGCAATGCCTCATCTTCAACATCACACAGCCTGTCCAGTTGCCAAAGCTGCTTGGCAAATGAGTTGCCACTTGCTCGTCCCTTGGTGCCGTTCTGTGCCTTTGTCTAGAGCCCGCAAGTCAAGCACCATTTCCGGAGCACACAAGATGGTGATAGGGCAAGTGTTGGCGGTGCTCAGTGCTGTTACAGCACGGCCTGGAAGCAGTCAAGGCAGCCTACTGAGCACAGTCAAGGCAGCCTGGTTTGCGCAATCAAGGCAGTCTGCTATGCGCTGTCAACAGTGCTCAGTGCTGTTAACGCACGGCCTGGAAGCAGTCAAGGCAGCCCACTGCGCACAGTCAAGGCAGTCTGCTATGCGCAATTAAGGCAGCCTCCTGTGCGCAATCAAGGCAGCTACTGCACACATTCTAGGCAACCTATTGTGCACAGTCAAGGCAGCCTGGTGTGCATGGTCAAGGCAGCCTGCCGTGGGCACCTGTGGATTAAGCGCTCCCACTAGGTGTGCCAAGCGGCTCACGCGGAGCTTGTGCATTGCAGCACGGCGCTTGGGGTCTTGCTCAAAGGCTGCCAGGACTCTGCAAAATCATGCAGGGCAGGGTTTGGAGGGTGTTGGAGAGGTGGCCAAACCACATGTGTGAGGCTAAAAGTAAACGCTCATAGCATTTGCGGCACTTTTGCGAGTCCCGTGCTCCACATCAGTGAAGCCTACTGATGTGAAGTACGTGATTAAGTGCATCAGATCAGTGACATGGATAAGTGATGTTAGTGCTCCACATCAGTGAAATTGCAGCAAGTGAAGTGAGCGCTCAACATTCGTTAAGTCAGTGAAGTGAGTGCATCAGTGAAATAACCCCCGGCTGAACCAAATCACAAAGCAGGTCAACCTGGCGCTACTCATGGGAACTGCAGCTCAAGCCAGCCCAAGGATCCCCTGCCAAGTCTGAAAAAAGAAAATGGCAACAGCGGGAGGAAAGGGCCACACCAACCGCAGAACCGCAAGCCAGCAGCATCCCTGCATGGGCAGGCACCTCTCATTTGTGGCCAAGCAGAGTGCAGGTACAACATGGACATGCAGTGGCCATGCAGAGTGCAGGTACAACATGGACATGCAGTGGCCATGCAGGGTGCGGGTAAAACATGATATGCAGTGGGGTTGAATGATGGCGTTGGGCATGGTAGATAAGATGACCTTTTTTGGCCAAGGAGTGCCTCGTCCTCTTCCAACACCTGCCTGCCTGAACTGAAGTGGATTGGATTTGACTGCATCCAAATTGTTAGCTTATTTTGAAGGAGGGTCTCAAGCCGGCATCAAATCCTCACCTGTACAAATTGCTTACTTCCAGCTGGGTTGTCACATGCTCTGTCACCCAACCATCAAGCTTGTAGTACTCCAAGGAAGCATTAAAGCGGGGGATGGCTGCATTGAAGAGGTCCCTAATTAATCAATACAGGAAAAATAATATTAAGGGACAAGGAAAAAAACAAGTGTGACCCATGCTTTAAAAATGCATGAGCATGAGCATAGACTGGCACAAGGCCGAAAACTCATGCATGAAGCGCGAAGACAGGAAAGACAGAAGGAAGGCAATAAGCAAGCTCAGGGGTACAGCTGATATGAAGGCAATGAGCAGAAGCTCAGGGGTACAGCTGATATGAAGGCGATTAGCACGCTCAGGAGTACAGCTGATATGCAAGCGGTAAGCAAGCTCAGGAGTACAGCTGATATGAAGGCGATAAACAAGCTCAGGAGTACAGCTGATATGATTGCCGACACACTCTGCCGATATTGCTGCTGACGCACTGTGCTGACACATTGTGCTACAGCTAACATTGATGCTGTTGCACTTTGTTGCAGAGTTAGTTGCACTTGAGGCAGACTCACACACTGGCCACAACGGAGAGAGAAATTACCTAACGAAAGCAGCAGGGTGACATGCACCAGGATTCATGCGCCAATATGTCAATCATTGAATGCCTACTGCCCATAGGTACAACAATTACAGAATGGAGGTGGCGGACAAAAGGGTGTCGTGACTTTTCCCTCTAACATTTCCTGTCAAACATTGCTTGTTCATGAAGGCAATAAGCACCTTGCAGTCTCGAATGAAGTTGCCAGGGCACTCACACCCCATGGCAGCTCCTCAGGGCTAGGCAGGAGGTGGGAAAGGCTGGGGAACCTGTCAGCCAATTCGCAAGGGGTGAGCAACATCTTTCAAAATCGACTTTCCAACTGAATTGGGTCTGTGTGTGTTTGTGTATGTAACAGTAAAGGCATGAAAATGCATTACGACCTGGCTGTCAACGCCATCCTTTAGCTCGAAGCAGGAGTCCCAGAGGTGTTTTTCATGACACCAGCACCCATACAGTATAAAAAGGTGCTGGTCAATGAATGAGCAGCTTAACAATCTACAGATAAGTGTTTGCCTAGGAGTGATTGCACAAGACAACCCACAGAGTGCGAGCACAAGTACCTGAGAAGGCCTAGAAAGTGCTCGGGGGGCGATGTGTATTGAAGGCTTGGTTTGCTGGATGATGAAGAATGCTGAATGAACAAGAATGGACAAGACAGGATACAAGACAACTCACTGAGTGAGAGCACAAGTACCTGAGCAGGTCTAGAAAGTGCTCAGGCAAGTGCTATGAAGGATTGGTTTGCTGCATAATGAAGAACAATTACTACAAAGAAAACAAGACAACCCACAGAGTGAGAGCACAAGTACCTGAGCAGGTCTAGAAAGTGCTCAGGCAAGTGCTATAAAGGATTGGTTTGCTGGACAATGAAGAATGCTGGATGTAGAAGACAAGGTATAAGATAACTCACGGAGTAAGAGCGAAAGTACCTGAGCAGGTCTGGAAAGTGCTCAGGCAAGTGGATGAAGGATTGGTTGCTGAAATAATCAAGAATGCTGGATGCAGTATTAAGAAGACAAGGCACAAGACAACTCACAGAGTGCAAGCGCAAGTACCTGAGCAGGTCTGGAAAGTGCTCTAGCGAGGGATATGGAAGGCTTGGTTTGCTGCTGCCGCTCTGCTGCATGTATGCTAAGGAAGCCACCTGCGGAAAGAGTTGAGGGAAGAGGGGTGATGTCTGTATTGTGATGATGGACAAGATGCCACAGCCTAAAGCCTTTAGGAAAGGTGTTCTTATGGAAAGTGAAAAAGTGGAAGCAGCTGCCCTGCACTGCAAGAAATCTGCCCTCTGGCCTTTATGTGTTGATGCTTCCAACCACTTAAAATGGCAAAACAATCCAGGAATTGCCATGGGAACATGCAAGAGCTCCTCGCGTCCAAGAGGAGCAAGCACCCCATGCATGCGGGTTAACCTCCAAGAATTTTCACAAAAAGTAAAAGCAATGAACACCTCCCTTGGAGTCATGAAGAAGACGCCTACATCTGAAGTTAGAGGAAAAAACACTCCATTTATGGGAGTGTTCTGATCACTAAAAAATCAAGCTGCAATGATCCTTGATTATGGCATAGAGGTATATGTGAGCTTTCACAAGCGCACTTGTGAGTTTTCTGGCAAATGCGATGGGCACCCAATGTATCCATATGGATCGCCACCTCACCAATCGAAATAGGTATAGCTTGCCCCAAGCAAGGTCCACATTTGCTGCCACATCTTCATCCAACAAAGTCTTCCAAGCATCTCCTGGAAGTACATTGCAAATCGACGGGGGCCAGGTTATGTTCATCAAAAGGAAAACATTCCTCCGTCTAATGCTCTGCCTTCTAGGTTTCACTCATGACAGGCGATTGGCAGTCCCAGGCATCATTTAATCATGCAAGTGTCAGAGCCATGCAATCCCTGGTTGATTGTCACCAATATCACCAAAATCACACACACACAGAAGGCAGGCTCGATTCAGCAAGCAAGCCTCTCAGGATTTGTTACTCATGGATGCTCTGGATGGGAGAAGAGGCACGTGCGGCCCCAACAGTGCGTTGTGCTGTGCTCTTCTTTGCAGCATGGGAAAACGATTCAAATTTCAGTTTGGGCTAAGAGCAGTGGCTGAGTACCGGTTTCACAAAGTGACCATATTTTACTCTCAGGGAACTCAAGGGACATGGGACCTACCCCCAGGAGCTTGCCCGTCCGAGGCATCCGGTGCTTTTTCCTTCTTTGTCGCCTCCACCTGCACACACACGCGCGGGTGTATTGTGCTCGTGAGTCTGCTTCCTAGTGCAAGCGTCATGAAGTGGCTGCAAGCATCAGTGAGCACACACTTCCTTTCCTCATTTCATTTCATTTCAAGCACAAGCTTTGATGCCAGATCGGCTGCCAAGGTTCCCCCTGACGCAGCCACGTGTATACTTAGCCCTTTGCCTTCACACCTGTGCAACCCTTTGGACAGCTTCAAGAAGGTACTGGCCAATGGCAAACGCGCTTGCATTGACGTAGTAAGCTGACAGTTGCAGGCAATTTTGCACCCACTCAGACAGCTGTACCTCGCCTGCGGTGGTGGCGACGATTTAAAGGTGCAGTTTTTTGCCATGATGATGCCGTGAAGGATGCTGCAGGATACCACCATGATGATCTAAGTATGCAGCAGGTTGTTGCCATGATGATGCCAAAGGATGCAGCAGGATTCTGCCAGGACGATAAAAGGATGTAGCAGGATTCTGCCAGGATGGTGCCGTGAAGGATGCAGCAGGATTGGATGGCAAATAAGATCTGGATTTGATTGGGCATAAGTGGGGTTAACAATAGGCATGCACTGATGCAGAGGCCAACATCAGCACTTCAAGGTGTTCTGCAAATACAAAAGCACGCATGAATTGCAAGCCTGCACAAAAGTAATGGCTTGCGTGAACACTGACTCAACGCAAAACAACTAGAGGCAAGGACTCAGAAACACAGTGGCTCGGTGGTCATTTGACACACCTGAGGCAACGCGAAACAACTAAGGCAAGGACTCAGAAACACAGTGGCTCGGTGGTCATTTGACACACCTGAGGCAAGCTGCCGTTGCAGGGTGGCAGCACAATACAGCGCTGACTGTTCCTTTGAGCCTGCATGGGCATGAACCTGCAAGCAACATGAAGAGCCTTGGTGGGGAGCCTTGGTGGAGAGTGGCAGCACAATACAGCGCTGACTGTGCCTTTGAGCTTGCATGGGCATGGACCTGCAAGCGACGTGAAGAAAGCCACGCTTGCTGGAAGCAAGCCCTTGTTAGAAAGAAAACATGCCATGGCAGCTTACGGTCACGAGGAAGCGGCTCGCTGGTTCTACAAAGGTTATAGAGGTTACAGAAGCACAAGGCCTCCAGTCAAAACGACTGACTGCTAGCCAAACTTGTTGTGTTTACATGGAGTGTCTGGGGAGTGGTACATGATGTCCGCATTAAGGCTATCCTTTAGAAACTTGAGCATCAAGGACAGACAGATTCCAAAGCAGCCTCAGCGCCGCAACCTTATTTACCTGAGCCAAGGAGAAGACTGTGAGTGTGTACCCTGCCTCAAGAACCTCTCCAGCAAAGGCCGGGTCACCTTGGCCTGCTCCCACTGCAAAACTCCCTTGAGGACCGGGCGTGGTGTCTCTGTCATCCCCTTTTTGCTGCAGCATGCGCTTTCGCTGCTCATGAAAAACGCGCTCTGCCTTGTTCAGCCACAGCAAGGCAGATTCCTGTGTGCAAAAGTGTGTGTGTGTGTGTGCTTACTCATGCGATTCACTGCACACACCTTACTATATATGATATGCCACTAACTAAACCAATTTGTTGCAGAGACGTGTTTAGCACACACCTGTAGATATGCTTGCACACATGTATGAGTTGTGTGTGTGTGTGTGCGCATGTGCGTGTGTGTGCGTGTGTGTATGTGTGTGTGCGCGTGTGCGTGTGTTTGTGTGTGTTTGTGTGCACGCGCGCATGCATGTTTGTGTGGGTGGGTGGGTATGTGTGTGCGTTTGTGTGTGCCGGGGGGGGGGGGGAAGAGGGTGCTCTTGTGTAAGTGCATCTCACCAGGTCACCGCGCTCACTCCACAATGCCCCCAGTGCATTATAGCAACGCTGCATCACGGCAATAGCCTTGTAGCCTAACCCTGACGCTTGGGGGTGGCTTGCTGGAGCTGACTCTGCTGTCTGGGGCTGTTGTGTCTGATGGGAGCTCTGTGCTGGAAGAAACTCAGCCGGGCCTGCATCCTGTGCCTTTGCTTCCAACCAAGGCAGGGCAGCAAGAACACACGCTTCTCCCTCTTGCCGAAGGTCCGTGTCCAGCAGGCAGAGGCCCTTCTGCGCTTTGAGCCATGCCTCTGCCTCATCTGCCCCGTCTGCTCCCTTCAGCTTGTCAAGTTCTGCTTGCAACAGATCTGAGGCAGCATACAACTGCTTGTATGGTTGAGTTTCATCCACGGCGCTGGAAAGCAGATCCTTGACCTGGTCAATAATGGACTCATGACCGGGAGCTTCCATCTGTACAGGAACTTATTAATGCGGCATGCAATACGGCATGCAATCACCACTCAACGAAGTTGCATAGGTTAGACGTTAGGTTAGACGAGATTGATCAACCAGTTGACGCAAAGACTCAAGTATTGGGGTTTTGATTTTGGACTTGTTATTTGAATTTAAATCTGATGCCTCTCTCGCTGTTCAATTCGCGTCTATCATGCTCTAAGGGGTATAAGGACCTATAAATCTCTGCTTATAGACCGGCACTCTAGACCAAGAAACCTCCATTGCTTGCATATAAGTTGAACAGAAAGGAGAGAACACATGTCTGAGGAGGGGCCAATTAAGGTAGGGCTTTGGCTTCGTCCTGGACTGTAGCCCTGCTGAGTATGCTGCTTTCAATGCCACTTCCTATTTATCTTGTGAGGAAATCCCTTTTATGGTTGTCAAAATGAAACGCTCATAGCGGTGCTGTTTTTTGCTTTGTGAAGCGTGCCTCATGCCTAGGCCCATGAATTTATGGGCACACTAGACTCCACAAGTGCACTGAAACACTCATCTCATGCAATCCTCAAGAACTTGTACAAATGTGCAAGTTGTTTTTTCAACGCCTGCTTTTCTGTAGCAGAGTTGAACATTTGAAGTTGAACATTTACACGACACGTCCTTTCCTATAGGGTGTCATGCTTCCCCAGAGACCCCCTGATATCTCTGGTGGTGGGCAAGTGGGGGGGGTGTTCAAGCCCGCAGGTTCCCCCGTCGAGCCTTGGGGCATGTGTCCAGTCCACAAGGTTGGTCACATACTTCTGCAGCCATGCTTGTAGGCGCCCCTTGTAGAGTGATGAGCCAAGTTAGAAGCTGAGCAGATGTCTTGTATTGTCCTCTACTGTGTCTAGCTTACTTGCAATCTCTAAGCCAGCATATACCTGTCCAGCCCTGTTTTCCGTCATTATCATGCTTTTTTTGCGAAAGGCATTTTATCTGCTTTTTCATGCATTATCTGGTGTTTCAATACTGCAGCAGTCTTGGCATCCTGCAGTGCAAAAAAGCGTGTCCAGCATGCTTGTTGCGCAATCCCTCACTACCTGGTGGCAAGCGTGCACACAGGCATGCGCATTTGATCAGACACGTGGCAAATCAATACTGACAGGCGCGCACACACACACACACACACATTTGCACACAGGTTAGCATGAGCGAAGTGACACCCAAGCCCCCCGGCATCAATGCTGCCCACAAGAAGTGGGTGCGTAAGCTGGAGGGTGACCTTGCTGCTCAGAAACTGGATGACCACTTAAAGGTAGTGCAAGAGGCAGCAAAGCAGAGGTCCGTCGGGGACTTTTCTGCCAAATTGCGAGCTGCCATCTTGTCCGAGGAGGACACCAGCTTCTGGAGGGCAGCCCGCAAGCCAGGTGGGACAAAGTGCATTTTTGATATCATGGATTGAGGGCTGGATTCAAAGAAGATACAATGGCACATGCAAATGCGTACATTCAAGTTCGTGCTTTTGAGGAAAAACAGCAGGGCCCCCCAAAATGGGCAACTTTTTTAATGCTCCTAGCATAGGTTGGCCCTAACCTTGGACGCTTGAGCTTGATTGAAAAATATAGCACTAAGCTGTCCAAGATTGGAGCCCATGTGCTTAATTAGCCGCGGCATAAACCCTAACTTTTCACCACCAAACCTCAATTCCAGATCACACACGGGCACCAATCTGGGTGATCCTTTATTATTTTATTTCTCCTTACCAACAATGTCATTGATGTCATTGCAAAAGAAATGGTGTGAGAAGATGTGCAAAGATGCAGTGTTTGGCCAGATACAGGGTTTCAGCATTTCTGAGAAGAAACAGCACGAGTATTGTCAAAAAGATTGATCCTTGAACTCCTCCACCCGTTTTGTGGATATGCAGGATATGGCATGGTATATGGGGGTGTCAAACAATTAGTTTTGGGAATTAGAATGGTCAAAAGGTGGAGCTGTGCCCCCCCTTTGGGTGATCTGAGGCCAGGAGATTGACCTGGGATCATCTGATTTTCATCATTTTTGGTTGGCATAGTAAATTGTGTGGAAATGAGGCTAAAAGGAGCATAATCCAGCCATGTAAGTTATCCTCATAAACAAAAGCAATTCCAGCTGGGACTTAACCTGTGCGCAGCCGTCAAAACCATGTCGCCCACCCGTAAAGGTGCCACTGCCACCATGGACGAGGATGGCTGCCCACCTGCTGAGTCCAGTTCCCCTGGCCCCTCCAAGAGGGCAGATGGCACCACATTCCCCAGTCCCAAGGAGCATTCTGCATTGGATGACCTAGAGGGATTTGTCAACAGTGTGTATAATGAAGCAGCTGCCGCGAAGAGCATGAGCACGTGTCACAGAGCAGCTGATGGACCTACATGCAAGGGAGCTCATGAAGGGGGACAAGGACGGGGAGGAGGAGGAGGAGTTTGGGACGCAGCAGCAGGCAAGCTGGGTGGTGGAGAAGCACAGTCCACAGTAGAGAAGCCTTCCACGAGCAGTGGGCATGGAGGAGCTGGTGAGGGAGGAGTTGAGAACGAAGGCTCGCATGGAGTGGGGGAACGGGGCAAAGGAGAGCAGGCAAAAGCAAGTAGCTCAGCTGCAGCAGGCCAGGATAGACCAGGGTCAGCACAGTCGCATACAAAGGTATGTTGGGCATTGGAGCATGAGCAATCTGATGGCTGATGAAGAACCAGCAACAACGTTCTGATGTTAAATATGCGCGAGCTATGCATCTGTGAGCTATGCGAGCAGAGGCAGGGACGCGCTCACCTTTGCCTTATGCTTGCAGACCCACTCATACTTCAGCTGCATTGCCTTTATTGGTTTGCTATGCCTGTGTGGTGCAAGGAGCTTTTGACAAAGCTGGATGGCAGCTTTACACGATGCAGCACACATAAGTACTTTCTGACACTTCCTGTTATTGTCCGCACGCTGTTGAGGGCCCGACACACTCTCTGTATTTTTGCAGTCTGTGAAAGCAAAAGGGAAGCCCAGCAACAAACCTGCGTGGGCCCTGAGCCAAGCAGAGGTTGAGAAAAAGGAGATGAGCGAGGAAGATGAGTTGTTGGCCTTCACGGAGCAGCTGGATTTCGATGCGTTCATGGACCAATTGGATGACGTGGAGCTTAAAGATGCATTCCAGGTGTGTGTGTATGTGTTTGTGCCTTGGCTGACTTGCACACCAGGATGCTTTGTTACTTGCAGAAGCCTGCGCCAATTGAGATGTATGGGTAAGTAAACTTGTTGATTTCATATCTTTGATTGGATGCAAACTCGTAGCAGGCCTGACTCAAGTGAATTTACCTGTACAAATTTGTGCACTCCATTTTTATGCATATGTTCATACTTATGCACTGTATGCTGGTCAACAGTATGTTGCAAGTGCACTTGGTATAACATATGAAATTATTCTATCATTTCAGTTCATTGTTTTACTTAGCTGCAATGCTGGTATTTGTGTTGACTTGTATTGCTATGGTTGTCCCTTGCCCTTGCTGGGCGGGTGCAGAAACTGCTTACTCATTTCCAAAGCCCATTAAAGGTTTGCCTTTGGGGAGGTGAGGTTGATAGCTAAACAGGGATGGGTCACACTTGACTTTGAGAGCTGCTGAACCTGCATGCACTCATTTTAAACAAAGTTCTAGTATATTCGTATATCATTGTTACTATTTAAATTAGAGTCAAACTTGCCAAGTGCGTATTATTTGCATTGTTTTGGCAAATTTTGCTGTACAAGTAAACACTTAAACCCACCTAACCCATCCCAGTATATTCTTGGGGCATCATTGCAAAGGCCCTTGCTTCCATAGCCATCATAAGACATGTATTCCTGGAATGTTGCGTTGTTCAGTCTCCAGCGCGAGAACTTTTGTGATTCCAGGCAGTGAGGCAGTCAGTTGTTGTTTAAATTCTGGGAGTCAAACTCAGCCGTTTAGCTTGTCACTTTCTTTGTCCCAGAAGGCATGGAACCTTGTTCTAATTTGTAACCATCCTCTAATCTGCTTTCTTTAAAAGAGCATCTTTGCACAAGTGCGCGCACACACACACTCTCTCTCACGTACACACATATATACACATTTATGTACACACACATACATACATATATACACACATATATACACAGACATATTATATATGTTTTGCCATTGCTCCCTTTCAACATGTGCAGGAGTTGCAAGATATAGACAAAAAGGGCGGTGACGAGAAAGCATGGCAAAAAAGCTTTGTCCGCGCATGCAACCATGCGGCCATGCGACGGGTGCAAAAGGAGAAGCGACCTGCCAACAGTGATGATGAGGGAGACGACGATTGTGCCCAGAGTGTGGGTAGCAGGTGAGGTATCAATTGCTGTTTGAGTAGGGTGTTACTTTCATATAAGGACTTTGATTCATTTGGAGGTCCACCTAAGCCACGCTATTGAGATCACCCAATTATCAGTTTGTAGCCTCAAGCTTAAGAAGTTAGGAGCAATACTACTCATGGGTCTTTTCCTACCTCTTCCTTGATGTGCTTGTAGGCTTGTGATTATAATTTGGTGGCTTATCCGCGGCAAAATGTTTTTGCTTTTCACTGTTGGCTTCTGCTAATTAGATATTTGGCCCTTTTGCGTTCCGAATTTCTTTTTCTCATGCAAGGTGCTACCTCATTTGCCCTTTAAGTTGCATTGTAATGTAGGAATTGAGGAAGGGTTTTAGCCTCGGGAAGATGTCCTTTAATGGAAGCTCTCCCTGTGGGCTCTCCTCTGCAAGCGCTCAAACACACAACCAAATGAGTCCTCATAAATATAATTCAAGCCATACATCAAGATTTGAACTCTGAACTTGATGTTTGCAGGAGCATAGCTTCAACCAGACTGCGTGCCAAAAGCGCCCTGCGAGAGGCGCTGGATCAAAAGCAGGGTCAATGGGATGCGTCAACACGGGCAGGGGATGATGTAGCACGAATGGAGCAGGCCAGCAAGGCTACTGCAGCTGCTGAGGAGTTCCTGATAGAGAACCCTGAGTTGAGGGCAATCCATTCTAATGCAAGCGTGAGGGCTTTAATGGATAAAGCATCTGTGGCAGAGCAGCCACACAAGCAGCATGGTGCCATCAAAGCCAGCTAACTTTTCACCTTATTCTGTGTTTTTTCCTAACATTTCAGTTATATATTATCTTAAATAACCAATATTACCTACTGCACCAGAACAGTCCAGCTATACCTGCCCCAATCATCTTGAATTGCAAAGTTGCTGCATTCGTTTGGAGGATTACTCCTGGTCCAGGTACCAGGCCTTTCCAGGAGCTGTGACTTTCAGCACATCCCAATGCATGAACCATCCACTCCTTGGTCTGTTTTTAAAGTAAATTTATGTGTGCATGAGTATGGTTGGTTGTGCCTGCTGGGTTTGTATCAGTACAGGGCCTTTTCCAGGCTTGGTATTCCTTCATTTCACACCAGAGAAAATGAAAGGGGTCATGGTTTTCAAAAGTTGCCACTGGGTAAAGATAACCTTCAATCAAGCTACCTGGCTGCTGGCCTGACCATAATCAGCTCATGAAGCAATATAAGTCCCTCCCTTCCTTGATGGACGGATGTTGGTCAGGTACGCCGCTGAAAACTTTTCATTGAATGGTCTATGAAAATCCACGTCAGAGATTCTGATTTAAAAAGGCAAACCTGCTTTACTATTGCTGCACAAGAAATTTTCCGAGGAATGCAGTCCTTGTTTCTCGTCCATACCACCAACAGCAGCAGCAGCAGCAACATATGAGCTACTTTCTAGGTAAAGAAGAGAAAATAAGAAATACATAGGCAAAAGAAACGTTTTCAACTACCGCACAGGTACCCTCTTCAATCAAAAGCACACCGTGCGCTTTAAAATGTCCACCAGCCTCAATGTCCCCTCTGTGGGGAGCCAGACAGTCCCCTTCACATCCTTTCAGGATGGAAGCATTCCACCATATCAAATATGGTAATGGAGCGCCACAACATTGCCAGCAGAATCCTCCTTAAAGGGTTACAAGTGGGGTTGGCCTACAGCCCGAGAATCTGGCTGATCGGCTGCTGGTGAAACATTCTCATCCAGCATCAAAAATTGAAACCGGTTCAGACAAAAATTTTGAAAATCTGTGTGTCTTGATTTAGAAAAGCATTGACCTCGAAATCAGTCAAAAAGTGAAAGCTCGCCAAGAAAGGAATAAAACCAGTGTTTGGAAGCTGGGCAAGAGTGTTTAAAAAGATCAATGAACAGGTCCTTGTATTTTCTGCGCAGCTCACACAACTCACAGCTATTGCAGTAGAAAAGAACATGTTTCTCGTCCTGGACTTCAGCACATCCACACTCATCACAAATATTTGAACCACCCAACCATTTACAGGACTCGACCTTCAAGCAGTGGGCACAAAGCCTAAACCTACTCACAGTCCTCATGACTCCTTTATCCAGATCCTTAAATGAATATGATGGGATACAGAAGGGTGTGCGTGCTGTTTGATTCAAAGGTTTCCCACACCAATGATGGTAAGTCACTGCTTTTCTGTTCACCTCTCGGGGACTTAGGGCGTCTGCTTCCCTCCAAACCTTCTGCTGTCTGTACCTCAAATCCCCTAAAAATCCTGCATGGGTATCTTGGAAGCACTCAGTAATTTCTGTTTAAACACTTCCTCATTGCGCATGCCATTAAATGACTTAGATACATGTGCAGACCAACAAGACTCATCCATACCAGCAAGGTGTAAATCTGCCTTAAGCACTTGGCGTAGTGTTTAGCTGTTAGAAGCAAGCATGTTGTTGAAAATTTTAACAGTAGCCCTAAAACAATAAAACTGTAAGGGATCTTGACCACACTCTCTCAATACTGGCCAGTTCGTGGCAGTACTCTTCACACCTAGAAAACGCCTTAAAGAGCATAATTGCCTTTTTTGCCAATGGCTTTTGAATCCACTGCCTTCTCGTAAGTACTCCATACCCCACAATTGGCACGCGTACATCCCAGCCGGAATGCCATACACCTTAGAAAGCCGAATCAGAGGATGCGGCCTATTCTTTAGATCATGTTCATGCACAAACTCCTTAATCCTTTGCTGGGCAGCCATGTAAGGCCGCACTGCATGCTCCTCAGACACCTTCAGATTCATGTGCTTGTCCACAAGCATACCGAGGTATCTAAACTGCTCTTTCTCTGGAAGAGCCACGTCTCTATACATGAAAGTAGGCAGAGAAGAACACGACCTACTATTAAAAAGCATGACCTCTGACTTTGATGTATTGACAGTCAGCCCCTTTCTCATTGCATAAGCTCGTGATCTATTCAGCATAACTTGCATTTCACCTGAGTCATTGGTAGTTAAACTCAAGTCGTCTGCATATATCCTCCTTAAAGGTGTCAAAAAAGGCCCTCTTGGGGCAGGCCTTGCCTCCATGGACATTGGCAGCGCAGATTGTCTTGCTCTACAGAACCTGCAGATCCCTGAACACTCAACAAATAAAACCCTTCCCAAATACATTTTCCCTTGTCGTTTCCCTGATAGAAAAAGGCTCACTTCTAGCAGCCCAGATGCAATTTTAGTTGTTCCAACAAAAATTAGGCCAAGGACCAATTCCCGGTATCCATTGAGAAGTAGAGGGGGGCACGGGAGAAGCAGGCAGCACCCAGCGCCAGCCACAGCCGCTCCACCTGCTTCCAAGGTCCGCCACCCTAGCCAGCTCCTTTCATAACAGAGGCACGTCCAGCTTGTAGAGGTAAAATGCTGTGAAGACACCAGGCCCAAGAATCAGCTGGAGGCCTCTGGCCCAAGAATCAGCTGGAGGCTCCAAGCAACAGCACCACGACCTCTGCCGCGATCTTTCAAGGGCCTCAGCTCAAGTCACCCTCCGTACCAATCTGTAAGGTATGGGTGGAGTTATCAACACCCATCACACTTTGGAGCCTCTTTAAGAGCATGGTCTTGACATTCATGCTGCCAGAAAGCTTGTTTTGAAGCTTCATGCTCATACCCCCACCTCTGTTACGACCTCGGAACCATCCCACGCGATAAACTTGGCTACAGTGCCCCACAATCCTGGCCTAACCAACAGGTACCACTACCTGAGCATACCTGGGATCTTCGTATCTTAGCTGTTTGGAACACAGCCGGTCGAATACACCTCAACAACCATAACAAAGACTGGCTGCAAGGCCTCGCAGGAGATCTTAAAGAAACCACAGAGTGGAAGCTTAGGAATGTCAGCAGCCATCCTGTCCTAAATCCCAGGCATGCTGATATGCCAGGTTTCAGTAAACTGGAACGTCTCCCACTTGACAGACAACACGTTTCCAAACACCTTCAAAGTTACACATGAGTATCCAAGATATAGACTCAGTGCCCAGCCAATCCAGTTTTATCCTCACCCTCAAAGTTGCTGACTGGAGGACCTGGGCATATACAGATGGAAGCTGCCTTGTCCATAACGGTAGGAAAGAAATCGGAGCAGGCGTCTATTACCCACTTACTGACAACAAGAACTCTGTAGAACCTAACGGTGCTGGAATTACTAATACCATAACCCGGGCTGAATTGGCAGCAATTGCTGCCGCTATCATCAGCAAATATGCAAACATTGCATCAGACAGCCTCACTTCTCTCCATCAAATACGTAAACAAATTCTTTACCCTGAGAAACACCTTAGGCATATCCAAGGAGATATCCTTAAAATGATCTCATCTCTCATTAGCAACTCTCACACCAAACTTCAATTTTACAAAGTGAAGGCCCATGCCAGCATCGCTGGGAATCAATGTGCAGATGCTATTGCTAAACACCAGGCAAAGCAAGCCAACAACTGTGTGGCAGACACTGAAATCCCCGGTGCGGGTCCTGGAGGAAATCCATTCACACATTTTTTGGCTAGCCAAGGAAGAAGACAAAGTGCATCCCGCAGGTACATGTACAAGTCCCCCTCCTGCTCCCAAGCTCACCTATCTCCCCAACCTCCAAGATGCTCTCAAATCCCACATGCATTCTAAACACAAACTTGGATATGCCAAATCAGGATACTACTCTTACTACCAAAACGTATTACCGCATGTAGAAAACAAAATTAGCAATGCATTCAGAAATATGTCAAGTATTTCCACACACATGAAACATACTATCCTTCAATACCGCACAGGCACCCTCTACAATCAAAAACATGCAGATCGTTTTAAAAGGTCTACTGACCCAATGTGCCCCCTTCCAGGCTGCCATCAGTTGGACAGTGCTCTCCACATGCTCTCAGGCTGCCAGAATAACATCATCTCCAACATGAAAACTGAACGCCATAACATTGCAGGCAGAATGATAACAAAAGCACTCAGCAAAAGCCCTGTGGGAGCAGGCCTTGTCTACACAGACATAGGGAGTGATTTCAAACTTGCACAACACGACCTGCAACTCCCTACACATGCCTCAAACAGAACAATACCTGCTTACTTGTTCCCTCGTAACATTCAAGAAAGGGAAAGGCTAAATTCAAGTCGACCCTCACAACTTGTCAACAAAGAAATCAGCAACTCCTTTTGGAATGATCAAAAGATAACCCTTAAGCAGCAGATTAATGTTTTAAAATACCGCACGGGAACTGTTTACACCCACATGCCATTAGATTCAAGGTGTCCAACGCCTCTGCACGCTGTCCATTATGCGGCGATATGGACAGCATCAATCATATTGCCGTTGGATGTCCTAACCCAACTATGAATGGAATGCACACCAACAGGCATCATGTTGTCCTTAGCTTCTGTGTCAAAGCCCTAAGTAAAGGCAGGTTTGGCTCGTCCCTTATTGGTATGGATGCCTGCCGAAATGAGAGACTCCTGGAGCAGGGAATAGAAGTTCCTGAAAATATCTTCCGGACAATTACAGACTGGGTTTTCCCTAATGGTAATGGCTCCTCTGCCCGTCACCAAAGTCGCCCTGATGCTGTCTTTGTGCGCTCTATCCCAGGTCGATCTCACCACCTTGATCCTACCAAGATCCCTCCTCAAGATAGGGACATTCATCTTGTTGAATTTAAATTCTGCCCTGATTCCAACCCTTTATCCACTCTGGAAGCTGCAACTACGCAGCATGCCAATACTTTGATAAGGCTCAGAACCCGCAGCTCAAGAAACCCTAACAGAAACAACAAAGTGACCTTGCACATCATCTTAGTTGGTGTGGCAGGCACTATTTATAACGACTACACCATTCAACCTCTTATCGACTTAGGTTTAACCAGGCAGAAGGCTCAATCATTAGCATCCAAGCTGAGTTGCGCATGGCTATCCATGCTATCCAATGATTAACAGCTATTATTAACACCAGACATGCACTTCATTTCCAGGGGACTTCTGGGGGAGGGTTTGCTGGGCGCGTGGAGGAGGAGAGCAGGAGAAGAAGAGTCCGGGCGTCCAGGAGCATGGCAGCCAACCCTCCAGATCCTCATTAGCTCTCGTTTCTGGCTTTCTCCTAGGTTAGCTTAGTCTAGTTTAGGCTTGAGGGCCCTTTGGTGAGACCCTTTCTAGCTTGCTGGTCAGGGAACCTTTCCTTAATGCACGCGGCCTCTTGACTGGCGTAGACTTTTCTTTTCTTTTCTTTTCAAGTCGAACCGATGCCATTTTGATTACCCCTTGAAATGCCAAGCCTACTTCTCACAGTGTCCCTTCTATTCATCCACAACACACTTTGCGCAGGTCCACTAGGAGGACAACCAGAGCTAGCCGCGTTAAGCATCCGCATGAACTCCATGTGAACGAGCGTCATGTGCATCTCATAGAAAGTTCTGTGAAGACACAAGGCCAGAGCATCAATTAAGCGCGGCTAGGCAGCAACATGCTAACCTTTGTAATCTTATTAGCGCTAAAGCTAAAACTATGCACCCAATCCTCCTGGGTGTTGGTGGAACTATTTACACTGAACATACCCTGATGCGATCTAAGAAACTAGGACTGGATCACCAACGTGCCACTAAGCTCGCTAAAAAACTCCATGCCCATTCTGTTTATTATCCCCATAAACTAGTCTCCACACGCCGCGGTATTAAACCAAGAGTGCCTACCACAGCCATTTGGTTCTAGAGCCAGGTGCTTCTAATAACCCTCCAGATCCACATTAGTTTTGTCTTTCTTTCTTTTCTCGTGGTAGAGGGGGCTCACATAGGGGCTCACACATTGGCTCTTTATGAGCCAATGTGTCTCCTCTCCTTAATTGATGTGGGGAGAGTTACTCTTCCTACGTAGTTTTTCTTCTTCTTTCTTTCTTTTCATTTCTCATACTGTCCAGTATGCTTATAAACTTGCTAGCACCAGACGCGCTCTTGAGGAGGCTCCTCTCAACTCTCATCGCCAAGATCAGTCACGGGCTACTGCTAGTAACCCTCCTGATCCCCATTGACTTCTTTCTCGTTTCTCTTGGTGAAGGGGATATCATACTATGATGAGTCATACGGTGCCTTGGCCCTAGGTATTCTCCTTTTCTTATTTGATGCGGGGAGTGTTTTCACTGCCTGCGTAGTTTTTCTTTTCTGGGCAGCCGTGTAAGGCCGCACAGCATGCTCCTCGGACACCTTAAAATTTTTAGCTTGTCCACAAGCATACCGAGGTATTTAAACTGCTCTTTTTCAGGAAGAGCCACATTTCCATACACGAAAGTAGGCAGAGAAGAACACGACCTACTATTGAAATGCATGACCTCTGGCTTTGATGTATTGACAGTCAGCCCTTCTCTCGTTGCATAAGCCCGTAACCTATTCAGCATAACTTGCATTTCACCTGAGTCATTGGTAGTTAAAATCTAGTAATCTGCATATAGCGTGTATGAAACGCCATTCACTCCGAGTGAAGGGGATGGAATCCATCCCCTGTCAAGGCGCCTATTATACCTTCACTTATATCTCTGCACATATCATTGATGTATAGAGAATACAGGAGAGGTGACAGAGGACTACCTTGCTTAACTCCATGTGTTGGATGCACACGTGCCCCTTTATTCCCATCCGTCAGAATATATTCATCATCCTTGTACATTTCCTTTATTGCCTGCCAGTGGAGAAGTAGTGTAGGCATGGCAATGCGCTGCAGATGGTCCTCAAATTGCAGGCAAGGTACAGTATCATAAGCTTGAGAGAAGTCTATGGAGGCAGCATGTATTCTAGGTGATTGCTGCGGTTTGAGCTTTTTTGAGTGCCTCAAAATGAAGAGTGGATGCAGAATGCTACCAGGGTAAAAACCAAATTGGGTGTCAGGGACCTTAATTTTCTGAACACACCAATCTGTCACCAAGTCTTTCAGTAGCAACAAGTTTGTGGACATGCTGTATAAAATGGACATCATGTTGGAGTTAACTTGCAAACTTAGCAGCCCGTTGGTGGTTCAGGCCTATTTTTGCTACCGGGTACAGGCATTTTTTTGGTTTGATGAACGGTGTGTCCTGCTCTCCTGCTTATGATTTTGCAGAGGTCTTTGTGCTGCTGCTGTGACGCCATCAACTGTTGCCCGGGCCTTGTGTTTTCGCAATTCATGGATTCTTTCAAGATTTACATGGTTTTACATAGGTTTACATTGGTAATCTACAGCCCGGATGTCTGGCTGACCGTTTGCTGGTGAAACATTCTCAACCAGCTTCCACAAATCGAAGGTTAACGACTAATAAACAAGACAAGCTTCTACAAGTGTTGTGTCTATCACCCACTGGAGAAAATTAGGGACAAGAGCAAGAAAAAGTTCATTCAAACATGAATGATGGTGCAGAAATGTTGAGGCTTGCTAAGGGCGCAGATTTTGCGCACAACTAGGAATTGAAAGAAAATCCGTCATGGGCCTATTCTGGGCCAACAACAAAGGGGCAATGCCGGCACAATCACAAGACGTAAGGAAAAGTAAAAGCTACGCAAGCGGCTCACACCTCAAGCGTCATATTCAGGAAGGCAAAGGGGCAATGCTGGCACAATCACAAGACGTAATACAATAGACTGCGTGAGTTTTTATCAAAGCTTACAATCTCTGCTCGCAGCAAAACACAGGACAGATTGATTTTTGTCTTCAAATCTTACGCTGGAATAGCTGGGAATGGATGAGCAAATATGGTTGCTAAATACTAGGCTAGCCTCAAAGATAACAGCCTGACTGATACCAGTGTCCCTAGTGCTGGCTCAGGCGGCAACCACTTCTACAGGATTGCTTGGCTGGCTTGAGAAGAGGCAAGACCTAATTCATCTGAATCTTCCTCACCCATTCCCAATCTGATCTACTTTCAGACCTTAAGGATGCTTTGAAATCCCATATGCATGCTAAACACAGGTTTGGGTATGCAGACCGTAAGACAGGCTATTACACTTATCTCCAGTCACCTCATGTAAACAAGGGCATTAGCAATGCCTTCTGGAACATTTACTGCATATCAAACAAATGAAGGGCACAATCGTCCAATACCGCACACCCTCTACAACCAAAAACATGTAGTCCCCTTTGAAAGATCCACTAGCCTTGTATGCCCTCTCCCAGAATGCCATCATATGGATGCCATCATATGATGCGCCATCCACGTTGTTTCAGGCTGCCAATGCCCTCAGGCTATCATTCGCAATATGGTAACTGAACGACACAACATTGCCAGCAGAATGATTTTCGAAGTGGTTAGCGAAGGCTCACTAACACCTAGTAGGTATTAATACATATGGATGTAGGCAGCGCAGACCGTCTGGCCCAGCATGACCCGCACATCACTGAGCAAGTCTCAAATCATGTAAAAGAAAGAAACAAGAAAAAGTAGTACTTGAAGATCTACGCTTGACGTTCGGCCGTTTGCATTAAGGAAAGAGCCTCCCAATGACTCCCACTGATAGAGGGCATCTCTTTCCACCCCGGCCACCAGGAATTGATCCGGGGACCTCCTCCTAGAACATTTCCTGATCATACAAAACCTCCCTACCTCTCTGACCCAGCAGTCATGATCAAATGCTGAAGAAAAACGTCTGGCCCAGCATGATCCGCCAGGCACCGTGTATCCCCTCGACCAAGAGAAACAGAAGATAGAAGTCAATGAGGATCAGGAGGGCTACTATCAGTCAGGGTTGGGTCATTCATGGTTCGCAAATATTCAAAAACGTTAAGAATGGCCTTAACATAGTGAACGCCATAAGTGGCTGTTTGGAGTGCGTGATAAAATTCGTTGGTGAAAGTTGTTGGGGAGGCATTGAGAGACCTCCAATTCCCATATTCTCAAACCATCTTCTACCACTGTCCCCATGAGACTTGTATACAAATTTAATTTACAAATAAAATACCCCTCAAATTTCTACTCTAGAGATCTTGTCTTCACTTGCTTCACCCCATCCGAGCCTACAGGCTAAACCAATGAGACATAATCCCACTCAGGGCCCTTCTCTCTTGGCTACTTATGGCCTTGGGGGCGGTTGGGGGATAGTCAGGGCCCCCTACCTGGGGTCCCTCCCAAGACCCTGCCTCCCCAACATGGCCCTCTAAATTTGCATGCATACGTGACAAACACGTATTTAACGCGTATACACGCGATCGCTACCTCCCGAACCCACGAATGAACCTACCCTGCTAGCTTGAGCCTGATCTCGGTGATGAGAGTTGAGAGGCCTTTTCTCAAGAGCGCGTCTGGTGTTTGTACTGGACATAATACATTGAAAACAAAGGCACTCATTGTAATCAAAAATATGAAGTATGAATCTGGTGCTTTGGGGCCATGAGCTGCCAGAGACCAACCAGACCCACACTAGTTTCCCTCTTACCCTCTGTCGAGGGAGACTCATGGCTCCTTGAGCCAACGTGTCTCATTTTCAAAACCATTTACAAAAGGAAGTTTCATAATTGATGTAGGGATTGTTCTCACTGCCTACGTGGTTTCTTTTTTGTTCTAACGAGGAGTTTCAGGAATTTGTTGTGTGTTCAGGGGCCTGCAGGTTATGTAAAGCAAGATGAACTGTGCCAAATAATTTAGATGAAATTGTGAAATATACAATCATCCATTGACACTCAAAATCATTGGTTTCTTTGTCAAGCTAGGAAAAGTAGCCAAGTACTACTTGGCCTAGTAGAGAATGATCCTTCAAAGTTCCTTAATGCACGCGGCCGAAAGGCAAGCATATATCTTTTCTTTCTTTATTAGAGAATGAACTTCTTGAAGTCTGTATCTGCAAGCAGAGCAAAGTGAAGTAGTATGGATCGATCCTGGAAAAGAAAAGAAAAGACAAGAAATACTACGCAGGCAGAGAAACCCTCCCTACATCAATTAAGGAAAAGGGGCCACATTGGTGCACAGACCGTTTGACCTCCCCACCAATAAGTTCAGACTGAGAGAAGTACGGCAGGTAGAGAAAGAAGACAGGTCCAGCAACGAGGCAGAGAGACCATCCTGGAATAAGTCCTTCTATCTGAAACGCAGTTTACAAAGCTCCCTGCGGTTGCAATAGGAACGGGCATATGTTCCTTGTCTTGCACTTCAATCTCTACCATCAAGCCATTTGCAAAATTTCCATTTCCAGATTATGAGCATGGAGTCTGAACTGCTTGTATTTCTTCAAGTTTGCCTCAAATCTATGTGCGAGTACAATGGAATAGGAAAGAGGGAACCACTGAAAAGTTTTGCTTTAAGCTTTCACAACCCATCAATGGTATTCTACTTTGTCTTCCAATCTTTTTCCAAACATAAGGACTTCATAATGTTTTGGGTACATGGAGGCACGAAAGTTGTATCTGTACATTCTCCAAGGCAGGTAAGGTAAGATTACCAGAGGGGTTCAACTGGCCTATATTGCCAGGCATGTCTTTTTTCATGTTATTTTTCAGATCTGAACATGCCAACCTTTTAGTTTCATGAAAGCATTTCATATGCAAAATATATGATGGAAATTGGAGGACCACAGATCACTCTCCTGGCCTCAAATCACCCAGAAATGGCCCACAGCTCGACCCTGGGACCAATTTTGATTGGTCAAAAAGTTGGGTTCACGCTGGCTAATCCGACACATGCACCCAAGTCTTGGCTGCAAGAACCCCAGGCCTACAAGAACCGCAGACCTACATTTTGCAACCAAGTTGGACCGGCCAAGGTTTGGGCGCGCTTACGCTGGGAGCATTTTGAAAAATACCTATTTTGGGGGGGAAGTTGTCCAGCTCTGTGAGATTATATTGCTATATCCGCCTACAAGGGCAGCTGAGTGGAAACACTGAAGTCTGTAACTAGACCCCCCAAAAGGCTGGACTCATCAAACTTGAACTGGAAAAATGCAAAATATGTTTATTGTGGTCTGATGCTTGATGAAACAGCGCGAGGTAGTTTATGCTCAAAGGTCTCAAAGTTGTCAAAGCAGATAAATGCTCAGGACGTCTGGTAAAGAGTTTACTACTGTGAACGTTTTAAATACTAAATACTTACTCCTCCTGTAGAAAGACGCGTCTAGTCTGGATGCCACCCCATTTAATGCAGGAGGTATATGTACCGTTACACTTCCATAAGCACACTGACTAGCCTGGATGATATCAACTACAGGATCCCCCTGTATGACTCCCAAGTGAAACTCAAAAAACTACATTCTTCAAAATTTTAAAGGGCGACAGGACATCATGTCATCAGGCCATGATGGCCTTTACCCTAAGTTGCAACTTAGGGTAAACTAAAAAAAAACTTAGCAATTGCTCATCAGAAAACACATCTCTTACCCTGCTCATAAGTGCGCACCAACAAAACAACATGCATCACTTCTTAAAATCAAGCAGTCAGCTTTTTTAGCTAATGCTCGCCGAAATCAAGGTCTTCAAACCTTAGCATTCCAATGTACACACAGCTGCAGAACTTCTAGTGTGACAGAAGTATTTTGTGAGAGCTCTCAATCATCATGCCGGTACCTCCTGAAGCTCATGGATCCTGTGAAATCTTGCTCGATTGATCCCTCAAGGGCCAACCATCAACAACGGAGGAGGCAAAGGGAATTTGGCGGTCAATCTCGTCGCGAATCCGCACATGCAACTTACAAAACATATTTCCAAGGTGGAGACATGACCGCTGATACAACCGGCACCTGACATGATGATTGCAGTCTGGCGATGACCAAAATCACCACCTACCCCCACTTTTCACACACTGCACCTCAGCTCATAATTCAAATTGCATTCGAATCAGTATTTTTAACTGAACGTGATGATAATCTCAAAGTAGGGGAGTGTGCCGAAGTGAGTGCTTTGACAGTTACAGTCTGGGGACTTGGGCAAATTCAGGGACCCCAAAACCGAACTTCCTGGATTTGTCTGAAACTTTGTCTCATAGGTAAAAGGGGTATTCTAAAAACATCTACATACTCAGATTTGTGAAATTCTCAAGGGTTGGGTGGTGCAGCACCATGGTGGCTGACAGAGGCTGACTCTAGAGCATGTCCTCTTGATTCAAGAGTCTTGAAGGGCTTATGTAGTGCTTTCCAGATTCCACTTGAAATTAAGGATGCCCGTACAGGGCTGCTGCAAAGTGGCTATCACATAGGCACAAAAAAGTGATAAAGTAGGGAAAAAAATGTTGCATGACAACAAGCAAGAGGGAAGACCCAACAACGGTCTTGACCCTTCTTCACCTAGTGCACATACAGTTCATTTCTATGAGCATGTGCAAACCTCCCTGCTGATGACTGGTAGAGAGCCTGCTCGTACCTCTGCATCTGTCAGCTCTGGGGGATCAGTGGGTCCTGAGGGCACTGAGCACAGCACTGAGGCTTTGTCAGTGTACACAGAGTTCCATAAATATGCCAGCAGGACAGCAACCGGCATGCCCAGGGCACTCAGTCCCCGGAGCGTACCCATGCCAGCGGTTGGTTGTGAGACTTAAATGCGAATCCTTTAAGAAAGAAAATACTGATTCGAATGCAATTTAAATTATGAGCTGAGGTACAGTGTGTGAAAAGTGGGGGTAGGTGGTGATTTTGGTCATCGCCCCATTGCAGTCTGCGTTCTGATGAAGCCTGATGCGGTGGTGAAGAAAAACTTTTGATAAACGTTTTAAAATGTACATGGGATGCAGGATAGGTAGACTTCTTACATAAAAACGAATTACTGTGAACTTAGTGGTCCAAAAAGCCGGGAGCGCGTTCCAAATGGAGGGGGGCGCTTCCTATGTCAACATCTCCGAACTTTTGGGGCGCGTGCGCCAAGATCTACCTTTGGGGGAGATGGTGCACACTGACTCCTTTTCCCTGTTCGAGGCCATGAGTGCGGTGGAGCTGGGCAACATAAAGATGGATGCTGCCATGTCAACTAGCTGCAAGTCAGTGGAGGAGCTCATCCAGGAGGGCGTTGCGCCTGTGGAAGGTCTGACCCCTGGCCAAATACTGCTCATTATGGAGCGTCTGCTTATGATGGAAGTGAGTGCGCAAGAACCGAGAAAGCCACCGTGCAAAATATTCTATCAACCAAATGTGCCTTTATGTTTGAATGCAAGCGCGCATGCATGCACAAGCAATGTTAGGCTGGAGGCTTACAGGCCTCAGCACAATTCTAGGTGACTGCTGATGCAAGCGCATGTGTCTCCTCCCATCATTCGTGGAAATTCAAATTTGCATTTCATAGACATGCAATATCAAGACCATGATCAGCACGCGTCAGTAACATCGCTGTATCAACGCGTACCATCACATCAATCTCACAGGCCTCCTGGCACAACGGCGCTGCTCTAGCACAGACAGTGTTTGCCAGCCTGTACATGCTTAGGCCTGACCGACTGCGCGACAGAAACCCACTCCTGCACGCGTACTGCGAGGGTGTGAAATCCACATGCATTGCTGTGCGGTGGCTGGTCATGCATGGGGCTGTGGCTGAGGTAAGGGATGCAAAATGAGCATTGGTTTACTTTTACCCGTCCATTTGTGCCAAACTTCTCAAATACATGCAGGTCCAGGCTATGTGCATAAGATCTTTTTTAAGTCAAAGAATGTTCTGTCATGTTGTGTGTTTCCTGCCTGCCTTTCTAAGACCTGTGTGTCATTGGCATGATAAGTCATCGTCCATCCATAAGAGTGCTCTGGGCTGTCCCTGTGATTCACAATCGAGACAGCGGCAAGTTAGATGTATCATTGTGAGAATTGATAGCGTCCCCCAGCCTGAATTTCTTGAAAGTTTTGGATCAGTGAGCTGCATGCCCGCACTCACACACACTCACCCATCCTCCCTCCCTCTTACCATCTCCATTGCAAAATTCCGTCCACACTGCAACCTCATCACCACAAATCTCTTCCTTGAAAGCTCCCAGACAGGTGCCCTACTTGGCTCTGTCCTTATTAGTAGACATTGTTGTGTACTAGCCCACTCATTGTGGGAGTTTGTTACGTTTTTAGGAACTTCCTTGTATGAAACACTTTCTGGAAATGTTTGTGCATTTGTTTTCTTGATTCCGACTTATTTGCACAAACTCATAGAGAGTTTAATGGGCAGGAAACGTGTTACCCTGTCTATAAATCATTGTCAAGTAATGCATCAGGAACGCATCAAGCGGCGCACATGCATGCACACGCACGCGCGCACACACACACACACACACACACAAGTACATGGACGCACGCACGGTCGCACACATGCGCACGCAGGAGGAGGACATTAACTGCTGGGTCCAGGGGCTGCCCATGCAAGACATGCCTGTGCCCTTGCCTGATGCCAGTTGCTTATCCCTTCTTGACCAAGCCACCCAGTCCGCCAAAGGTCTGGTGAGTGTGTGGCAAGTGAGCCGAGTACATGCATGTGTCTGTGTAAGCGCATGTATGCAGTGCATACACTACACCAACTTGATGAGTAAGATGACATGGACTTTGTGCAGCTGTACTCCCCATAATTGCCTCATTCAATTGCCTCATTTCATTGCTGTGAACCAGCTTGTGCGAGACGTGCATGTGCGTGCTAGGGCACCTGTCGTCAAATTCCATTTCCGTGCATTTTTAGATAGGCAGTGCATACCAGTCACGCGCGCGTTCACGCACTCCACAAAACAGGCGAAAGGGACCAAAGGGTCAGACGCTGATGTGTACAAGGCGATTGCTGCTCACCTGGAGCTCAGGAGAGACCTGCATGCGGTAAGGTGTCAGTATGCTCATACACTTTGCAAGTGACACTTGCTGCAACAAGTCCCTTGTGTTTAGGGCTGGCAAATTCCATAGATGTAAGCCAGATGCTTTTTATATTTCCCAGCAGAAGCATGGGAAAAACGGTGCTTATAGATGGGATTGGCTAACCCTTCTCTTGTGGCATGAGCTTGGGAGCATGCTGCCGTCTCTGAAATCTCTTGGCATTCCTGGAGGAGGTTCTTAGGAGTTTGGACAGTTTGCTCTTTGATGCCTTGCATGGTCTGCTTCTGCCAATACCGCTTATGTAAGGGGAAAGGTGGCCTGGGCATACAGGCCAGACTGAGCCTGCTGATACCGCTGATGCAAGGGGAAAGGTGGCCTGGGCATACAGGCCAGACTGAGCTGCACAGCACATATGATTGAGCACGCATGGAAAGCATTCTGCAGTCCAAATGCCCGTATCCAGCTTCGACAGGCGAGACAAACAACAGAGTTCCTTATCTGGCTAGGATGAGGTCATGAGTGATGTTGGACTCTACAATGCTTCCTCTGAGGGAGTTCAAGGCCTCTCTATGCATGTCTAGCTTGCCCGGAGTCGAATCAGCAAGAAGTCCGGGAAGAGTGGAAGTCAAACCCTGGACCTCCAGGTTTTAACATGTGAGAACCCGGCAGAACTCAGGAGCGTATAGGAAGTGCAACCTTTGGGCGTCAAGGGTCAATCCTGCTAGAACTATATTTTTGGAATCCTGAGCTCAAGGCTATCGATCAGTATATATGTGGGTTTAGAGAAAGTGGGGTGGGAGGGTGGGTCAAGTGAGTCTTGACTCTTTGGGACCCCCTCTCCAGAAAATATTGAGTCACTTCTGCATCTCTCTACTCATGCCATTGGAATCTCTGGCTCATGCCCTGCCACTCTGCACCAGTTTAACGCAAATTGGATTCAAGGGTAGGAGTTATGCATGTGTAGAAGCCCGTGCAACATGCACGTTGATGTGGGCTGCGGGGTGTTTTCATGCAAGGGGCAGCAAACCAATTCAAATTTCCGGGTTCATGACAAAGTAAGGTGTGAAATTGGATGGTGGAGTGAGGATGGCGGTTAGTGGACTTGCAAGCCAGCTGTGGGTGCCTGGCAGGATAGGTATGTGTGAGCGTCCGAAACTTGTGCCCAATAACTCAATTCCACTTTTGGTTGTAGTAAGAATTCAGGTGGGCGGGAAGTTCAAAGTATAGTCGATTGGTACTCATATTGTTGGGGTAGGGGCACTGCAAGGGGGCATCAGGGGGGACCAGGGAGCTCCCGCCCTAACAAAAGGCATGACATCCACTACCGTACGTCCACGACCAGTTCGAAAATTAATTAATTATGGATCCAAAATTCGAAAATTTTTATTAATTATTGCCAGGGCGTTCGAACCTTATTCGAATTGGAAATTAATTAATTCTGGGGCTCAAAAGGGCTTGTGCGGAAAATGGCCTCCCAGGCCCCCAGCTCAAATTCCAACCCCTAACTAGGTGGCTTAAGCCTGTATCTCCCACCCAGCAGCTCTTAGCGACCCAAAACAAGCTTGCCATGGCCCAGGCATCCAAGAAGGGGCAGCCAGTACAGCAGAACCCTGTGTCGTCCTCCAGGTGACAGCTCGGTTGATGTTGCATGCATGGGCTCCAGTGTTAGTGAATGGACTCATTGTACGGCAGTGACGGCTTGTGGATTGTTTAGGGTTGGATGCTGATGGTGAGGTGTGTTCTTCTCAGGGAGCAAAAATGCGCCCAAGCCTCTCCTGCCCCCTCCAACAGAGCTCCTCCAGTCCCCTCCAGCAGCAGCAACAGTCCGGCAGCAAAGCTTCCATCAGCATCACCATCAGCAGCAGAGGCAGCAGCAGCAGCAGCAGCAGCAGCAGCATGGATTCGAATTGGGCATTCGAATTAAGAAATTAATACCAGTAAGAAGCCTTTCGAACCCCATTCGAATTAAAATATTAATTGTGGGACCTCCATTCGAACTAGATTCGAAAATTTTATTAATTTTCTGAAGGGGACCATTCGAACTGGTCGTGGACGTACGGTACTCTTTTTTTACCCTCCTGCACAGTTCATCAATAACTCTCCGGTTTGCCTAAGCTCGTCTCAACTCTTTCTCCTGTTCTCCTGCCAAACATCATTTTCTTGGTCCCTGGCCAGTTCGAAACTCCCTGCTCTGAAGCAAGCAAGCATATGCGTCTCTGAGGTCCACTTGTACCCATAAACCGCACGCAACATGCCAGGCCCTAAATCATCCGCACATTTAGACTTGTTTGGAGAAGCGCTTTCACCCTTGGACTGCACTGCTCAATCTCTGACCCTTACAAGGGGCAGTGCCAATGTAAACTTGTACCAATGAGCCCTTCCTCCTTTCGTCTTGGCCACAGGCGCTGCTTGGCTTTGGCTTGAAGAGTGAAGGGGGGGTGGTGGGTGCTGTGGCGCACCTCACCTCCGCACAGGCGCGCCTGCAGCAGGTATGCGCGAATCACATTTGGCAACCCTGCATGCATTGCATGAGACTGAGACTGCTGGACGTCTCTAGCACAGGACCAAGTTGATGCATGAGTAGATCATGCCGCAGGTCACACGCACACACGCGCACACACACACACACACACACACACACACACACACACACACACAGGTGATGGGCGCCTCCCCTGGCCTGCAGCAGCAACAGCAGTCCAGCGCAGGCAGTCAGAACGGGAAGGATGCCAGCAGCACTGCATCCACACTGAGCGCTAGTCAAGGCAGCGAGCCGAAGCCAAAGCAGCAGCAGGAGTCTGCCTTTGATGCCCCTGGTTTTGTGGAGAATGTCAACAAGTACTTGCTGGGGCCTGCCCCCCCTCGGGCTGCTGTGGTGGGTTTCGTTTCACTTAATTTGTGTGCTTCATTTGGTTGCTTGTGTGTGTGCCTTGTTTGCTCGTGGCCGTCATGCTTGGCAGGGTTGCTGCTGGCCTTGCTTTCATTGGATTGCGTGCGCCGTGGCTGATTGATTTTGCCAAAGTGCCTTCTCAGCAGTGATACTCCCTTCTCTGCTGGCTAGAAATGCAATGTAGTTCTTGACTTTGGCCTTAGATTTGTGCACCCAATGCTCAGGTCCAAATCAAGGCACCAAGTTTTTTTTTTACAAAGGTGCAAAGGTGGTCAGAATATCAGGTTCAAACTGGCAATTTAGGCAGGCAGCACCTGGAGGTGACCCATTTGGTGCAGTGCCAGTATTTGGACTTGCTCCTCCTCCTCCTCCTCCTCCTCCTCCTCAGCAGCAGCAGCATTGCACTCTTTGTGAAGCTGGTTGTTTCTGCTTCATTTGCTGCAAGAAAGCAGCCAGGTTTTGCATGCATGCATGCGTGTGAGCAGGCATTGACTTGTGAGCCATGTTGCAGAAGGCGTGTTCTGCTTGTAGTTCTGGGCAGTCTTCAAAAGATATACGCTTGGGTGGCAGGAGATGCAGGTCATTTAGAAACAGTACATACGCCTTCCTGCACATGATACCAGTGTAGGGGCTGCATGTGCTTGCTTGCTTGCTTGCTTGCCTGCCTGCCTGCCTGCCTGCCTGTGCTTACCTGCCCCTACCTACTTGCAATGCACAGGTCATGAGCACAGAGGCAGCCTATGCCTACCTGAAGGGCATGCTGGGCCACTTGCAGCAAGCCACCGACGTCCTACACGTCAGAGGGTGAGCTCTGTGTATGTGTGCATGTCTGTCTGTATGTGTGTGTGTGTGTGTGTGTGTGTGTGAAACACGTGCGCTGGTGTACAACCGAGCCAATGGGACGGCTCCAAGCCATACCTAGGCATGTAGCACAGCTTGCATGCTTTTGTTTTCACAAGTGAAGCATGCTCAGGAAAATGTGTGAGGTGATCTTGCTCGCGGTCATTCGGAATCATGTTCCTATGTGTGTGTACTCATTTCTTGCATTGTAATCGAGGCATTGTGAGATGGCCCTCGCATCAGCTCACGGGTGAGAGTGAGCTAACAAATAACTGATTGCAGCAAGTTTTGGGCATATTCAGATGAAACAGACAAGGTTGGGGCATTAACATGTGAATGCCTGTGAACAGACATACATGCTTGCTTTAAAGCATCCAAGCGATCACACATGGAAACCACAAATGTGCAGGTGAGAGCATGCTGTATGCAAGCATTCTTTATTTTTTGCTACTGACTTCCCCCTCCCTCCCACCCACCTCACACACGCGCTTGCTTAAGCGCGCGCACACACACATACACACACATACACACGCATGTGCAGCTACCGCGCACTCGTTCAGCATATTGAGCGCTTTTCTAGGCTGCGTGCGGGGGTGGTGGCGCGGTCGGCAGCCCACTATTTGATCGCAGGGAAGGCCTGGGGCCCGGCAATGGCCAGTGCAACTGCTCTCAGGTATGATGATGCATCTCCCTTTGGGCAGGCAGCATGCTTTTGTGGTGCTTACAATCAGTTGGGCAGGCAGCATGCTTTTGTGGTGCTTACAGTCAGTTGGGCAGGCAGCATGCTTTGTGGTGCTTACAATCAGTTGGGCAGGCAGCATGCTTTTGTGGTGCTTCCAGTCAGTTGGGCTGGCAGCATGCTTTTGTGGTGCTTACAGTCAGTTGGGCAGGCAGCATGCTTTGTGGTGCTTACAGTCAGCTGCGCACATGAGCATGCAAGCTTTCAATCCATCCAGTAACTTCCTATGTAGTGTCCATGCTCCAGCTCGGCCAGGATCTCAGAGGCTGGACAGTTGACCACTAAGCAGAAATGAATTCATGAAAGCCGTAAGGATAGAGATTGTCTCTCTCTTTGCTGTCCAATGCTCATAAGCCTTCTTGCAAACTGCATCTGCTGCATGCGCCTCTGCACACGGTTCATCCAAAAGTGAAACAAGATTATGGCCCTTCCATGAACCACCTACGCATGTAGATGCAATTTTTGCAGATGTAAAAAGGACTTGGAACCAGTGCAAATATGACTCAACTGCGCATGCTTTGACTGCACGTAGCCAAGCCACTTTGCATGCCTCTCATGGCCGTTCCCTTCCATTAAACTCTTTGCATCTAGATAATTTCATTAGGGCTCAGGTCAAGTACACTTCTGTGTTTGCTCTGTCTGGATACAGCCAAGCCACTGCAGTCGAGGCAGCAGCTGTGGGTGGCACCCCCAACAATGGTACCGCCCACTCTACTCCTGCCGACAGCAAGCACAGTCATGAGGCGGCAGCAGGACACAAAGACGCCAGCAGGTGCGTGGTCTGGTGTTGCAGAAGCGTAGGCATGGGGGTTGCTCCGGAGGAAAGAGGCAGCAGGACTATTAGGACCACCATGAAGAGCGCACTGGTCAATAGAAGCAGGAGCTCATGGTGAAGAGGTAGGCCTGGGGGCAGAGCTGACCCCACTTAACCCATTTGGGAAAGGATGCAGTGCGTGGTCTAGAGCTGGTAAGTGTAGCTATACTGGTCATGCTACGCTCATGGGGAACTCCGAGAACGCATCCCTGTTTGGCATCAAGAAGGTTCGGCAGGCGCACGGGTGCTCGGATATGCGCATGGACAATTTTAGGAGGAAGTGTGAGAGGTTGAGTACGTGCATTGGCGCTCAAACCCACAGGTTAGCAACTCATCCCCATTGATGGATGCCCCAGCATTTTTACAGCTACACTCATGAGGTCCTGCACGACAAGGAACCGCTCACAGAGTGCCAGAGGACCTGGGGCCTTTCCTTTGGAATCCATAGTGCTGGCTTCATGTGGTGCCACTGATTCCTTCCTTTCTCTCACTGCCAGCATTGACTTGTTGAATTGCATGCACAGCAGTGCCCTTGTTGCCTGCACACTTGCAGCAGCACCAAACACAAGATATACCTCCGCCTCCTTGGGTGCCTGACTCGCTGCTGATGGGCAGGGCCTGTATTGCCTGCATACACCGCACGATTGGCCACTCGCGGTGAGACCCGCATTGCCTGCACACTTGCAGCAGCACCAACCCAGGTCAAGACATACCTCCGCCTCCTTGGGTGCTCGACCGGCCAATCATGAGCGAGGCCTGCGCCCTGCCGGAAGCGCCTGGAGCGGCAGGGCCAGAAGTTGACTTGTTTTTGGAACAGATCGTCATTGCGGTGCGTGGAAGGAATGCAAAGGGTTGCTTTGCCGCACATGCCTGCTGGGGCAGCTTTCAAGGTGAAGCACAAAAAGGCCTGAACCCGACCATCCTGCGGTGCAGATAGAGGAGCCTGGTTGTCCACCTGTTTCACTTGAGTGGTTTGTACCTCTGCTAAGCTGCTTGCCTCCCAAGCTTATCTGCTGATGGGCTCGACACCTTGGATGAGGACTTGTGGGGCAGGTTTAGCTTTGACGGTGCTATCGACAACCATCAAGGTGTTATCATGAGCCCGTATGCTGTAGTCTGCTTTTAAGGAAGTTGCTTGCAATGGACCCTGGTGTGCGGCAATGCAGCATGTGCTGTGCGACTTGGGCTGCTGCTGAAAACCTCCTATGCTGCACGTCACGTGGATACCTCATGTATTTCCCAAAGGACCTGCACAACTTTCAGCTTAGCCAGGGTTACAGCAGGCCACCTGTGAGGTACCTGCCGGTAGTCTTCTGCCGCAATACATCTGAGTTTGCCGCTATCAGCCGATTGCAGCAATCAGATACCCCTTTCTGGATGGCTCAGGGTACACACACACACACGCTCACACACACACACACACACACACACACACACACACACACACACACGCTCTCACACACACGCACGCGCGCGCGCACACACACACACACACACACACACGCACACACATGCAGTCAAGCAACTGGGCTCAGAGCATGCTGCTCAACAGCTGTCGCCAGCGGCGCAGGCTCAGGCGGGGTTTGGACGACTGGGCCAACATATATCAGCATGCCCTCAATGCTGGTGAGTTAATGCATGGACGTGCCCTGCTTGGGAAGGACTGATCAGTGCTTTCTTGCTGATCTTCACAGCACGCCAGGCTTTGCAGTGCGTGGTACCCTCCTAACACATGCATGTAACTCCGGGCCTGCTTGACCAGCAAGTCCTTGTTATCAGTGGTTTTTGTACAGAGTTTGTGAGCACTGGCCTTGGATGGCTATCTCTGCAGGCAAGCTAAGGTGTCGGGGGGAAAAACAGTATGCACCTTGTTGTTTGCTTTTTGTCAACCCGACACAGAAACGAATCTCTTTAATTTTGGTCATGCGGCATAAGCCCCTGGGTTTACCGGCTTCCTGAAATGTTAACCACCTGGCTGCCCTGGCCCGCAAACGCCCCCTCCCTCCCTGATGGCATGGGCTCACTAAGCATCCTGGGAACACTATTGCAAGCTATTGCAATTGCAAGCTTGAGGCGGGGGTAAGCTCGTCTGACGAAATCTGATTCAAACCTGCAGATGGTTCCAGCTCACGGATGGTTCTGTAGATCTCTTTAATTTTGAATGCGATGCGTGTTGCGATTTGAGTTTAACCATGGTGTGCTGTGCGAACAGGGAGAAAAGCCTCCGCACTTTGCTGGTGTGATAAGGAGCAGGGCCTCCCCACCTTACCCCTGTGACTCGTGGAAGTGTGTGACTCTGGTGGCCTGCTTGATTTTAAGCCCAGGAGCATGGGGAGGCAATGGTCGACAGCTTGCATTGCTTGCTCTCAGCAATTGTCATGCAGAATGCATATGCAGTGCTGCAACTGCCACCCAAAATGAAATGTGTATGCTCACATGCGTGTGCATTGTGGCATGTTCTGGTGTTGCTGTGGTCTGTTGAGTCATGACTGAGGGCTTCAGTGAAGGGCTGGCTTTACCCATTTTTCAGCGTTTCATGTGTTAACGATGCAGCTTCCAAACGAAATGTGTTTTCTGACTTTGACGCCCCGCAGTGTGAAAACAGTATCATTGGTGTTGAGCAAGGAGCAAGATCATGGTGTGTGGGTAACCAAGCCCTGCACGCTCATTTTTAATGCCAAACCCTTAAAGCGCGAGCGAACCACTGAATGCATGCATGTGGCCCTTTGCTTGCACGCAGATATGTCGGAAGAGTTTGTGGCATTTGCCAAACGTGCGCAGTGGGCCTGGACGCCACCAAAGGACGAAGCAGAAGCAATGAATGAATTCTACCCTGTAAGAGATGTGCTCATGTCACAGATGTGTGCGTGCGTGCGTGCGTGTGTGTGTGTGTGTGCATGTGTGTTGTGTGCATGTGCGCGCGCACGCATGTGCATGGGTGCAAATTAAAGTGTGCTCCTCTCCAGCAACAACTGTGTGCACGTGGCTGCCCAACAGCAGTGCTGAAGTAAGCCTGTGTGCAGGTGGGGCACTTGGTGTGCTTGCTTACAGCAGGCATTATGAGAGTGCTTGCTTCAGAGGCCACACCAGCTGTTTGCTTCAGTGTTATGCGTTGGCCACAGCCCTTTTTGCTGGGGCAAGCACAGAATGAAAACAATGTTTGCATCACCACGTTGAAGAGAACCAAGAGAACCAACGTGGCCAGTATCTCCATGACTGGAATCCCAACAACAAACCGTTGCGTTGCAGATGGGTCTTGGTTGCTGACCGGCTGTGCAGGGGTCTCAAACCCCACTGGCAAGATAACAGTCAAGACTAGAATGGAAAAGCATGTTATGAGTGCTTGCATGCATCATTGCAACTTTTGCCCAGGGTCCTCTGTCCACGTGGGTGGAGCACCAAAGCAATGATGGAGGCACAAGGTGGCTGCTTGCATGAATCCTTGAATTTCATGCTTGGGGTCCCTTTTCCACCTGGGTGGAGCACCAAAGCAATGATGGAGGCACATGGCGGCTGCTTGCATGCATCGTTTAATTTCTGCCCAGGGGCCCCTTTTCGCATGGGTGGAGTGCCAAACCTAGAATGTTGTACTTTCTGCCCAGGGTCCCCTGTCCACGTGGGTGGAGTGCCAAACTGCTGCATCTGAGGCGCTGCACCTGCTGCTGGGCTTTGAGCTGGAGCTGTACCAGCCCTCGGAATATGCCATGGTGTACTGGTACTGCAGGTGTGTGGTGTCGTGTGCTCCCCTTGTGCAGATGCCAAGGCTAGGTTGTCCTGCAGGTGCAAATGGGGCCCCATAACTTTCTTATCATCAGGACTAGGGTCCCCTCAAGTTTTGAGGATGTTGATAATGTCCTGCTGTCGTGTGGTTTGCTCTAAGTCGTGCAGAGTTGTGCCTACTCAATAGGACTGTGCAAGGCAGCAGGTTTTTGAAATGGCATGCGCATCTGGCACTCCCTTTTTTCTTTGCTAGTAATCGTGCGCCCCCAGTACAGCAGGCGCATTGCTCTTCAAGAGGAATGCAGACTTAAAAGAGATATTGCTCTTTAAGAGGAATGCAGGCTTAAAAGAGATATTGAAGCTCTTTGCGCATGCCCTCAGTGCACGTTCAGCCTTTACATGATATGAGGAGCTTTTCAAAGTACTCTTGTGAGCCTGTTTTTTTAAATTGTACGCAACATCGCACACAATTGTTGGCAAGCAAGTCTTTGAAGTTTGGTGCAGCTCTTAGTGTGTTTGAATGCTTTGCTCCTGCTGTAAAGGTCAAAATCCATTTGCGCCTGTCCTTCTTGTACACTCAAGATTCTTTATTTTGGCAGGCTTGCGCTTATTATTAGCACGCCCAGACGAAAAAACTTGGAATGCAGTCCATCTCTCCTTGTTAGTAATACACACACAAGCAGGCAGCATTGAAACGTTTTTTCCTCACAGAGGCACGAATTCCCATCCACTGCCTCGCAGCGTCCTGCTGGGCGTGCAGCGGGTCACCTCCCAAGTAATGCACTCTTACCGTTGTCCAGCTAGTGGCGCGAGCAAAGCGTCCATTGCTCTGCCTGGTGAGGCATGATGCAAAGCATCCATTGGTGAAGCAAAGCATCCATTGCTCTGCCTGGTGAGGCATGAAGCAAAGCATCCGTGGCTGAAGCAAAGCTTCCATTGGTGAAGCAAAGCATCCATTGGTGAAGCAAAGCATCCGTAGCTGAAGCAAAGCATCCGTGGCTGAAGCAAAGCATCCATGGCTGAAGCAAAGCATCCATTGGTGAAGCACAGCATCCATTGGTGGAGCAAAGCATCCGTGGCTGAAGCAAAGCATCCATTGGTGAAGCAAAGCATTCGTGGCTGAAGCAAAGCATCCATTGGTGAAGCAAAGCTTCCATTAGTGAAGCAGAGCATCCATGGCTGAAGCGAGCACCCATGGCTTTGCCTGTTGAAACATGAAGAGGGGCCCCATGCCTGAGTGGTGTGCGCACTCTGCTTAACAAAAAAGGGGATGTAGATCCCATGTAGGGGGTACTGGCAGAGGCACATGGGCTAGCTGGCAAGCTGTGTCAAAGGATCAGTTACCTGGCGTGCTCCTCAGGTCTTGCATGCACAGCTAAGACCCCTGTGGCAACCCTGCTGAAAAATAGAGAGCGCAAGGCAGGGCAACTGCCAGCGTGCTCTGAGGGCAGCTCAAAGCCCATGCTGAGACCCTTTTGGCTTCAGGCATAGAATGTGCACCGCACAAGGCCTGGGAAACCTCTTTGGGAACACAAGTTTTGCCTTTCCTCCCCCACCGTTACGGTGGTATGCGAAGCTAGGCCTCACACCAATGATCCTCACACACACACACACACACACACACACACACACACACACAGCGCCAAGGCAGCACACCCCCAAGCTCTTACATGATTCATGTAACATGAAGGCTTTTTTAAAGGCTGTGCTCACCCAGCCAGAATCACATCTTTAATCTGTGCCTTGCTGTGTTGGCCGAGGCCTGTCCCGCACTTTCATTTGCCTGCTTTCAAGGAAGGCCGCACTGACCGCACATGCCCCTGACTTCTGGTTTGTTTTTGTGGTGCGCAGCAAAGCCTAACAAGAAAGGTAACAAAGGCCGTGCTGCGACCCCTCCCTCTCCTCTACCAGATGCAAGCACGGCACGCCGCCAAGTGAGTAATTTGATGGAACACATCTTTGGGGTGGGCATGCATGCATGGTGTGCATAACATGTGGCAGAACCTTTCTGGCCACACAAGATCTGTGCTCAAAGGCTTCCTGAGGGGCTGGAACTGCAGCTCTGCTCTTGGACCTTTTCTGTGCTCAGCTGGTTTTTTTTTGTAAGAGAATTTCTGAAGTGAGATGCAGGCACTGGATTGATACTTTGGAGGGAAGTGACATTGCAGCTCTTCAGCCAAGGGAAATCCCTAGGTCAAGACAGCAGCATTCATGAACACTAATCAGGGGTGGGGCCTGAATTTGTAAAATGCACATCGCCTTTTGGTGTTTGCACCAAAGTATGCACTTTCCATTCAGCACACCTAACCTCCCCTTTGTTACATGTTAATGCTAGTTGCATCACAGAGGAATGAATACTACTTGTTTCGTACAACCAGCAACCTTCCTCTGCTTTTCTGCAGCTAGCCCTTTTTGGCACTCCGAGGTCTCCTTTGACTAATTGTGGATATTTCTGAGGGTTCCTATCCTATCCAGGAATGTATTTTTTTTTCGTTGCAAAACGTGTCCCCCCCTGAATTTAATTCTTGCAGGCTGGGCTCATCATGGATGCAGTGCGCACAGAGCTCTTAAGTAGTATGTGCCTTGGCTTGGTGCGCCTGCAGCTGGCGCTCAAGGTGGCAGGTAAGGGATAGTGCGTTTTGAGTACGTGCCTTGATGCACCTGCAGCTGGCGCTCAAGGTGGCAGGTAAGGGATAGTGCGTTTTGAGTACGTGCCTTGATGCACCTGCAGCTGGCGCTCAAGGTGGCAGGTAAGGGATAGTGCGTTTTGAGTACGTGCCTTGATGCGTCTGCAGCTGGCGCTCAAGGTGTTGGATGGGGTGAGTCATGCAGTGAGTATGCTATCCTATGCAGCCTCCCACAATTTAGCCTACAGAACAGGGAGCTTTTTCGCCTTATGAAGTATGGGAACGGAATGCAGATCCTGACCAGCTCCATGGAGAAGCATGCTGCTGCATGGAACTCTCAGCCTCCCCATCTCCCTGCCCCTTTGATGTTATCAGCAGTACGCAAATGCAAACAAGCACAGATTTTAGAACTCATTTATGAAGCACAGTGATATAGCATGGTATGTTTGAAGATGCTCCGGATGCTACTCGGCTAAACTATTATACCTTTGAAAGCTCAGGGGAAAACATGACAAACTCCCTGGGCTCTGTTCTGCCCCAGAGGACCTAGAGGACCTTCTGCTCTGCATCAGCCTGAATTACTTTTGCATGCTCTGCAGGTATTGTCCCGGACCCAATTTTGACTTTCAACTCAGAACGAGAACGCTTTGACCAGCGGTTTGCTGCCTTTCACACCCCTCCCCTTGTACGCCCGGAGCCTATGGGATATGGTGAGTTGAGGCGTCAATCAGAGGGGGCTGATTCACCCTTGGAACTTCAAATGCATGCAATGTAATCCTGGCAGATGGTAACAGAGTTTAGCGTGCTCGGACTAGAAGCTATCGGCAACAGCTTTTACCAGCAGCAATCCTAGTTTCCTTGTCATCCAACAGCAGTGATCTGAGCCGCTTGAGAGTTCGGCAGGATGAATTTTGAGGTTTTCTGGCCCTAAGACTTTGTTACAGTCTGTGACAGGACACACCTGTTAGGACACGCTCCCTGCTTGAAGTGAGGGGAAGGAGACGCATTGGCCTGAAGCGCCGTGACTCCACTGACCAGGAGAGGTTGTGCTGGAACTGGATCTTGACTAGGGGCGAGAGGGCGCATTCCCTCCCCTGGCCACCTGCAGGACTTGCCCATGATTTTTTCCCAATTCGCTCGAGCCAATCACCGTGCCAGAAGCCAGTAGGAATGGTTTGCGAGTTCCCTTCTCCTTCTCCTTGTTTGACCCAATGTTGTGCATGCATGGAGGCACTTGCCTCTTGAAGTTCCACACTAAATTGTCGGCATTTGTAAATGGAGCAGAGCTGGATCAGAAAATTTAGAGGTGGCTGGGTTTGGAGGCCTGAAGAAGTCATACTAGCCCTTGAATGACCCATTGATGGCACAGTGAGGCTCCCATGGATGCTGTTGGCATCGTTTCTTGCCTCACTTACTTCTCATAGCTGGAGCGTTTTTTTTAGGTTGGAATTACTAAATGATGCATGCAATATACTTGGTTTGGTGTATTTTTGATAGTTCACTGCTCTTGTGATTTTGGAGAAAATCCGCATTTCCGCATTTCTCTGAATGAGCAGGTGCTGAGATGGCAGAAAGACGGTTGCCTGTAAGAACTGCTTTTTGAACCAGCTGAGCAAGAAGTGGAGCTTGCGGATGCTGAGTGCTGACCGATAAAGAGTTTAACAGAAGTACATTGCTTTAACAGTACAAGTTATGCCTGGGCAGTTGTAGTGGTAGATTGAACAATGCTAATTGTTTGGACGGCTGTGAGTGTCTGCCCTGGAGCTGCTCTTCTCATTGAAGCACTTTGGGGGTAAGAAACCTTTATCAGTCTTTGCCCTGCGACTGACAGTGTTCAGTGCACACAGACACACACACATACATGCACGCATGCACGCAAGTGTGCATGCATGCATGCATGCATCTGCACTGAGCTTTAGCAGCCATACACACCTGCATCGTCACAGGGCAACATATGCCTTCAATAACGTCAATGTATTTACGAGATCAGCTTAACAATCGAGCAACCAGCCGCACATGCTTGCATCGCCACAGGGCAATACTTGGAAGCAGTCGCCTCTGCTGATGACATGGCCCCGGAACAACTGCTGGCCCTGGCCATAGAGTCTTTTGCCATGGTGCGCCGCTCGCATGCCCAAATCATGGCTCAGGTAAGAGAGCACTTGGTGAGCATGGGTGAGGATTTTTGTCAGCGGCACCTTCCTCGGCAGTGGAGCTGTCTGCAGAAGGAGGCAGGGAACACTATGTGCTTTTTTCCTTGAACATGCCTTCAATGTCTTCCACAGGTGGCATCTGCACAAACATGCCTTCAATGTCTTCCACAGGTGGCATCTGCACACCCACAAATGTCAACAGCCGTGCCCCCAGACCAGGTGACGGAGCATGCAGCTCTGGACCGAATTGCTGCAGCCAACACCCTTGCAGCAAACATCGTCATCAGGTGCGTGCGTACATTTGTGCTTGTGTGTTACTGCTCTCTCTCTCTCTCTCTCTCTCTCTCTCTCTCTCTCTCTCTCTCTCTCTCTCTCTCTCTCTCTCTCTCTCTCTCTCTCTCTCTCTCTCTCTCTCTCTCTCTCTCTCTCCCTCTCTGTGTGTGTCCTCTATGACAGGAAGCGCTATCAAAAGGTCCCAGTGGAGTTGTGCTGCCCTGCCTGCTAGCAGGCGCACTTACTTCCTCATCTGTAGCTCGTTACCCCCTGCCCAACATTGCATCAGTTTCTACTTGCGCAACCACTTGCTTAGCTCTGTGTCAGATTTTTACGGAAATGCGTCAACAGCTGCCTTCTCCACGCTCAATCGTTATCTCCAGGTCTCTGGCAAGCCTGCCTAAAGTAGAGGGGGAGCAGCAACAGCAGCAACAGCAGCCACGGCCCAAGCCCAGTGTGTGTGTCACTTACAATTGGAGTATGCACCCTTTTTTTCCTGCCCTGGGAGTCAAGAGCAAACCTGCATCAAACAGTTGATGCATTGCCCTCCAAGGGGAGTTGCCACAAGACTGTCTTCTCCTTTACAGACTCTGTATTCCTCGGAGGTAGGGATTAAAGTGCCTGTACTCCTGGGCAGTACGGTCTTCCTGAGAACAGACAAGGTCCCTTCTGTTCATGGCCTGCCTTCCTGCCCATGTATTCCCTGCTTCTGTTGAAGCTCATGCCTTGACATTTGCAGGCCTTTTCTTGCCCTCTGGATTTGCAAGCACACGAGGTGCTCTCAGCAGATGAATCCTGAGTTGCGCCCAATGAAAGGAAAGGCCCAATTCCTTCCCGCCACTCGCGGCCTAGTTCATATGCTCTGTCACCCATCCTTAAATCCAGGGAGGTGTACGTCATGTGAAAGGAGTAGAGCACAGTTACAACACACAAAAAATGCAACCGTTGAGAAGATGATACTATGCTCCGCGCATTCGGGTCCACTCAATCAGCAAGGAAAGGTAAGGTTAAATTGCTATATTCCCTACAAGGTCAGCCAAACAAAAAAAACTGAGGCCTGTTACCAGACCTGGCCAAAAAATGCTCAACTCATACAACTTGGGCTTGAAAAAGAATATTTTTTGTTGCGGAAGGAAAGATAAGGATTGGAAAGGACACTAAAAAGAAATCTAATAATGTGAGGATAAGAGGCCTGGTGCCCTGCTGGGTTACCTTGCTATAAGCCTCACAACAACAGCATAGTGATTTTCAGATTTGGATTTAGATTTACACGGGGGGACCTTCAGCCAGACTGTTCGGCTGATCGGCCTGTGACTGGTCCTCGTCAGCCAACATAATGTCCATAAGCTCAGAAACAAACGAAAAAAGCTTGTTGTTGTGTTGCAAGAGGAAATCAGAAGCATCCTGGACACTGGCTTATTGTAAAAATGGTTGCTCCATTGAAAAATCACCAGAGAGAAAAATCACAGCATAGTGAACTTTGCACATGCAAACAACTTCAAGGTGCCAAGACAACTCTCCATACAATCCTCCTAGGTGTGGGTGTGACTGGGTATACTGCCCAAACCCTGGATCAATTAAGAAATATAAAACAGGGGGTTACAAGGGGTAAGGGCCTCAGTCAAGACGTTTGACTGCTTGCCTGTCCATAAATGCACATGAGGTCATGAAGGAAAAAGGGAATTTGTTATTTTTCTGATTAGAAGAAAAAAAACATCTGTGTCCAGGTAATGCTCATCTTGAGTGGTACCTAGACTGGTTACAGGTTACAGGGGAAAAGGTCTCCAGTCAAAACGAATGACTGCTAGGGAAGGGAAGGGAAAGGTGACATAGCTGTACCTGCCTGCAAGGGCAGCTTAGCTGAAGCAAAACATGCCTGCAACCAAACCAGTCCAATCTAAAAAGCAAAATGAGCTAGAAGCTCAGTCACAGCATTTCAGGCTAGCAGACACGAACTTGGCTAATCCTAGGACATCATCCTGATTCATGAAGTCTCTAAGGCGTGATGCACTGCTTGGGGGTGCAGAGCTAAACAGATGCTGGAACTGAGCACGCAGGTTTGTTAAGTCCTGAGATGGGCAATCCAGGGGTTTACAAGGGGTTTACAATGGTGGCCTACAGCCCGAGACTCTGGCTGATGGCAGATTAAGTCCTGAGATGGGCAATCCAGGATAATGTGCTCTTCGTCTTGTACAGTGTGCCAGTCGCATTTGTTGCAAATTCTAAGCTCGTATGGGCACCTATTTCCATGATGCCGTTGGGTTTCCACTCGAAGGTTGTGACCGGAAAGGCGTAAGCATGAAGTACTGCGTAATAATTGAATGACGGCTAGCCTGTTCATAAGAGAGTTCATGTTAAAAAGGATAAAGCTTGTTGTTGCTCTGATTCACGAAGGAAAGCATATGACAAGGCTGTACATGGTGAATGGCAGGCAAAAGTAAGGAGCCACCTGAGAGGAAGGGTGAGATAGAAAGAGGAGAGGGCCAGAGAACAGGGAAGCATGTTCATGCCGGATTTGGGGGTGAGTACACTTGAAAAGAACGTATTGTTCACCTTGCATCATAATGGGCACTACAGAGGTCAGAGGTAGGAGGAATAGTATCATCCCGTGAAGCTTGCTCAACGTTCAAAGTATGGACACAGAGAGGAAAATGGGCAACGCTACGTACGATCTTCGTACGTAAGCACATGATGTGCTTAGGTAAATCCAGGTAAAACTTTTGGGCAACATGTAAGGGGAATAAGTGACGTGCGCGTTCTTTGTTGGGAGTGCACACCAGTGATGATAGGTGGATTTTTTGCTATTAAGGTCTCGAGGGTGGTAAGAAGAAAGACGTCGCCAGTATGTCAGGTGACGAGACCTGAGATCCACAATCAGCTGACATAAGTCCACAGGGTCAGCTGAATGCAATTTCTGCTGAAAACTGTGTACATGATATAAGCCATTCATGGCGGACAAAAGGTGTGAAGTCCAGCGAGAGGTAATCCTGGCACTGAGAGAGATATCCGCATGGAAGACTTTTTGGAGGAGAAGACTGTCACAACGGTTGCAACAGTTGCAATGGATGAGAGAATTATAAAAGCATGAACAGGCCCTAAACCAGTTTCACTGGATAGGCTCTATCCTACACCCACGCGGTATACTCCGAGAAGGAGTGGAGGTTCTGACTCCTAACATGGATCTCAAGAATCTCAGAAGCCATTTCAGGATGCTTTTGTCCATCTCAATCCCCTGTTGAAGAAGTGGCCCAGATCTGACTTTCATACATGCCTGCTGGGATGACATGTCTTAAAAATCCATAAGTACTACTTTAGGCTTTTGCTTAGTAGGCATGAAGGCGATGAGTAATCTGGTGTTGTTGAGCAAAAGTACGCATGCGGGCCATGCTTGCCAAGCCAAGGCAGTGCCAGGCAAGGTTTGAGGGCTCCCTCGGCAGCATTGTGCAGGTTGATGTTTTTGTCAAACATCATCCCAAGGTATCGGAAGGTGTGAGAGTAAGGCAGAACTTCACAATTATAGAAAAGTGGTGGCAAATGTTCGGTCCTAGAATTAAAGCAGACAACCGCCGATTTTTCTGTATTCACAGGCATAAGCCTTGAGTAAAGAAAAGAAAAACTATGCAGGCAGTGAAAACGCTCCCCACATCAATTGAGGAAAAGAGGATACCTAGGGCTGAGGCGCTGTGTATCCTCTTCACCAAGAGAAACAAAGAAAAAGGTCAATGGGGATCAGGAGGGTTACTAGCAGTAGCCCGTGCCTGCCAGGCTCACCAAGATCAGTTATCTTAGTGACGAGAGTTGAGAGGAGTCTTCTCAAGAGCACGTCTTGTGCTAGAAAGTTTATAAGCATACTGGACGGAATGGGCATGAAGCTTCAGAGCAAGCCTGGTGGCTGTTTGAGTGTCAAGACCAAGCTCTTTAAGAGGCTTCAGAGTGTGGGGGGTGTAGATGACCCCTCCCGCACCTAACAGAATGGTGTGGAGGGTGACTTGAGCTGAGGCCCTCAAAAGATCGCGGCAGAGGTCGCGGTGCTGTTGCTTGGAGGCCTCCAGCTGATTCTTGGACCTGGTGTCTTCACAGTATTTGACCTCCACGAGATGGATGTGCCTCTGTTCTAAAAGGAGCTGACTAGGATGACGGATCTTGGAAGGAGGTGAAGTGGCTGTGGCTGGCGCTGAGTGCTCCCTGTTCCCCCTGCGCCCCCCTCTACTTCTCAATGGATACCGGGAATCGGTTCTTGGCACTCTTTTCATTGGAACAACTAAAATTGCATCAGGGCGACTAGAAGTGAGCCTTTGTTTGTCAGGGAAACGATGAGGGAAAATGAATTTGGGACGGGTTTAGTTTGTTGAGTGTTCAGGGATCTGCAGGTTCTGTAAAGCAAGACGATCTGCGCTGCCAATGTCCATGGAGGCAAGGCCTGCCCCAAGAGGGCCTTTGCTGACACCTTTAAGGAAGATTCTACTGGCAATATTGTGGCGCTTGGTTACCATATTTGATATGGTGGAGTGCTTACCTCCTGAAAGAATGTGAAGGGCACTGTCTGGCTCCCCACAGAGGGGACATTGTAGGCTGGTGGACATTTTAAAGCGCACTGCATGCTTTTGATTGAAGAGGGTACCTGTCCGGTAGTTGAACACGTTTCGTTTCATTGTAAAAGGAAGCTTTGGCATGGTCCAAAAGGCATTGCTAACCTTTTTATGGACTGTAGGAAGTAGGCTTTGGTAATAAGAGTAGTATCCTGTCTCTGTGTTAGCATTTCCAAGTCTGTGTTTTGAGTGCATGTGCGTCCTCAGAGCATCATGAAGGTTGGAAAAATGTTTAAACTTTGGGGCAGGCGAGTCAGTGCGTTCTGATGTGCTTGCGTGGGAGCGGGCAGCTTCCTCAAAGGCAAGCCAGATGGTGTCATGGAGAGGATTGCCTTCAAGGTTGACACAGGGGAAGGTTGTGTCTGCAGGGGTGTCATCACCCTGAATAGCCTGGTGTTTGGCAATGGCATCTGCGCATTCGTTGCCCGCAATTCCAGCGTGAGATTTAACCTTGTAAAAATAAATGAGGGTAGGTGAATTGCACACAAGCTGTATAATTATTTTAAGGATATGGCCTTGGACATGCTGGCGATGAAGCTCTGGATACAGTATTTGCATCCTGATTCGGAGGAGTGAAGAAAGGATATCAGTAGCGATGTGAGAGTGGCCCTGGAGGCAGCTGCTATTGCTGCTAGTTCAGCCCTTACAGTTGTATTGGTGATCCCCGCTCCGTTTGGTTGGACATATTTGGAACTATCATTGTCAGGGTGGTAGACTCCTGCTCCTATCACTTCAAGTTGTCTTCCGAGGTGTATTTGGCAGCTACCATCCGTGTATGCCCACTCTTTCCAATTCTAGACTTTTCGGACCAGGTTTGGGCTAGATGCGGTAGGCGGCAAGAGGGGTTGTTGGCTTTGGACAATGTTCTTAGGGGTGTGTTGTTGGTTCTCCTACATGTAACCATCTTAAGAGGGGTTCCATATAAATCAGAAAGAGGAGGGTGAAAGTGTATCTCCTCGGATTGTACCTCTTTCAACAGGATGTTTTTCCGCTGATATTTTTTGGTGCTAAGTTCTGAGGGCAATCTGACTTGGGTGGTGGTGCTTTCATAGAGAATTTGACAGTATGAGTAGCATCAGTGGGGAAGCCCAGGTCATACATTATCCAGAGCATCCTGTTATTGTCAGTAGTATTGAATGCAGAGGTGAAATCTACAATGAGGGCGTAAATATCCTTTCCTAAGGTTTTGGCGTCTTCAAGTCCAGTGATGGTATTCTGGAGCTGGTGGATGGTGCCTTTTTGATTACGGCAACCAGCTTTTGTAGAGCTTAGTAGAGAGTGCGCTTCTGCATATTCATAGTGTATTAGTGACCATGTATTAGTGACCGGTCCGCTGAGTACTACTGTCCACATGTACACTGAGCATACCCTTAACCAGTATAGAGAACCGGTTTCCTCTGCCTACGCATTTTTTTTTCTTCTTTTTCTTAGAGAACCGGGACTTGACCACCAACATGCCATTGAACTTGCTTGCAAACGTCATGCCCATTCTGTCATGTATGCCAACAAGCTTGTTACCACTAGGCATGCTATTGAAAATAATTTACCCAGAGAAGCACAGACAACATATCCAAGGGGATGTCCTAAAAACCATATCTACCCTCAATAGCAACTCACAAACCAATATTTTTTTTCTACAAAGTAAAATCTCATGCTGGCATTGTTGGTAACGAATGTGCAGATGCTATTGCAAAATATCAAGCAAGCCAAGCCAATAATGGTGTGGCTGACACTGGGATCCCTAGCGCAGGCCCCGGTGGAAATCCTTTTCCTCATTTATTTTGGTTAGCCAAGGAGGAACAAAAAGAACACAATGCTGGCACATCCACAGCTTCTGCACCCAATCCTAAAATCACCTACTAGGTAGTACCTCCCCAATCTTCAAAATGCTCTCAAGTCTCACTTGCATACAATGCACAGACTTTGATATGCCAACTCCAAGACAGGCTACTACTCCTACTATCAGAGCTTATTACCTCATGTCGAGAAGGAAATCAGCAATGCATTTAGAAACATGCCCTGTATATCCTCACCAATGAAGCGCACCATCTTACAATATCGCACTGGCACCCTCTATAACCAAAAACATGCAGTTCGCTTCAAGAGGTCCACTGACCCACTATGCCCTCTCCCAGGCTGTCATCGATTAGACAGTGCACTCCGCATGCTTTCAGGCTGCCAAAATCATATCATCTCCAGCATGAAAACTGAACGCCACAATGTTGCTGGAAGAATGATCATCAAAGCTCTTAGCAAAAGCCTTTGGGGAGCAGGTTTGATTAACATAGACATAGGGAGTGGTGATAGGTTGGCGCAGCACAACCATCAAATTCCTGCACATGCTTCAAACAGAATAGTACCCCTTACCTCTTTCCAAGAAAATTTTCTAAGAGATCTAGACTCACCTCCAGCCGTCCTGGTGCTATACTGATTACTCCCTAAAAAAACCCACTTCTTCTCCTTCTACCTCCTGCTCACACCATCATGTGTTACGCAGCAGACACAACCCCACACTGAGGGCCACAACAGCCAACCGCGTGAGACAACCCCACCAACTTAATGTAAACCAGCGACATGTGCACTTGATTGAAATTAAGTACTGTGAAGACATGAGGCCTGGACAGGAGTTGGAGGCGGCACAGCGGCAGCATGCAGACCTCTGCAAACTCGTTAATGCAAAAGTTGTGACTCTCCACACCATCCTTTTGGGTGTTGGTGGGACCTGCTACACTGAGCACACCCTTAACCAGTTTAAACAACTGGACTTGACCACCAACGCGCCAATAGACTTGCTCGCAAACTTCATGCCCATTCTGTCATGTATGCCAACAAGCTTGTTATCACTAGGCGTGCTATTGAAAACAAGAACACTTCTTGCAGCCAGGTTATGGAGCCGGGTGCTTCCAATAACCCTCCAGATCCCCATTAGGATATTCTTTCTGTAGCTTCGTGGTGGAGGGGACTCACGGCTCTTTTGAGCCAATGTGTCTCCTTAATTGATGTAGTGAGAGTTTTCTCTGCCTACGTAGTTTTTCTTTTTTTCTTGAAAATAATAATACTTTTCAAAGCCAGGTTCTGGAGCCGGGTGCTTCCAGTAACCCTCCAGATCCTCATTAGCATTTTTTGTTTGTAGCTTAGTGGTGAAGAGGACTCACGGCACTTCTGAGCCGATGTGTCTTTTTTCCTTGATTAATGTCGGGAGGGTTTCCTCTGCCCATGTAGTTTTTCTTTTCTTTTCTGTTCTTTGCTGTTGAGCTCTCAAAGGCCATTGAAAAACTGTGTCCAGTATAAAAGCTGTCCAAGCCTGAAATCCAACACGAGTCGGCTGGTGTCCATAGGAATGGCGGTCGGGACTTTGTGTTGACTCTCAGAGACTTACGCTGAGACCCTCCTGATCCCCATTGACCTCTTTTTTCCGTCTCTTAAGGGGATGCACGGTGTCTTTGCCCTGAGTGTCCTCTATTCCTTTATTGATGCGGGGAGTGTTTTTCACTGCCTTTGTGGTTTTTCTTCCTTCCTCTTCTTGAGAGCTAGCTTGCTACTAGTCATTAAGGATACTTTCCTTCCTGCATGCAGGTGGCCTTTTGCCTGGTGCAGTCTCTGTTTTCTACCCTCTCTTTTCTCTCTTTTCAACCACTGCAAGTGTGCCAGACAACCCTTTGCAAACAAAATTTTTTGGCAAGCAGTGAGTGTTCCCCCGGCACTGAGTTGAATGCCAACAAGAAGGAAATAGGTGGGCTATTCAATCGTGCCAAAACAATAAATAGAAAACGGAACAGAAGAAAAGAACTGATAGGTAGCGATACACTTTTTAGTGGGAACTCTACACCAAATTCACATGGAGGCCGCATTTGTTTGAAAACTGTATGGCCTACCCCTCCCAAGCCAGGCCAGAGAAGCATGGCAGGCAAGGAAAGTAAAAAAGTCCACCAATAAGGAAGAGCAATCTTGCTTGCATGAAAGCTTATTTCATGCAGATCATGAGCCGTCTTAGCATCGGCTCACACTCTTATTGGGATGGCGGGTCCCCCTCTTTGTGCAATTGCTGATAGATTCAATGCGGACAGATTCAAGGCAAGGTCCATGGGATTTTGATGTGAGAGTTATGGAGGGGTGTGTGCTTTGAGACGGAATTACTCAGAACTCTAAAAGAAATCATCTGGCAATTTTCTCAAGCCTTGGCTTTTTCTTGAGCAAGCTAAGCTGCCCCCGCAGGCAGGTACAGCTATGTAACCCTTCCCTTCCCTTCCCTTGAGCAAGCGTGCATGACTTTTGACATTGAGAAGTCAATGACTCAGTAACAAGCTTTCCTTCTTCTTGCTTTTGGCTGGCGAGGGCCAGCCACAGGCCAATCAGCCGCATGGGAACAAGGTTTTACAAATTAAGCCATCAGTCAAGAAGTGCGACTGCTAGGCTGCTCATGTGAAAAACCGTAATATAAAATGTTCAGGAGTGTTTGTGTAGCCCGTGCATGTAAGTGTACAAAAAAAACCCTTGCCAAGAACAAGGGAAAAAATTTCCACTGGTGTTTGTACGACAAAGCAATGGCAGATAAACATCAGGAGTTTGCCAGGACCAACCGACTGCATCAAAAAAAAAAGGAGGAGAGCAACATTTGTTTGTTTGTGTGGTAACGTAAGGAAGAAGCACAGTCCGTCACACTGAGCATGCCAGGAACAAAGGGGACAAATAGGTATAAATAAAATTGGCGTAAGGAGGAGCAGCACATGCACAATGAGAGGGTCAGGAACATCAAACATGGTCTGATTCGTCACCCTCTTGCTGCGGGCCCTGCTGCTAGAGAAGCTTTGAACCAGCACTTGCCTGGCTTAGACTGTAAGTTGTTAATTAAAACACCTTGAAAAGCAGATTGTAAAAACATGCAGGCGCTCCCCTTTCATAGTCGTTTCAACACCCCAGCAGCAAGCACAGCTAGAAACAAGGACTTGTTCTCGAAACAGTGTATTTAGACTTTTTTTTCTTTGCCTTGGAACCAGAGCACCACGCAGCCAAGGTAGAATAATGTTTGTTCTTCACACAGGGGAAGCACTGCTGTATGTGAGTAAAAGCATTCTCTGTATACAGGCAAGCGTCAACATGATTGTTACCTCTCTCATCCATGCACACACCACGTCCTCTGTTCTGTTAACCATCCCATTCATTGTATCATCAAGCGTAAGTTCAGCACTGGCACCTCACGTGTGTTGGAGGTCTTCAGTTGTAGGTTCTGTGTGTGCTCCTTCCTTCCTCCCCCTCTCATTGTGTGTGACGCCAGTGCTTGCATCCCGACTCTTGCATTGCGTGACTGGGAGGGCACTGCAAGTGGGATTGCCCGGACCTCATGAGTTGTGGTGTTCAAGTCAGGTTCATTGGTGTGTGTCTGGTCCAGGACATTCCAGCAAAGTTGAGAACAGCAGAGGAGCTCAAAGAGCCCTCTGAGTTGGCTACTTCCCGGTCATGAAGCTGTGTGGGGCGGATGCAAGCCTGGTCCGTTGCTTGCTTCGGTGGCCCTGGATTCTGCAGTGTCCGCTGCAACGTCGAGCTGTTTTAAGAGCTACATTTTTCTATTTTTTATAACCATGGGAACAGTCTGGCTGAAGGTCCCCATGTGACCTAATCTGACTTGTGCAGTCCGTTTTGATGCGCCGGTGCAGACCATCACCACAAGTGACAAAGAAAATGCTACAGCGGGCAGCGGAAAAAATGAGCGCTCAGGCGCGCGCGCACACGCACGCACACACACACGCACGCACGCACGCACGCACGCACGCACGCACGCACGCACGCACGCACGCACGCACGCACGCACGCACGCACGCACGCACGCACGCACGCACGCACGCACGCACGCACGCACGCACGCACGCACGCACGCACGCACGCACGCACGCACACACACACACACACACACACACACACACACACACACACACACACACACACACACACACACACACACACACACACACGCTTTTGCAAAAACATGTATGCATTTTATTTCTAAGACAAAAAGGCGAACTTTTTTTCGGCACACAAGTGAAGCCAAAGGGCCTGTTTCCACTTGCGCTTTTCCTTTCTGGGAGAAACTCGGAGAAACTCCAAAATTTGAGAAATTCTGGCCGGACCATTTCCATTTGGGAGAAATCTGATAAGCATAGGAGAAAAATTTCCAGCGGGTGCATTTCCACTCGCGAGAAATAAAAAGCCTGTTCCGGCAACGGGTGCGTTGACCTTGGGCTTGGGCTTTCGCTCTTTGGGGCCTTGTTGACTGGCTGCCTGTGTGCCTGCACCAGAGGCCACAGCACCCCCCCCAATTCGCTGTCTCATTGCTGTGCATGCTGAGCATGTGCTGTGCTCCCATGTGCGCGGGAGGGAGAGAGGTCTGCGGGTGGGTCCACTGCCACCCGGTCCCTGGCATAAAGAGAGGCTGCTGCTGGTGGAGGAAACTCACGGCTCTCCTGAGCCATTGTGTCTCCTTTCCCTTAATTGATGTAGGGAGAGTTTCCTCTGCCTACGTAGTTTTTCTTTTCTGCTGCTGCTGTTGCCAGGCGAGGAAGGAGGCGTGCTGCTGCTCCTGCTGCTTCATTTTGCTCAGCTTTCTCTTTGGTGGTGGGGGGGGGCATGGCGAGCTGGGGGGGCATGCTGAAAGGGGGCACACATGGCATGAAGGGTGCTGGCAGCATGGGCGCGCCTGGGTGCACACCTGGTAGGCCTGCATCCATGCTGAACGTGGGGGGCACCTGCTGAGAGGCCTGGTTGGTGGCAGGCTGTGGCCAGTCCCCATGGCCCTGGGCCAGCATCTCTGGGGTCATGCCTCCAGGGAGGCCGGAGCTGGCGGGCCTGTTCTCTGGCTGCGTTTCTGCCAGTGCTTGGGAGAATTCTGCGCCGTCCATTTTTAGTGATTACGCGTGAAAGGGGTGTGGAGCAAACTTGCCTGAGTCAACGCGGCAGAGAGAGCGACCTTTGCCGTGGTCAACGCGCGCGCCTAATCAAGCTTTCTTTTCTCGAGGAACCTGTAAATCTTATTGGACCTCGTCGGAGGGGGTCCAAAATAATTTTCCCTTTCTCCCTTTTTCTCCGCAAGTGGAAATGGTTTTTTGGGAGAAATTTTCTCAAGTTTCTCAAAATTTCTCAAATTTGCGGCGAAAAGGAGAAAAAAGCGCAAGTGGAAACAGGCCCAAAGTCAGGTCAAACCCTCGAGACCCTTTTTTTAAACCGCGACACGGAATGGATTTTGATCTAGCTGCGCTGGATGCATTTACTCGCTTCGATGTGGACGGAAAAGGCTTTCTTACGCGCCACCAACTCAAGTGCGCTTTCTTGGCGCTCTTCGGGACCAAGCCCACCAAAAATCAGCTAGAGGTCTTCATGACAGGGCACAATGGAGGAGAGGCAGAGCCTTGCATCAGCTGGCATCAGTTTAGAGAATGTGTACAAGTGGGTCCTCTCACTCCGTTTGGCTGTACTCTGTCAAGCTTTCCAATTGCTTTGACTCCCAGCAAGCGTGCACCGCATCATTCCTCAGGCCTTGGCGAGCATGCAAGACCCAAATGAGCATATCCGGCAAGTGTTCAAAGCCTTTGACAAGGAAGGTGCGTGTGTGTGTGTGTGTGTGTGTGTGTGTGTGTATGCGTGCGTGTCACCTTCTGTCCCCTGATTTATTGATATATGTGCGAAATTGCAACTGTATATCGGCCAGGTGAAAGATCATGTGCAGGCCCACATGCTCCTGTGTGTGGTGTATGTATGCTTGAGTGGCACATGCATGGCAGTGCATGCACTTGCAAGAGGATACAAGGTGGCTGTCCACACCACAGGGATCCGCCGTGCCGCTCTTCTCTTGCTCTTGAAAGCAGGGATGATATGCACACACATAGACTCACATACGCAGGCGTACATGTATACATTCATGAAAGCGAGCAAAGGTGAAAAGCTAGATATGTATGTACAAAAATAGCAGCATGTGGAGACACGTGATGGCTCTGTTATCAGGACTGATTTGATATTTCTTCCACTGATTCTAGCAAGCACCCTTTGCTTTTACTCATGTACCTGCAGCATGTGGCTTCATTTCCCGGAGCACTGCTCACGCGGCATTCTCTGAGGCTGCACCCACTGTCAGCTGGAAGGTAGTGGATGAGGTGAGGCTCTTTGCTCTCACACCAGAAAGAACGGTGGACATGAAACAAGATAGGGAGCGTCATGATTTCTCTGCACGTCAGGCGGATGCGTCCAAGCTAGCTATGACACAGAGAAAAGGGAGGGGCAGCTCTATGTGAGCTTTCAAATGATGATGCCTCCAAAAACATGGACAAATTAATATAAGTTGTCCTTCTAAGGACAGGATGTTGCTCCCTAGGAGCTCGCCTTTCCAGCATGTGCCATACAGGTGATTAAAAAGATTCACAGTGGACACACCGATGGTTCAGACTCGCAACATTTTTGTTCAGGTGTTTGATGAGCTGGACCTGGACCATGATGGCCGAGTGAGCTGCCAGGACTTCGTCACAATGTGAGTTCTATTCTGTTCATTGCACAAAAACGAGGAACGCCTCGGTATGTAAACAAAAGGACATGATGGAAATTTTGAAGTATTGTGAGTCTAAGCCAGGGTACGCTTCCTGATTATGCCAACACATCTGTTGTTACCGCGTTACAAATTATATATTGCCATCCTGATATGTTTTTCCCCTGATTGTATGCACTGCAATTTAAAGTTTGACCATGAGAAAGAAGGTGTTGTGGGTGGTCAGAAAATGAGTATAGTTTTGACATGTTTAAATTTAGAACCGACAGCAGCAGCAGCAGCAGCAGCAGCAGCAGCAGCAGCAGCATTGAAAGTGCAAAGAAACGGATGGACGCGATGGCATTTTGAGGATCTGGGCACAGGTGCAGCAAGAATAGACAGAAGTGCAAGCAAGGCGGCACCTAAATGGGTCAAATAAAATTCGTTACATGGCTTCACGGGTAACATTGCATAGCTGATAGGTATTGAGGCATCCTGGACATGGGGCAATTTGCTCTCTCTGGAGAATCAATGGTATCAATGGCAAGGATCGCAGGTACGCTTTGATGGCAAAGTTATTTCTAGAGGTACGTGTTTGGTGTTCCAGAAATCAAGCAATTCATTTTCGGAGGTGAGTAGTGAGCCTGGGCCTGTATGCAAGCCTCACAATCACTTTTTGTTGCCCCTTTATTATTTTTGGTGACATCACTTCTATGCAAACGCTTTAGTGTAATTGTGTCATTTTCATAATTCTTTTTAAATCCTGTTAAATAAGTCGCTAGACCTTCTCTTTGGTTACATGTGTTTCCCACATTGTTTATCTGTTTTTTTTATGCTTGAGTGAAAATGAGCCCTCCTGCCCAGCTTGCAAGCTGTACCATGCAAGTCGTGTGAAGATACACGCCATGCGCGTATGCACTGCAGAGGAGGCAATCCTGTGCTTTGCTTGAATTTGAAACTAGTTTTTTTCTAGAACCTTGGTTTCATATCACACCCGAAAATGCCCATCTCTATAACTTCTAGGTTCTATGTTTTTTGCCCATATGCCTTCAGCCTGCTGGAAGGCTAACGCCCTGGAGCGTGTTTCTGCTTTGGTGACCAGTCCATAACAGCCACGCTTGCTAGCATCAAGCCATATATCAATGGCTACTTGGTAGGAAATGTTGAAACACCTGTTGGTGACACTACGCGGCAAGCCTGCTTTGTAATCCCTGTTGCTCTGCCCCCTCGTTGCCCTTCTCCTGCTTTCCCTATCGCACCAAAATCTTTTTGGAATTGGTCACATTTAAATCCTAAAGGAAGTCAACGGCATCTCAAACCCCTTTTTTCATCTAAGTCCCTCAATCCTTTACAACCCTGATCTTGTCTCATTCAAAAGTCACCCAGAACTTTGATTTCATGTTGACGGACATGAAATGTTTCAGAAATATATGGAAGCATTGCTTGACACTTCTGTCCATGTCAATGATTGAAGCGAGGATATTGACAAGCAACAACCTTACGCATGCTGTAAGTTCCCTCTGCTGTCCCACCTCCCCACTTCTGCAGGATGCGCTTTTGCCTCAGCAGGTGATAGTGAACGAGGGTAATGGAGATGAGACATCGTGATCTTTCTGGGCAACAAAGGAAAATGTGAGTAAATCCCTTCAAAAAGTAGGCTTCACCAATAACGCAGGATCGTTTTTTTCCAACATGGCAATGTGTGTGCGCGTGCACGCGCGTGCGCGCACGCCAAGGTTGCTGTGTTCAGAGCAAGACTGTGCATGGGCAGTTCTGTTGTGGCTTTCCTGTAAAATTTCTTGTGTGTGCAGAATGTTAACTGAAGTGTGCAGCAATCCTTTAATGTTACAACCCTGATATGTTGCGAGGTCCGCAAAATCATTTTTGGGGTGTAGTCCCCTTATGTTCTATCCAGTCAACACTGAAAGAAAAAAGCCTTGAGCCACCCAGGCCACCCCATGTCAAAAGAACTTCAACGTCTGAATGCTAATGTTGCGCTGATTCCAGAGCTGCCCTTGGTTGCTCGGTCAACCCCTCCTGCCAAGCTGAGATTACTTTCCTGCTGATGAGGCATTCCGTTCAAGGAAAATGTTCTTTTCATGTTATATCGTATTATAAAAACTAAACATTAATGTTGCCTGTTGTCTTGCGGTAGAGTGGGCATGCAGCGGCAGAGATGCGAGCTTTGCAGGGATGGGACATCGTCGTTGCAATAGGCACTGTCATGGAAACATGGTGTCGTTTGGGACGGTTGAAATCTGGGTGGAAAGAGAGTTTGGAACAGTAATTCCAACCGGTTTGACTGTGCACTCAACCCTCACCACATTCTGCATGCATATATCCTCCACTATCCCATAGGAATTCTGGAACTTGGCGTCGATATGCTCCAACACTTTGAAGATGTGAGCGGGAGTTAGAGGTGCTAGGGAAGTACAGGAGCAGGGGGGTGCAGGCTGCGCCTCCCTTGCAGAGTTCATTTCAATTCAGCGAATGGTTAGGTACAAATATCATGAATTCATGTGCTTTGGCCTTAAAAGGGAAATACAAGCTCCGCCCTTTTTTTACCCGGAGGATCACACCCTACTTGTGTACAATCAGTAAAGTAAGGGCTCTCATAATGACAATTTATGTTTTTTAAGGCCTCTTTCACTGGTTCTCTGCTTCATCCCCTCCCTCCACCTCTTTAAAACTGTGGCACCTCAGGCACATCCTCTGAGAATGTAGACGCCTCCCTGGGCTTACTTGCCTTCGTCCCCCACCTGTCCCTGCCCCGACCCTTGCCTCTTCCCACCCTTCTTTGGGTGATGGTGTTTGTAGCTGTTGTGACCACTATGTCCTTCACTGTAGCGTTACTTCAATGTCAGCCTGCTTGCACTGCCGCTTTTGCACGCCCTGCATCTGTTACTGCATCCTCCATGCTCTGGGCTGACCATTGCCTCTGACCGCTTGCGCTTGGAGCAGCTTACAACTTTTGTCCTGTGTCCCTCAAGCATGGCATCCATTCTGGTACTCCATGAAGGGTGGACTGTTCCCATTAAACTCAAACCACTAGAATAAATGCATTTAACACTGGCAGTTGTAAGCAGTCCCATCTGTACCATAGGTTTCCTATTGATTTTTCCCCACTTTGTGACACTTCATCTATTAACAATGGAGGTTTGAGTGCGAAAGGCAGTTCGTCCCTTGTCAAGTAAAAAAGCCGCTGGGAGTTCTGAAGCCTTCACCTCCCCTACTTGTTGCTGCTGCTACTGGTGCTGCTGCTCCTGCCGCCATGGGTAACTGTGGCCAAGGCACTGGGGGGTTGAGGGCAAGGGGCCGCCAGGGGGACACCATGCGCATCTATGCTTGTATTCCCATGTCCACACCTCTGGACCCTTTCTCCCTTGCCATAGATGGTGGGTGGGCTGGGCCTCCTCATCACTAGCATGAGCTTTATGCTCTTAGAGCTGAGCCTGCTGGTTTCCTGGCTATCTTCAGCAAGGCCATTAGCGCGACGGAGTCGTCCATAACCTGCTTCCAATGTGCCATCTTTAAGAATTCGCCACTTCTAGAAGGTCGCATTGCTCTTCGCTTTGTTTTAAACTTGTAACTCCTCGTGTTTCAAGAGCAGGAACCATTTATCACGCTTTGTAAGAAGAAAGACTACGTAGGAAGAGGAAATCCTCCCTACATCAATTAAGGAAAGGAGACACATTGGCTCAAAAGAGCCATGAGTTTCCTTTACCACAAAGCTACAAAACGGAAAGTGCGCATGGGGATGTAGAGGGTTACTGGAAGTACCCGGCTCCAGAGCATGACTGTGAGAAGTATTATTATTTTCAATCGCACGACTAGTGGTAACAAGCTTGTTGGCATACATAAAGCTTTGTAAGATTACGTTTTGGGGGCAAGGAAATTTTGAATTCATGAAGTACTTGGGAACATGTGGTGGTTGCTAACCAGAACTGCGATGGTTTATCATACATGCTTTATCAACATATGACCTACTAAACCATAGGTCCACGTCCAGTTCAATGGTCCCCACTTGGGAATTGAAAAATGATTTGATTTTAGTTCCAGCGGGGGTCCCAGAATTGGTTCGGCAGTCTGACTGTAGAACGATGGGCTTCCCCTGGGCTTTAATTTCAATTTGGAAGCCCAATTTAGATTGATGCTGGCGTTGCTACTGCTGCTGGTGATGATGATGATGATGATGAGTAGATGAGGCTCAACTGTTTTGTGCTCCCTGAGCACACCATCAGCACGCTATCCCAGGCAACTCACATCTATTCAACTCACAAGCGCCCTAGCAAGAATTAATGACAAATTTAAAGTGTTGGTGCCGGACTCGATTGGTTTTTGATCTGGTCATTGACTACCGGAGTTAATTGATGTGTAATTGAACGAAATTGCAGGCAGGCATCGCAAATACATTCCCATAATTTCTTTTTGCTTACAACTGCATAGAATCGTGGCACCTTGCTGTGTCGTTTGCAATAATCGCTGCACCTGCTCCCATCTCATCTTTGCCCACATGGTTGGGCCTATTGGATACTTCCTAACTTGTCTTGCCTACTCCGGAACCTTTGCAGGCCTTCCTCGCACTCTTTGTTCCTCATTAGCAAGGGCTACTTTGGAGCTTCCAGCAGTTGCTTCTCAATAAATCCTATATGAAAAGCTTACTGGACTGTACGCTCTCATCACTGCTGGTCGCAAAAGTGCTTGAGCTTGGCTCGTTTTGTTTTCAAGTCAATAATGCAAGCTCATCATCTTACAAATTAACAGCCTTCTGGTCTGCAATAAGGTTCCCAAAAAATCTTGTTTGTTCTTGCGAACGCATGATTTTGTGCGCTCAAAGCAGATCTTGTACCCTGATTATGTCCTATTATGAATAAAGAGATGGTGAGGCATTTGAAGTGGCTTTTAAACCCAAGAGATTACAATGAGGTTTCACCTTCAGCCAGGTAGTTTGGCTGCTTGGCCTGCTCAACTGTTCCAACTGCACCAAAAATGTCCATGAGTTCGGAAATAACACGATAATTATCATTAGTTTGCTTCTGCAAGAAATGAAAGAGCTTGGGAGTTGTAAAAAGCGCCTGGCGTCCATATAGATTCTGTGAGTAGAGGGGAAGTCAGATAATAACTGTGCATAAGTTCTTCAAAGAGAACACACAGAATCGTAAACTTCATGCCCATTCTGTCATGTATGCCAACAAACTTGTTACCACTAGGCGTGCTATTGAAAACAAGAATACTTCTTGCAGCCAGGTTATGGAGCCGCGGCTTCCAATAACCCTCCAGATCCCCATTAGGATAATCTTTTTGTAGTCTTCGTGGTGGAGGGGACTCACGGCTCTTTTGAGCCAATGTGTCTCCTTTTCCTTAATTGATGTAGGGAGAGTTTCCTCTGCCTACATAGTTTTTCTTTTTCTTTCTTTTCTTTTTTTGTAGGAAGTATCCTCATTGCCTACATGATTTTTGATTTCTTTTCCTTCCTTAACCTCGGCATGGGTTCAGGGCGTATTTTTCCTTCTTTTTCTTTCTTTTCTTTTCTTGTAGGAAATGGCAGTGAGGACCTCACTGCCTACATGATTTTTGATTCCTTTTGGATCAGAACGGTTGATGAACAATGATTCTGCTCCACATGTTTCAAAAGTATTCATTTTAATAGTCACTCATTTCCTGATAAAATCATCTTCCACAATTGTAATTTGCAAAACCTTTGCCTTGGAGGTGCCGGGGCTGAAGAAAGCGCTTCAAGTGGCTTGGCACAATTGCCATTCGCACAAAAATAAGATTTCTTGTCGGTCACCCAAGAACTGATCAGTACTGACTAGTGACTCATTTCCTGATAAAAACATCTCCCACAATTGTGTTTTGCAAAACCTTTGCCTTAGAGGTGTCGGGGCTGAAGAAAGCCCTTTATGAAGTGGCTTGGCGCAATTGTCATTCGCACAAAAATTAAAATTTCTTGTCAGTCACTAATTTCCTTATGAATTCATCTTCTACACTTGTAATTTGCAGAACCTTTGCCTTGGAGGTGTTGGGGCTGAAGAAAGCTCTTCAAGAAGTGGCTTGACACAATTGTCATTGGTAAAATAATCAAGAATTACTTTTGCATTAATCAACTAATTTAAGGCATTTGCTCAAGGAGGCTTTCACTCTTTTTCGAGTCGGCTGCATTTGGGACGATATTTATCAAAACCATTTCACTTTTATGAAATTTGTTCTGATTTAAAACGAAGGATCGGACGTTTAAGCGTGGCCGTTTCACCGGATGGATTGGGGGGGGCGCCGTGCCTTGTGGGGTCTTGCAGGGACAGCGTCAGTGTGTGCAGCGATTTCCATATCTTTAGCAATTTACCGGCGCCTTCTCTCCGGCAGACTTGGAAATCATGTGAGCCAGAAACATACATTTTTTGTCAGACCTGACCAGACCGGACACTGTTCTGCTCAGGATAGGATGCTTCTCCTGCCAGTCACAACATTTCCATCCCATTTGTAGGTCATGCGAAGGAGTCCAGAGAGAAGGCTTTCTGATGTGCAAGTAAGTGAAAGGGCTCCTGAGAAGCCCACCTTATAAAAGACACACACATGTGCATGCACGCTCGCACGCATGCACGCACACACACACACATACACACACACACATACAACACACGCACGCACGCACACATGCACACACACGTGCACACACACATGCACGCACGCATACACACACATACGCGCGCACACACACGCACACACACACGCGCACACACACACACACACACACACACACACACACACACACACACACACACACACACACACACACACACACACACAGACACACACACACACGCACACACACACACACACACACACACACACACACACACACACACACACACACACACACACACACACACACACACACACACACACACACACACACACACACACACACACACGCGCGCGCGCGCGCGCGATCGCACACGTTTGCATTTCATGTTTTCAAAGCAGCTCCTTGGAGGCCTGCTCTTAAATTGCTGCATTTACTGGTGCAGGCACCAGCTGGCGCCTCATCACTGCAATTGCTTCACTTTCCGACAGGTGAGCCCTTCCACCTAGCTCTGCATGTGCACGCTACATCTCATGCATGTGCATCAACATCTCATGGAAACAACCGTTTTGGGACAGTTGAGGTACATCATGCAACCGCGCCCCTTTTTCTTTCACAGCATTGATTTTTGATCTGCTGGACTTGCTGGAAGCTGGAGGGGTGCCCTCTGACAGTGAAATCGAACTTTTGAGGGACCTTTTTCATGAAATTGAGGGGCTAGCAAGCCAGCCTGGGCCAGCAAGCCAGCTTGAAGGAAGGTCATTCGAGGTGAGTAAGAGCTTGTGCCAAAGATGGCAAATTGCCACTGGCAATGTTTATGCAATAATAGCCGCAGATGCCTGCAGGCGCCTACCTTCAATTTGCTTCTTATTGCATGGCTCAAGAATTCTGCATGGACCATTGCTTCAATCGCTTACGTGACACTTGCTTCACACTGCCATCTGCCAACACAACTTTTCACTGCCCAAATCAATACATTTCTTGATGCTGCGCAGCCAGAGGTTGAGAATTCGATCAAATACACCCTGGGTATTGGCAGGCCACTTTCAGGTATGCGCTGCAGCTGTTTTTATGAAATGTTCTTGGTTCAGCAGTGACCAGCAAAAGCGTACGCAAGAGCAGCAGCAAAACCTCAAAGAACTAGACTGCGCCTCTGGTGCACATTGCAATCACAGCTCTTGTTTGTCGCCTGATGCTGCAGTTGAGACCGGCTTCAAAGGAGGCGAGGTGGTGCAGAGCGAGGACTGCAAGTGGGTATCTGCCACAGAGCATACAGAAATCTGAATTTTGATCGGAGCATGGCACCTGGCACCCAAGAGAAAGGAACGGAGAGAAAAGGAAAGGAAAGGGAAGGGAAGGGAAGGGAAGGGAAGGGAAAGGGAAGGAAAGAGAAAGGGAAAGGGGAAGGGAAGGGAAGGGAAGGGGAAAGGAAAGGAAAGGAAAGGAAGAAAAGTGTTACATTGGGTTACATTGGGTTACATCTGGCACAAAAGAGGTAGCATTTACATCTGTTGCTCTGTGCAGCCCCGTTCCGGTCAAAATGATTCTTCAAATGTGGTGCATGCAACAAGTCTTTCTCACACTTGATACCCTCGCAATTCACAGGGAACTCGATGCATCTCCCAGGGACATCCTGATTGCTCTGACGTACAAGCAAAGGATATTTAATTCAGGTATGAACTTCCTTGGAAGTTGCCAGCCTGGCACCAGGTCCACCCAGAGAAAGAAGCTCAGTTGTATTATTTATATGGATGATAGCTCTTTATGTTGGTCATGGTATCTTTTTTGAAACCACAGTCTTGTTGCTCTTGATTGATTCAGTCCGTTCTGCATGTGACGGAGCACACACATTTCTGTGTATGGCATCTGTATGCCTCTCTGCCTTGCTCATTGTCAATTGCTCTTCACGACAACTACGTATGTCTATGCCACCTGCCACGTATGCTGCATGACCATCACTGCTGTGCTCAGTGTAACAAGGCGCATGTATGATATGAAGGGAACTAAAGTAGCCCGTTGCTGCACATGGTTCTCTGGCAGCTGTGGTAGGTGTGCATGTGGCGGGTGTGCATGACCCACGGAAATCTGGATTGGGCGAGACATGTTTTCAGTTTGATTCCTGGTCCCGCAAGGCAATGGATTGGGCATGTCTGGTGCTAGGAGCCAACCATCTGCAGATGAGTAGGGGAAGGATGTATGTGCCCCGGCGCCTGACACAAAAGGAAACAATGGACAGTTGGATTAGGAGGAGAGGAAATCCAATGTGACATGGTTTGTTCATGATGCAAAAAGTGCTCAGTAAACTGCTTGCTTATTGCTGCGCGACATACCCAGGCCGTAAGCCGAGGCGCTCTATCTGTTTCCCCTTCGGCTCCGAACAGCAGCCCCTCCGGCGCAGTTTGAGCTTATCAAGGCTGAGCCACTCAAGGGGTAGCTCCTCAAGCCAGAGCACCCAAAGCAATGGCCCATGCATGCCGAGCCAAGCCTCATCCTTTCACAAGGGGACTGAAAGCTGTGACACCGCCACACAGTTGTGCACTGGCAGCTCTGCACCAGAGCAACAGCCAGCGGACCCCCAAGCAGCATACCAGGTAGTAAGCAATAGATAGCCAAGATGTGTGTGTATGTGTTCCTATGTGTCTGTGTTTGTGCCGATACACTTCCCTTTTCAAGTAAGGGTATCTTATTGTTCTTAGGGTTGAGGTGCTGCTTTTTGTGTAGGGATGTAATAAATATTAAAAAACACCCTTGACCAGTAAATAGTGGATTGCCCGCTGCGCTGCTTTTCCTTATTATACCAGAGGCTTGTATGTACACGCACAACCTTCTACAATTTCTGCTGGTTAGCCATGGAACCATTAACTCTTCCTCACCTTGATGTGCCAACCATTTTGCAGACTACACCTGGCCAGCAGGGAAAAGTGCTCGGCTCCGACTCTAGCGTTTTGCCATCATTTTTCAGCATGGCATCCAACGCCCTGGAGGTATGGTACCTTTGAGACATGCTCTTAAGCGATTTCCTGCACTCTCTTATGAACTTGAGGGCCCATGTTCTCAGTGCTTGCCTGTACTATAAGAATGTAAATGGAATAAATGAGCTCCAGGGGTAGAGCAGGACAGCAGTAATGGTGTGTAATTCCTTCCCATGCAGCGTTCTCATATACTCACACAAAGGAGGCTCGTGCTTTGGATTCTGGTGATTACAAGCTGCAAAAGGGGTTACATCTTTACTTACAGTGACTTAACTTGCAGGATGATGATGTGAACGGATCAGGAATCTTTACAGTATCAGCAAGATTAAAAGCTCCTGAGCATTTCTGTCCATGTTCTTTTGCAGAGGTGGTCAAAGCCGCTCGCAAGTGTCGGCATTAGCCAAGCTGGCAGCAGGAGGGGCTGTAAAGATGACACAAATATTTCAGACGCAACCAGGGAGAACATCTCATGTTTCGGCCACTCAAAGTCTCTCAGCCTTGAGTCACCATGCTCCTTGGATATGTCTGGCACCCAGGTCCAGCGAACAATCAGGTGGGTAGTAACCACAACAAGGGTTTATTAGATCCTGCATTCATGTTGGAATGTAGGCCATCCTTGCTAGGAGGGGAGGGGGCCAGAGGGAAAGAGGACAAAAAACGCAACCACTCATCCTGAATGCTGTTATGTCTGCAAAAACGTTTTAGCTCTTGGTCGTCCCAATGCTGGCCCCCCTTTCCTAAGCAAAGAGCAGCCATTTACTGCCTTTTAGCACGTTGGCATATCTCATCGCCCCCTGCACCATTCCAGGACCTGAAAAGTGCGTTGGACAACTTGTCTAACTGATTTTTTTTCTGCAAGGAGGTGTAAAGAAGGTGGGGCGAGGTGCAGCAAGTGGGCAACAGTAAAGTTTTCAAAATTCCAAAAAAAAACTGGTAACATGCTGGAATGTTTCCTGTCGAGAGCACAGTGAGCCAAACTGCGCCCCCACAATCCCTAAAAATCCATCATGTTGGGCAGCACCTTTGACATGAACTTGGGTGAGAGAATGTACGTGTTTGCAAGAGCAGCACAGAAAAATGGACACTGTTGACCGCTATGGTCCTCAAACACTGTTTTTCACTAAGGCCACCGTTTCACTTCATTTTACTTTTGATAGATGTATCATGCTGGGCAGCATCCGGGGATGTGCTCAGGTCGCCAGGGGACACAGTGGTTGCGATGCAAATTCACTTCCTTTTTGGCTTGCACACCTGTCTTGATGGGTCACCCCACCAGCACGCTCCCCCAGTGCCCCCCCGCAAAATCTGACATCACAGCATGATTAGATGACCTATGAGCAGCTTAAGTCCAGGAGTGCTGGTCATTTGATGCAAGTTTGAAAATCAGCCTTTTGCTGCCAAGATGGGTACAAAACAGCCTCTGAGCCACGCAGAGCACCTCCACATGCCAATTTTGCTGCATTCCTCAATACTTGGGCCTTAAACACGTGTTTGGCATGGTCAGAGCATGCAGAGGTGCACAGAGGTGGACTTAAGGCCTGGAAGTGCAGTTGGCCACACTTTGAAGGGTCCAGCATTTGTTAGTAACAATGTCGTCATAAATCCCATGCCTGTTGTCCTTTTGCCCGCAGCCAAGGACAAGCAAGCGAATGCATGGTTTTAAGAAGGGGCTAAAACAAGGGTGCTTTCAGAACCTGTGGTCGCGAGTTGTTTGGCAACAAGAATTGACCCTTCTCTGATTAGAATCAAAGTTCGTCTTGTGTGCCTTTCGGGTGCATACACCCAAATCTAGACCTTAACATTGCTCATTGCTGCTTTTCTCGTAACACACTGCTTTCCTGGGCTTCCATGCCTAGACGAATCCCTTTAAAATCCTTTGTCCCCATTCATTATCCTTTCCAGGTTCAACATTTCATTGGACTCCCCTTCCCCGGTAAAACCAAAGCCTGATGTGCTCGAGCCTGAGCCCCCCATCATGGATGAGGTCAGTAGGAGAGTATGGAGAAGGCATACACACTCAAATCACAGCCTTTTCAATGCTGCGCCAGCTTTGCTCTGTCGTGGATTTGAATGCTGTAACCAGATCTCATTGTGCCAAGATGCTCCACACAGTGGGCCAATGCTATGCCCCGGCAAGCGCAGCTTACGCATGTTTTGATGTAGCATCGACCAATGCCATGAAAGAGAGGAGGCCTTTCTGAGGCCCTGAGCATAATGAGCTGATGGCTGGCCACCAGCTAGCCCAGGCCATCCATTTAAAGATGCATTGCTACGTGACCTGTTAGCTTGAAAAGGTTCACCGTGCAAAAGGTGCACCATGCAAGGTTCCTCTCTTCCCTAGAAACCTAATACACTTGCTTGGCATGCAAGGCAGGCAATGAATGCAAGTGATACCGTTGTGTGCTGCCGAAGCCTCTGTTTGAGCTCGGAGCGGCAAACGGTTTGCAATGTTTTTATCCTCCTCATCTTCAACTTCTTCTCTATCATCTTCTACATCCTCATCTTCTTTCCATGAATAATTCTTTTATCATGGAAGATGCACCATGAGGTATCATAACATCACGTCACCCTCAGGTGGACCGCTTGCTGGCAAAAGCGAGCTCGTCATTCTCCTTTGACCCCTTTGCATTAGACGAGGCATCTAATGGTCATGCATTGTCGGTGCTGGGCTTCTTCCTGCTGGACTACACGGGGCTGGCAGCCAAGTTCCACATGAACCTGACCCAGCTGGCCCGGTTTCTGTGCAAGGTTGAGGCTGGTTACAACACGGCTGTGCCTTACCACAACGAGATCCATGCTGCTGCTGTCCTGCAGGTGCGCTATCAGGCATTCCCAATGCATGCACAGCTTCCCCTGAAAGCCATGGCAACGGTCAAAGGTCCCGCCTGTTGGCTTAGCATTAGGACTTTTCTTGCCTTATCATCTTTCAAGTGAATCAAAGTCTCCCATCATCTCGGGAGCATGCTCTGCATAGCCATTCGCCACCCTCCACCGCATCCAAAAAGTTCTTGCTAAATTTCTTTCCTTCCCACTATGATTGCTTCATTCAAAAATGCTGGGTCTTATGCGCACGTGCTTACGCGTGCACACACACACACACACACACGTGTGCGCGCGCGCATGCCACCGAGATGTGCACATTGCCATGCATGCGTGTGTGTGTGTGCATTACGTACAGATGGTGCATGTGCATGATAATGTGCTTCTAGGTGTGTTCGCTGAGCATTACCACCGCATCACTCATGTATTACAATGCTGATTTGTTACAGGTACTATAATCATTTCATTAATAATTTTGCGAGTACTAAGGGTTTACTAGTTCTGCCAAAATACTTGAGATTTGCAAACTACTGTGTTTTCACGTCTCAAGCGCTGGCTCTTGGTCTCTACTCATCCCCCTCCTCCATCTCTCCATCTCTGGTAAGAGAACTCTCAGGAAATGGTGATGCTCGTAGGTAGACTGCCACCCTTTTACCCGCACCTTCAGCTTCAGTCAAACCCACTGCTGCCTTTGCTGTAGCTGTTGCTGCCTGCTGTGAATCATGCAAGCGCAGGTGACCTGTCCCTCCTCCCTGCCTGAAAGGTTGATGGGTGTGAAGCTCCACCCATATCACCCCAGCCAGGCAGCATTGGTGTCAGCCTGCTTCTTGTCATGCTATTCTACCTTCACAAGCATGCAAGCTCTGAGTCTAGTCCTGAGTGCAGAGTTCCCCGGGCGCCAGGCCATTACCCTCGTGCTTCTGCTTGGTGTAGCCCATGTCAGGAAGGGTTCTCCGTCCCTCAGCAGCATGGGGCAGCATTTTGGGGCCCGATGAATTGTTTAATATAAACCTTATTACAAGGCCAATAGATTTCAAACGCACTTAGTGTTGCGAAGGACCCCATTGATGACTTAATGATTGCAAAATCCCCAGTGTCGCTAGGGTAGTTCTCTTTAATGCGAGGATGCATGAAAGTACATGCAAGCACTCATGCTTACCCATTTAAGCATGCACATTTATACACAAGTGCCCATGTCACAGTCCAGAAAGGGGAGCTTCTTTTATGGGGCAGTTGCTTGATAGAGGCCATAACCTGGTGCTCTGCATGCCATTTTCTTCACACCTTAAGTTTATGGATACTGTTGCCTGCACTTCGATCACCCGTGGTCCTGCTGCGTGTTATGCTTGACTTCAAGAAATGGAAGAGTGCTTGGACCTGCTCATCACGCAGAGTGCAAACTTTCTGCTGTCTGTGTGTGATTGGACATTGGTGAAAATGCAAGACATGTTCAGGCAAAAGCAAAACTGGTTTGCCCTGGCTCAATGCAGATGATGCACGCAATATGGTGCATGGGCGGCCTTGGGACGGCCATAGCAGACCCGCTCCTGCAACTTTCTGCCTACCTTGCAGCCATTATCCATGACCATGACCATGGAGGTGGGTCGACATGAGCATGGGGGTAGCCTGACATCCTTGAAGTGCAATGTCAGTTGGAAGTTCAGAGGAGATAGAATAACAGCCAATGCGGAGGCAAGCACTCATGGACAGTGGGCAGGATGCGTAGAGGATGCATACAGGATGTCAGAAGTTGGTCAGCATAAAGTTGGTGAGGCTGGTCAGCTCAACATGCAGGACCCAATACTTATGAGCACACTAAGTCCATCTCTCGTTGGGCAGGCTAAGTGAACAGGAGCTTATGACATGCACAGAAAAATGGAAAAGGAAAGACTAGGCAGCCTGAATCTGCTAAGTGCACGAAGAGGAGAATCCCAGCTAACGTATGAGAAATAGCAGGGTCTCACGCATAACATTTCCTTCCCAGGTAGACTTGAAAAAAGAGAGGGACACGCAGCACTGCGCTGAGGGCTTTTGGGCTCTTGATATAACACACCTGTTTGCTTGACATTTTTAAGAGCAACAAAAAATCTAGGCAAGTTTATCTGATGGTGGCTTCTTGACTCTACATTCCGACTTGCAGGCCTTAACAACAACTTTTTGATTGTGACAGAAAGCGAGCTTGCTTTGCGCTATAATGACTCATCCCCACTAGGTAAGTGCTGCACCTCTGTAAATGAGGCCACAAGTATGTACTTGCCAACGGCTTGTTTTGTAGTGTGACATTATAAAGCTTGCTTGCATGCTGAAGGAGCCCTTGCATATCCCAAGCTTTGCTTGCAAATGAGGAGGCGTGCCGATCTCTCTCTCTCTCTCTCTCTCTCTCTCTCTCTCTCTCTCTCTCTCTCTCTCTCTCTCTCTCTCTCTTCTCTCTCTCTCTCTCTATCTCTGTCTGTCTCTCTCTCTCTCTCTCTCTCTCTCCACTCTCTCTCTCTCTCTCTCTCTCTCTCTCTCTCTCTCTCTCTCTCTCTCTGTGTCTCTCTCTCTCTCTCTCTCTCTCTCTCTCTCTCTCTCTCCCCCTCTCTCTCTCTCTCTCTCTCTCTCTCTCTCTCTCTCTCTCTCTCTCTCTCTCTCTGCAAAACAGATGCGCATCTATGCTTCTGCATGCGCTTCACGCGCCATTTGTGGCGCGTGCGGTCTTGGTGCGTTGACCGCATCATTCGCGACCTTGACGTAAAAACAATTGTTACAAACAAAAAGATGTTAACACGCCTAAAACTATACAGCACCCTGCATTTGCAAGTTTTGCAGTGACGATGTATACACATACGACGACCGCACCCGCATTGGCTCTAAACGCATTCGCACTGCCACTGGATATTATCACGCTGCATGTGCACGCACTGGGGGCACTTGGGGCATGCACTGGGGGCCTTGCACGCACTCTCACACACACACATGCACTGAGGGCACTTGGGGCACTGCTTCACGCGCGCACACACACAGCCATTGGCAATGATGCCCGCACTGGGGGGCTTGCACGCAGACGCACACGCACTGGGGGCACTGCTGCACGCACACACACACACACACACAGACATTGGCAATGATAGCCGCACTGGGGGCCTTGCACGTACACGCACACGCACTGGGGGCACTGCTGCACGCGTGCACACACACACCAACACACAGGCATTGGCAATGATGCCCGCACTGGGGGCACTGTACGCAAACACACACATACATACACACACAGGCATTGGCAACCATGCCTGCACTGGGGGCCTTGCACGCACACGCACGCATACTGGGGGCCATGCTGCACGCGCCTGCACAGGGGGCACTTAAGCACGCACTGAAGCCCATGCATGCACTTGGGGCCTTGCACGCACATGCACACGCAACCATGCTGCACGCACGCGCACTGGCGGCCATGCTGCACGCACACTCACGCGCACACGCACTGTCTGCACACGCGCTGGAGGCCATGCACGCTGTTGAGGCCTTGATGCACGCACACGCGCAGAACGGTTTGCACACAAACACGCTGCTGCACGCACACGAACTAAACGCCTTGCACTCACCTTGTGCGCTAACACTTCGTAATACTGTCCGCTTACGCAGAGCAGCACCATCTTGCCAGCTCGCTTAGCCTGTTCAAGGAGCACAAAATAATGCCAAGCCTACCAAAGCAAGAGTTCCTTCGACTCCGCAAGGTGATGCTTGTACTGCAGAGTGAGACTCGCCTTGCCCCCTAGGTACCATCAGCTTTTGAGAAGCTTTGAGCAACATTGACCTTCCTCAAACTTCTATATTAGGCCCTCGTGAGGTCCTTATGTAAACTTGTTCTGTCTTGGCATTTTTGTGTATATGCAGGTCATCATAGACATGGTTCTTGCTACAGATATGGTGAGTGCACATGTTCAATGCACATTGTCAGCATTTGCTGGCTCGGCTTGCTATCACAAAGCTCCATTCTTCTGTTGCCTGTTGAAGTGTACCATTCTCTCTTCTTCTCTTTGTCTGGTCTGTTGCACAACAGCTTCCAGGAGGCTTAAAAGGAGTCTGATGGAAGGCGCGCGCATTTTTTTTGGTACAAGGCTTTGCATTGGCATAGATTGGGATTTACGTTGCTGCAGAGGAATGAAACATTGGTGACGTGTCATAAGAACTTGATGGTGAATTACTTGAGTTGCTTTCAATAGACCTGCTGTATTAAAAGCTTTTGGGCGCAAAGTTTGCGTCTCCAGCGGAGGGATTTCAAGTACAGTTTTGTTTGGTTGATAAATACGAAACATAAATATTCAACTTTTATGTCAATCCCCGTTGATTTAGGAGGAAATGGTCGTACCAAGCTCAATTAAAGGCGAAGAGGCACCATACGATTATGTTGAAACGTTTTAGGAGCATAAGACAAGGTGTTTGCATATTGATAATGTGCATTAGAGATTTTTTGAGAATGCAGGGGTACTTGTGCAGCCTGATCGGAGCTTGTTTCAAGAGCTCTTGAGCTCAGGGTTACAACAAATGTACTTTTTTTGTTCAGATGGACACATGTCCAAAAGTAAGCTTCCAGCAGCCTCCTGATTGCTTTACCTCCTGTTCCAAGCCCGGTCAAAAAAAGCATTACCCAGCCGGATTGGCCAAAGCAAAATTTTCCCATGCGCCTGTGCTGCTGCCGTGTTAATTAATCCTTTCTTGCAGGCGAAGCATTGTGACAACATGGTTGCCCTGAATGCCCTGGCCACGTCAGTCAGCGTATCATCCAGGTCGGGTGCATTTGTTTAACAATAAATACAATATTGTCATCCATTTTTACTGTTAAAAAAAAGAGTGCATAGTCGGCGTATCACCCAGGTCGGGATAGGCTGCTTAGACTATTGCAAGGGAGTGAGTGCTCTTCAGATCAGAGCCTGGAATCTCACGTATACCAGAAGGACTGTGTCTTTTTCAAGCTACTTAGAAGTCTTAGATTAGTATGTCACTAAGAATTATAGTAAGACACACTCCTTTTTAACTTGCACATTGCTGCTTAGACATGCATGAATGTTCCTTTATGCAGACTTGAGCAACCTGCCATGCCTAACACTGCTGGGGGCAACCAAGTGAGTACTACTTGGCTCTGCTTTGTGTACTCCTTATGCTTGCTTTGGACTGGTACAAATAATCCAGGATTCTCATTGATACCCTCTCTGTATTTCTGCCTGCATATTGATGCTTTGACCGCGGTCCAGTTGAATGCTGGATGCACACAAATTTGAGATGAGGTGCATGTATGCATCCCTTCTATTTTGTTCTCATGTGCAGATGCCTAGAAACCCTGCTTGTCATGCACACTGTATGCATTCTGCTATTCCCGCGGAGTCTGTCACAGTTATGTTTCCTCCCACACTCAACAATAGATTTTCATAAGAGGAACTGGAATGACAATCCTTGCTTCAATCCTGGGGTGGGGAACCATCCATTTTCCTTCCCCACTGTGTCACCTCTTTCCTACGAATGCTCTTGCGCGAAGGAACCCCTTGCCCTTGACGACAGCGCAAAGTTGCTACTCCTTCAAGCGTCCCTAAAATGTGCAGACCTTGGGCAAGCAGCTGCAATGCTGGAAGTGCACCTGAAGTGAGAGCGCACGAGACACGGTTGATTTGTAATTTAGTGGGTTAATATATAATTTAGTGCCCTCACTGCTTGAACCTGTGCTTTAACTTGCTACCTCTGCAAGGATGGGCAAGAAGCTTGATTTTATCCTCGGCAAGGAATGAATCACAAAAAGGGAATGGTTCTCCTTGCTTGCAGCTTGCAGTGGAAGTGTTAAAATCAGCCTTGGCAGCCCAATGAGCCTGCCTGCCTGCCTGCCTGCCTGCCCACCATGTCTCCTTGGCAGGCAGATTGAAAAACAGCAAGCAAATTAAATGGAAAAGAGGGGGGAAGTCACAGTAAAATGCAATATGACAAGGACGTGAAAAAAGTCGATGCATTCTCATGCACACACTGGTCACAAATTTTGGCGAAAGATACATAAGGGAGCTGCATGGAGACATGATCAAGTCCCTTGTCTAAGATTCCTAACCTCCGATGTGTACCACACTTATTGCCATTCTTCACCAACATTGACTACTTTGATTATGCAGGTGGGTATCTCTCTTGGAAAAGGAGTTCCACATGCAGGGTAAGTTTTAAACTGTGTGAAATGCTCAGGGCTAAGGTTGCTTCCATCTTAACTGAACCTGCCAACTTTCAAGGACGGGTAAGCTGAACGACTTGTATACTTTCCCTGCAGGGCTTCACTCTGATGCTTATGGTTTACACCTTTTGCAGGAGATATGGAGGCAGAGCTGTCGCTGCCTGTCAGCCCTCTCTGTGATCGGAAGCATGCCAACCTCCGGAAATCTCAGGTACTGCTCAAGAGTAGTGTTGCTGAACTGTTCCCGCACTGCTTTTTCTAGAAGGACAGATGGGATGACTGTTGCCTGCATAGTGCTCATGGCAATAAAACCTGCCTCTGCATGCCCCAGACTGTCTGTTTAGGACGTCTGGCAGCTTCTTCTTATTCCTTCAATCTAGCGGCTGCAAGCACGTGACTCTGCATATCAGGCACGATTGACCAAATGCAGAGGAAGATGATGGAAGGGGTGTAAATATGGCAAAAAGCTTGTATGATTCATCTGTGCATTGTGTGTTCCAAACCAAAGATGTTTCTGTTGCCTGATTTTATAGCTTTTTGGAATATTGCGTACATGAAGCTGCTTGATGTGACATATTGTCAGGTACCATCGCTTGTGGTTGGCCAAAAATGTGCAGATCATCAGGCAAGGATCAAGTGATTTTTTTTTCTGAAAATACGCTCTTCCTTTCTTTTTCACAAGCAGGCCGGCTTCATTGACTTTGTTGTAGCTCCTCTGTATCAAGCTGTAGTGACAATTCTTCCACAAGCATACCCGCTGAAGCAAGCCGTTGAGGCCAACAGAAGGTATGTCCATGCTTGGAGTTGGTAAATATGAGTCAAAGTAAAAAGTGGGTACTGTCCATGCAATTCTGCATTGATGTTACAAAAACAACAAAAAGGTCAGCGCCTCAAGCAACAACAATTATCTGTGCTTTCACCCTGAAATATCACATTCCCAATTCACAGGCACTGGGCAGAGACAAGAAGCTGAGCAACATAGCAGCAAGCTGATCCAGCAGCAAAATTACAGCAGCAAGTGAGGGAGCTGGTCCTGCTACATGCTCGGGAGAGACAACCATTTTTATCCATTTGGTGCTTGAAACTTTAAGGCAAACATGGGCTTTTTGCTTGCTAGCAATTGAGGTGGGAGGATTCCTTTTCGGTCAGATTTCTTAGGTGCAATACAAAAGCACAGGTGTCAATGCATTTGAACCCCTTGTACAAAACTCAAGGGCGAGGAAACATTTTGTTGCAGGGAGCAGTATAGCATTTTGGATGGCAAACAGCTTCAAGCAAAATAAATCTTAGAAGCAGGTTGGCACAAATGCAGCGGAGAAGGGTTGATTTACTTCAATACTGCACGTTAAAAGTTGTATAGACTCAACTGGACAAATTGTCTGAACTGGTGACGTCGTTTTAAAAGGATGTGGTGGCATTCCTTCCCCTGACAATGGCATCAGCATCGAAGGCACAAATGCACGCAGCTTAACAGCAAGCATAGACTTTTCACTTTCCACTTTTCACGTTTGCATTAAAGGCATGGTAAGCGGAGGAGGCTTGCCTGACTGGCAAATGTCACATTTTTCAGGAGTTTGGAAGTTGGTTCGGAAAGCTGTTGGTCCTGCTGCTGAACCCCAAACTTTACAATCCAGCTGCTTGGCTGTCCATGACTAGAATTGCTCATTTTGGAATTGCCTCACTTTCTTTGAACATCAGGGTCCATCCTATCTGTGCATGTTGCTGAAGTTGTTTACTTATTTTCTGGATCCCGCTTGGGTCTGTTTTTTAATGTTTGTGGTCAGACTTGGCCAAATGCCAAACAAGTTTGTGTACATTTTAGTGCATGATAGGCAAAGGTGGCAGGGACCCAATTTGAACAGCAAAAGCGTGTGCATTTGCCATGGCCCATCGGCATCCTGCAGATGAGATGCCTGGCATGACCACATTTTACCTGTCATTGGAGTTGAATAATTATTTCCCATGTGCTGTTCAACGGTGGGGTAATGCATCGCCTTTGATTTTTTTACTTAACCACATTGGCATATGCCTCACTCTCTAACGGCTGCTTTTTAGCTGAGTGGTAAGGTTACATCGGCATATCCGCCTACAAGGGCAGCTGAGCAGAAACACTGAGGCTGCCTTTTTATATGGACAATGTGTATACTGTGTGCAGTCGGTACAACAAGCTTGTGCTTTGCTGCCTTGCTGCACTTCTTTTATTGAAATGCTAGCTCATTCAGATCTGCTTTGGGTTCCTCATCTGTCACAATACCCTTACATCTTCCTTTCACAAGCTAATTGCTGCAACCCAGCTGATATGAGTAATACTTTCTAATGTAGATCACTTATTGGTTGTTATTTGGCTCCTGAATTATGAGAATGTCCTATTCAATACATGCGCTCTAAGTCCCCCGTTACCAGGAACAGACGGATGCCAATACAGCTGCTGGAACAATATGTATCGGGGTGTCCTCTTTTGCAAATAATTGCAGGGAGTGGCTCTTCTGTCTCAGTGTTTTTTTGGTTTGCTTGGTTCTTTCCAATTCGTCCCTTCTGCGATGTAAGATCACACGGCAGCACAGGGCACTGCTGACCTGCAGGTTCCTAATCTACAGCTAATCTCTGTACAAAATTTTCTGATCGGTGACCAGAGCCTCAAGGTATAGTTACAAGGTTTCACTGGGATTTACAGTGGCAGCCATATGGTCAAGATGGTTGTTCTGGCTGCGCGGCAGCGGCCCACATCTTTAGTCCTCTTTAAGAGAAGGGAAAGCTATGCACTGCAGGAGGCATCTGGCAGGCAGGAAAATTGCCCCTTGCATCGACTGTTCAATGCAGATCAGGGGGATTGGTAACAAAATCTGTAGGATAGCCTGAGGGTTGAGGGCTAAGAGTCTCCTCAAGAGCGCATTTAGGAAAGGAAGGGAAAGGGAAGGAAATGCAGCTAGCTTAAGCAAAAAAGTGCCTGTATCCAAACCAGTCTCTTAGTAAAGGCTCTTGGAGAGCAGGCTTGGCTAACACAGAGATAGAAATGGTTACATCGGGGGGAGACCTTCAGCCAGGTCGTTTAACTGATCGATTTGTGGCTGGTCTCACCCAGCCAGAAATTAATCCGTAAGATTAGGCACGAAACAGAAAACGTTGTGTTTTGCTGATGAAGGAAGTGAGAAACAACCTGAGGTAAGATGAGGTAAGGTTTCATTCAAGTTGCTATATCCGCCTAAAAGGGTAGCTGAGCGGAAATACCGAAGCCTATAATCAGGCATGGCCAGAAAATGCTCAAACATACCAAACAACCTGAAAACTCACATCAAATGACTTAATGCAGCAAAAAAGTTTGCATATCAGATAAATCCGGGATTTCTCTGATATGGGAAAAAGGTTCAAAAGGCACGTGATATTCAAGACGCAAACAACAGACTTGTTCAGCAATACGGTTAGGAAAGGAAAGGGTTACAAAGCTGTACCTGCCTGTGGGGGGACGCTTAGCTGAAGCAGAAATGTGCCTGTAACCAAACCAGTCCAATGTAAAAGCAAATCTATAAGCTCAGTCACAGCATTTCAGGCATGCAGACTCTTGGACACAAACCCGGCTAATCCTGAGACATCAGCCTGGTTCATGAACTTGAAGTCTAGAAGACGTGTTGCACTACTTGGAGGTGCAGAGCTAAACAGATGCTGGAATTGAGCGTGCAAATTTGCCAGGTCCTGATGAGATGGACAATCCAGGATAACATGCTCTTCATTTTGTACAGTGTGCCAATCGCACTTGTTGCAAATTTTAAGCTCGTATGGGCAACAAAGGTGCTATTTTTATGATGCCATCAGGTTTCCACGCGAAAGTTGTGACCAAGTAAGGTTGAAGAGAATGTGCGCTTCATCTTAAGTTTGATTGCAAGAACACTTGTCACACATAGAGGTTCCGTGCTGTACCTTCCTACCTCTTCAAACCCATGATTCCTATTCAAGCTAGACGCAACTCCAGCCGCCCTGATGCAATCTTGGTCACTCCTCACCCAACTAACCCAAACAGACCACCCACTCCACCCTCAAACCGGGTACTGCGCAGTATGGGGAGTACCACAACTCCAGCCCGCCGGCGGCCATATCCATCTGATAGAAATCAAATACTGTGAAGATACGAGGCCTGGTGCCCAGCTAGAAGCCTCACAGCAACAACACAGTGAACTTTACAAACAACTCCAAGGTGCAGAGATTACTATCCACCCAATCCTCCTGGGTGCGGGTGGGACTACTTACACTGCCCATACCCTTGATCAATTCCAAAAATTAGGAAAAGAAAAGAAAAAGAAAAAGAAAAGTCTACGCAGGCCACAGGCCGCGTGCATTAAGGAAAGGTCCCTTAACTAGCAAGCTAGCAAGGGCCTCACCAGAGGTCCCTCAAAACTACACTAGCTACAGCTAGCCTAGGAGAGGGAAAGAGACTGAACTAATGAGGATCAGGCGGGTTGTCGGCCATGCCCCGAGACGCCCGGACTCTCCTTCTTCGTGTATCCACCTCCGCACGCCCAGCGGACCCCCCCCCCCCAGAAGCCCCCTGTAAGCAAAGAGCATGTCTGGTGTTAACGATAGTGGTTAGTCTCTGTATAGCATACCAGCTCAGCTTGAAAGCTAGGGATTTTGCTTTTTGTTTGGATAAGCCCAAAAATTAGGGATTGACTCACAGAGATCTGAAACACTTGCAAGAAAACTCCATGCCCCTACACCCAATCCTAAAATCACCTACCTCCCCAATCTTCAAAATGCTCTCAAGTCTCATATGCATACAAAACACAGACTTGGATATGCCAACCCCAAAAGAGGCTACTACTCTTATTATCAGAGTTTGTTACCACATGTAGATAAGAAAATCAGCAATGCCTTTAGGAACATGTCCTGTATATCCACACCCATGAAGCGCACCATCTTACAATATCGCACTGGCACCCTCTATAACCAAAAACATGCGGTTCGTTTCAAAAGGTCCACTAACCCACTTTGCCCTCTCACAGGCTGTCATCAATTAGACAGCGCACTCCACATGCTTTCAGGCTGCCAAAATCATATTATCTCCAGCATGAAAACTGAACGCCACAATGTTGCAGGAAGAATGATCATCAAAGCTCTTAGCAAAAGCCCTTGGGGAGCAGGCTTGGTTAATATGGACATAGGGAGTGGTGATAGGTTGGCGCAGCACAACCTTCAAATCCCTGCACATGCATCAAACAGAATTATACCCCCTTACCTCTTTCCAAGAAAAATTTCTAAGAGATCTAGACTCACCTCCAGCCGTCCTGATGCTATACTGATTACTCCCTATAAAGCCAAACCCACTCCTTCTTCTCCTTCTACCTCCTGCTCACACCATCATGTGTTACGCAGCAGACACAACCCCACACTGAGGACCTCAACAGCCAACCGCGTGAGGCAACCCCACCAACTGAATGTAAACCAGCGGCATGTGCACTTGATTGAAATCAAGTACTGTGAAGACACGAGACCTGGACAGCAGTTGGAGGCGGCACAGCGGCAGCATGCAGACCTCTGCAAACTCATTAATGCAAAAATTGTGACTCTCCACACCATGCTTTTGGGTGTTGGTGGGACCTGCTACACTGAGCACACCCTTAACCAGTTTAAACAACTGGGACTTGACCACCAACGCGCCAATAAACTTGCTCGCAAACTTCATGCCCATTCTGTCATGTATGCCAACAAGCTTGTTACCACTAGGCGTGCTATCGAAAACAAGAATACTTCTTGCAGCCAGGTTATGGAGCCGGGTGCTTCCAATAACCCTCCAGATCCCCATTAGGGTCTTCTTTTTGTAGCTTCGTGGTGGAGGGGACTCATGGTTCTTCTGAGCCAATGTGTCTCCTTTTCCTTAATTGATGTGGGGAGAGTTTCCTCTGCCTACGTAGTTTTTCTTTTCTTTTCTTTCTTTCCATGCCCATTCTGTAAAATTTGCGCACAAACTTACCTCTACCAGACGTGCCATTGAAAATAAAAACACTCATCATAACACTGGTGCCTTGGAGCAGCGTGCTGCCAGAAACCCACCTGATCCACATTAACTCCCTTCTCATCTTTTGGTGAGGGATATTTACGGCTCCTTGAGCCAATGTGTCTCTCTTTCCTTAATTGATGTAGGGAGAGTTTCCTCTGCCTACGTAGCTTTTCCTTTTTTCTTTTTTTTCTTTTTCTTTGATTGCAAGAACACCTGTCACACATAGAGGTTCCATCCAACCAATTCAACTTTCAAAGTATGATCATGAGGCCAGAACCTGCTCACATTACATACAACATGCTTACCGTTGGTGGTAGGCAGATTTAGAAAAATGCCAAGGCCTTCCTCTGCCTCCATAGTTTTTCAACGATTACAATCTTTACAATGGGATTTGCCTTTCGGCCAGGTAGTTTGGCTGCTCAGCCTGCTCAATTGTTCCAGCCACGAAAATTATATCCATCAAATCAAAAATAAAACGGTAAGTCTCAACAAATAGGTTGCTTCTGCAAAAAATGAAATAGATCCTCAGGACTAGCCTGAGTAAAGTAAAAAGCACCTGACTCATCCAGCAAAGTTCTGTGAGTAGAGGGAAGTCAGGGAATGTATGTGCAGAAATTCTTTTGAGGGAACACACTGGATTGCAAGAACAAAGGAACACGGCATACTTTTCATCATGAAGCCCTCCTTTGTTACACCTATCACATTCAGATGTATGCTCTTGCCAAAGTGCCGTCCCAACTCTCAGGGTGTGAGCACGTAAACAGAGCGTGCTATGTTTCTCAGCGCGTGCTTGCCTAAATGAAGATGCACATACCTAGGTACAGAAAATGGTGCGCCATGAACAAAACTAGTTCTTCTCTTTTCTTTTCAAGGCAGGGGGACATAGGTTTGGCAGGCATTGCTTGCAAAAAAAGTAGCAAACCAAGCTTGGTAGGTAGTAAGCTTATTGTTGTTTCCTCTGGGATCCACTGGCTCAGCTTCTTTCCAGACTTCATCTGTGCCTCAAGTCAGCAGTAAAATCATTCATAGAAATTGCACCCCCTGACCTCACAGCCTGCTCAAAGATTTCAAAACTATGCAATCCTTGGAAAGGCTAAAAATAATTGCGCTGCCCAGCACTTATCATTCTTAGATTGTTGTTTCAAACTAGCTTGCACAACACGCATTTTCTGCAGATTTAGCCATGTCCAAGACTGTGTATTACATCATGCCAAGATGAAGACACCCAGCCCAACAGCCAGCTTGAGGCCTCCAAGCAGCAGCACCGCGACCCTTGTTGTCATCTTTCAAGGGCCTCAGCTCAAGTCACCCTCCATATTGTCCTGTTAGGTGTGGGTGGGGCCATCTACACTCCTCACACATTGGAGCCTCTTAAAGAGCTTTGTCTTGACACTTACAAGGCCACCAAGCTTGCTTGAAAGCTTCATGCTCATTCTGTCCAGTATGCTTACAAACTTGCTAGCACCAGACGAGCTCTCGAGAAGACTTCTTTCAACTCTCATCAGCATGATCAGGCATGGGCTGCTGCTAGTAACCCTCTTGATCCTCACTGACTTCTTTCTTTTGTTACTCTTGGTGAAGGGGTTACACGGTGCCTCGGCCCTAGGTAAGAAAGAAAGAAAGATAGATAGATCTACGCTTGCTGCTCGGCCGCGTGCATTAAGGAAAGAGTCTCCCATAGACTCCCACCAATAAAGGGCATCTTTATCTCCACCCCGGCCACAAGGATTCGATCCGGGGACCTCCTCCTTGCTGTCGCTCTCCTCGCGCTTGACCAGGGCTCCGTATCATGATGGTGGCCCTAGGTATCCTCTTTTCCTTAATAGATGTGGGGAGTGTTTTTACTGCCTAATAGTGTTTCTTTTCTTTCTTTTCATGCCAAGATATTCAAATGAGTCCTTATGGGCAAGAGTGTCAATGCCAATCGTAAAAACAGGAAGATTACTCCCTTCTGAGTCAGAGTTGAAGCGCACAACCTCTGGCTTAGCAGTGTTAATAATGAGATATTTCTTCCTCGCGTATACATTCAGCCTGCACAACATGTTTTGCAGTGCACCTGCCTCGTTGGAAAGCAATGTGAGATCACCAGCATACAACATGTCATATGTTACGTATGGGTTAAGTGAACATCCTCTGTGCCAGTTACTGCCCACCTCACATCCTCAGCTATCGAGTCAACATTGTTAATGTAAAGTGAAAAAAGGAGAAGAGAAAGAAGACACCCTTGCTGAACATCTCGCGTAGGATGCACACGTGCCATTTTTGCACCATCTTTCAACATACTCGTCATCAGCATACATATCTTAAATGATTGAAAGCAAAGATGTGTGCATGCTGTTGTGACGGAGATGCTGCCAGAGAGCCTCCCTAGGGATGGTGTCGTATGCTTGTTTGAAGACTATGAAGGCAGCATGAAACCTACTTAAGTCGTTTGGTCGCACAGTATGTGCAGCATGCTGTAGATGGCGAAGTATAAACATAGGCTGAAGTGTATTATGGCCAGTAACCCTCCAGACCCCCATTAACACTTCTTATTCTAGAACTTTGTGGTGGAGGGGACTCACGGCTTTTTGGAGCCAATGTGTCTCCTTTCCCTTAATTGATGTAGGGAGAGTTTTCTCTGCCTACGTAGTTTTTCTTTTTTATGGCCAGGATAGAAACCAAAGCGGGCTTAACTTTGCATGCTTCCAGCAAGCAGGAATGCATGCCTTGTCATGAAACAACTTGAAAAGCTTAGCCAAAAGGGGCTCCAGAACATTGACACTCTCTGTACCTTGCCCATTGAGTTGGGGCTGCAAAACAACAATGCCTTTGATAAAGGTGCAGCAATGTCGTAAAAAAACAGGTCATGCACTCCCATTCATCTTCTTGATTTGATCTGCAATCAAACTGCATATAGTATCCAAACTCAATGCAACATCAAGCTCAGGAATCCAATCAGCATGGGCACCTTACCGCAACAGAACTTCAGGAGGAGGAGGATTTCGTCCTAGTGGCATCGCAATACCCCTAGCAGAGAGATTTAGGCAAGTAACACAGACATAGGAAGTGATGACCGGCTGGCAACATTTAAATTTCTGCACATGCCTCAAACATAACTACACCCCCTTACCTCTTTCCTTGTAATTTTCTTATGAAGGTCTAGACTTACCTCCAGCCGTCCTGATGCTATCTTGGTTACCTCCTACCATGTCAAAACAACTCCTTCTTCTCCTCCTCCTCCTACTTCTTCTTCTTTTTCTTTTTCTTTTTCCTGCTCACATCATGCGTTACGCAGCAGGCATGGGACCACGCAGAGGACCAGCACAGCTAAGCGTGTGAGACAGCCTCATCATTTAATGCACACCAGCAGCATCTGCAATTAATTGAAATCAAATACTGCAAAAATAAGAGGCCTGGAAAGCTGTTGGAGGCGGCACAACGGCAGCATGCAGACCTTTGCAAACTTATAGTGCAAAAGTTGTAACTCTTCACACCATTTTGCTGGTTTTTGGTGGAACGTGTTACACTGAGCATATTGTAAATCAATGATTTCAGCTTGCATATCAACTCCATGCACATTCAGTAAAGTAAGCCAACAAGCTTGTTACCACTAGTCACGCTCTTAAAAACAAAAACATTGCTCACAGCCAGGTCCTGGAGCTGGGTGCCGCGCAGCAGTGCTTCCAGTACTTCCAGCAATCCTCCAAAATCCCACTGGCCCTTTCTGTTCTGTAGCTGTGTGGTGGAGGGGACGGCTCTCTTGAGTGTCTCCAATGTCCATGTCCGATGTGTCCTTAAGTGATACAGGGAGAGTTTCCTCTGCCTAAATAATTAATAGTGCTCTGAGGGCTGTTCCACAGGCTTTTGCTTGTGGTCAGCAGCTGCTAGCAGCTAGTCTAGATAATTTGCTAGGATGCAGACTTTAGTTGTGCTCAGCAGTTAGCTGCTGGGCATGACTTTTCTTGGTTGGAAGGCTGACAGTGCTGACTCTGCTTGTTGTTGAAGGTCTGGAACTCCAGTCTTTCAGCTATCACCCTGCTCTCTTTCTCGTTGCTGGACCTGTCTTCTTTCTCTGCCTGCCGTACTTCTCTCATTCTGAACTTTGTAGTGGGGTGGTCATACGGTCCGTGCACCAATGTGGCCCCCTTTGCTTGTTTAATGTGGGGAGCGTTTCACTGCCTACGTGGTTTTTCTTTTCTTTTCTTAATGATTTCTTTCTTGCACTACTTGGCGGTGCAGAGATAAACAGGCGCGGGAACGGAGTGCGCAGGATACATAGCTGTACCTCCCAATGAGGGTGGCTTAGCTCAAGTAAAAAGGTGCCTAGAACCAAACTAGCCCGATCTGGAGAACAACACGTGTAACTCAGCAGTCATTCCAGGCACTGCCTTTTTGTGTCGGCTTGGTAAGCGGACAGAGCTCGGTTAATCCTAGGACATCAGCTACCCACCATCCCTTAATGCACGCGGCCTCAGGCCTGCGTAGACTTCTTTCTCTCCACCAGGTTTATGAGTCTCAAAGACGGAATAGATTACAAAAGAAAAAAACTATGTAGGCAGGGGAAATTCTCCCTACATAAATTAAATTAAGGGAAAGGAAACACGTTGGCTCAGAAGAGCCGTGAGTCTCCTTCACTACAAAGCTGTAAAATGAAGAGTGCCCATGGGTATCTGAAGGGCTACTGGAAGCACCCGGCTCCAGAACCTGGCTGTAAGAAGTACAAGTGTTTTCAACAGCAAGCCTAGTGGTAACATGCTTGTTACCACTACCAACGGTTGGCCTACATAACAGAATGGGCATGGAGTTTGCAAGCAAGTTTAATGGCACGTTGGTGGTCAAGTCCCAGTTGTTTAAACTGATCAAGGGTATGCTTAGTGTAACAGGTCCCACCAACACCCAGAAGGATGGTATGTAACGTGACAGCTTTTCCACTTATATTCTTGCATAGATCTGCATGCTGCCGCTGTGCCGTCTCCAATTGTTGCCCAGACCTAGAATCTCCACATTGTTTAATCTCTACCAAGTGTACGTGCCGCCGGTACACACTTATTTGATGGGGTTGTCTAACGTGGGTAGTTGTCTTGGACCTGTGTGGGGTGCTGTGCATGCTGTCTTACACGGTGTAACATATGGTATGAGGAGGAGGAGGAGGAGGAGGAGGAGGAGGAAGAAGAAGGGGTGAGTATTGTCGTGATAGGGAGTAATCAGTATAGCATCAGGACGACTAGATGTGTGTCTAGATCTCTTTGGAAAAAAGTAAGGGGGTATAAATCTGTTTGATGCATGTGCAGGGATTTGGAGGTTGTGCTGCGCCAACCTATCACCACTCCCTATGTCCATGTTAACCAAACCTGCTCCCCAAGGGCTTTAGCTAAGAGCTTTGATGATCATTCTTCCAGAAACATTGTGGCTTTTGGTTTTCATGCCGGAGGTGATATGAGTTTGGCAGCCTGAAAGCATGTGGAGTGCGGTGTCTAATTGATGGCAGCCTGGGAGGGGGCACAATGGGTTAGTGGACCTTTGGAAGCGAGCCGCATGTTCTTGGTTATAGAGAGTGCCTGTGCAAGATTGTAAGATGGTGCGCTTCATTGGTGAGGATATACAGGGCATGTTTCTAAATGCATTACTGATTTCCTTCTCGACATGAGGTAATAAGCTCTGATAGTAGGAGTAGTAGCCTGTTCTGGGGTTGGCATATCCAAGTCTGTGTTTCGTATGTATGTGAGAATTGAGAGCATTTTGAAGATTGGGGAGGTAGGTGATTTTAGGATTGGGTGCAGGAGATGTGGATGTGCCAGCAGTGTGTTCTTTATTTTCCTCCTTGGCTTACCAAAATAAGTGAGAAAACGGAATTTTGCTGGGGCCTGTGCCAGGGATCCCAGTATCAGCCACGCTATTATTGGCTTGGTTTGCCTGCTATTTTGCAATAGCGCCTGAACAGATGAGAACCAGCATGAGATTTTACTTTGTAGGCACAGATTTTGGTTTGTGAATTGCTAATGAGATTAGATTTTAAGGACATCTCCATGAATGTATGGTTTGTGCTTCTCAAGTAAAGTCAAGTCTACGCCAGCCAAGAGGCCGCGTGCAATAAGGAAAGGTTCCCTGACTAGCAAACTAGAAAGGGTCTCACCAAAGGGCCCTCAAGCCTAACTAGTGCTTCTCAGGATAGATTAGTTGTTTGCGTATTTGATGAAGAAAGGTGAGACTGTCTGAAGCAATGTGTCAATAAGAGTGTGTGATGGCAGTTGCTGCCAATTCAGCTCGACATATGGTGCTGGCAACACATGGTTCCGGCACCGTTACGCTCAACAAAGTCATTGCTGTCAGTGAGAGGGCAGTAGACGCCTGCTCCAATTTCTTGTTTGCCATTCTGGATATGACAGCTACCATCAGTGTATGCCCATGTCCTCCAGTCAGGGACTTTGAGCATGAGGGTAGGACTAGATTGGTTTGGTACAAGAGTTTTTCCTGAAGACTCGTGTGTGGATTAGTTGGATTTCTATAATTTTGTTGTTTGTCGGAGGGGGACGTTGGCACTTTTTGGATTCAGGCATACTTGTATTGAGAGTAGAATGGCGATGCATTGGTTGGTGTAGAATTGAAAAAAGCTTATAAGCTTGCCAGGCCCCTGTAATCCAGCCTTTGCAGGAATGCCCCAACATAGTTCATCCAACCCCAATCTCAAGCTCAAAGTTGCAGAGTGAAAGCCCTGGAATTGACAGATGGCAGCTGCCGGGTTCCAGGAGAGCAAGCCAGTGATTGATTAAAATACCTAGTACCCTCACAAAGAAAAGAAAATTTACGCAGGCAGTGAAGACACTCCCCACATCAATTAAGGAAAAGAGGTTACCTAGGGCCGTGCATCCCCTTCACCAAGAGGAGATAGAGAGAGGTCAATGGGGATCAGGAGGGTTGCTAGCAGTACCCCTTGCCTGATCTCGGTGATGAGAGTTGAGGAAAGAACGGTTTGTGCACTGAGAAATGCGTCCCAAGAGTAAGTATAAAAGAAAAGAAAAGACAACTTGTCTGTGTGTGTACACACGCCAGATCTGGCTTTGTGAAAGTGAAGGTTTCCTGTAGCACTAGCAAGCTAGCTGGGGCCTAACCCATGCAGCCCATAAGCCTAAACTAGTGAAGCTGGACATTAAATGGACAGAAGTAATGAGGTTCTAAAAGGCAGCCAGTTTTGGCTCGTAAACCGCCTGACCCTAACTAGCTTATAAGCTGATTTCTAGCTTGTTACCACTAGGCGTGCTATTGAAAAAATAATACTTCCTCACAGCCAGGCTCTGGGGCCAGGTGCTTCCAGAAACCCTCCAGATCCCCATTAGCATACTCTGTTTTGTAGCTTTGTAGTGGAGGGGACTCACGGCTCTTCTGAGCCAATGTGTTTCCTTATCCTTAGTTGATGTAGGGAGAATTTCCTCTGCCTACGTGGTTTTTCTTTTTTTCTTTTCTTTTCTTTTTCTTTCTGATTTCTAGCCCCCTGCTCCCCCAATATTGCATCCTCTGCCACGTCCCTAATTTTTCCACAGCTTGATTGTCCCAGATTTGAATTGCTTTGGCATTTCTAGTGTGTCAGGCATTGGCAGCGCGCTTCTAGAGGAGAGGGCCACCTCTCTCATCCCACTCTTGCAAGATCAACTTGAAGAATACTTGTTGATTATAACATTTCACCTTCTACTGCGTTTCCATCGTTTATGACGAAGAAACAGAACTGAGCTCATTTCAGTTCAATTCACCGGCAGGTGCAGACTTAAAAAGAAAAACTAAACGTTCCTACCCAAAGTATGGCAGACGAGTACGACTTGGTTACCATCGGTAAGTAAGAGCACTTGCACCTTGTTCCGAAACCAAGCATCACTTGCTCCCATCAACTGATTTTGATCACACTGTCATCAGGCGCTGGCAGCGGGGGCGTGCGTGCCTCCCGGGTTTCAGCCCAGCTCTATGGAGCCAAGGTAGCCTGTGTGGAGCTGCCCTTTGGCTTCATTGCATCTGATGATGTGGGAGGGGCTGGAGGCACGTAAGTTTGTTTAGCCTTCCTTGCAGATGGAGCTGCCTGGTCTCATCAAGAGATACCCATGATGCTTGCGCATGTAACCAAGATTACCACTTCCCAGTCCTTTTCATGCACTAGTGGACACCTCGCATGCCCCAGGGACCTAGAGTAGCACTGCCTCACACTTAATTCACTCACATCAAACCTGCAGCTGTGTGATCCGTGGATGTGTGCCCAAAAAGCTGTTGGTCTACGGTGCTCACGTGGCAGAGGAGCTGAGAGATGCTGCTGGCTTTGGATGGTCAGTGGGAGAAGGGCAGCATGACTGGAGCACGCTGGTGAAAAACAAGGTGCGTGTGTGTATGTGTGTTGTGAGCGCTTGTGCATTCGCGAACGCGCAAGAGTGCACTCTTTGATGTTTAGCCCTTCAAGGGCAAGGCTTGCCTCATGGAATGGTTTTTTTTTGCATGTTGCTGAGAGACCATACACGCATGGCGCTGGAATTCATATTCGCAATGGCTGCACAAGGTTCAGTTGTAGGTCAAAGTCAAAGGAAAGGGTGTTTATAAAGGGTGTTTACACAGCGTGTCCTTTGCAAAAAAATGGAGGACTGACTCGGCATCCACCCTGTAGGAAGATCCCCTTAGAGTTTGTGTGCCTCTTTTTTACACTTGAGGGCAGCTTGCCTATCCCCGACTTTGAGTAAGAAAGTCGAGCTGAACCCGAACGTAACTACTTCCGTTTGGCGGAGTTTAGGGCTTCTGGAATGCACGCCCTTGCATCCCCCGCCTATAAAATTATGTTAGTAAACTCAAAAGTTTGTCCATCTTCGCTTACTGAAAGGCAGGCCGCGGCACAGAGTGCCCTTCCTTGTTGTTAAAGCTACTCTGCATCCATCTGGATCTAACTAACCACAGCCTTGTCTAGACGTCAGGATGCCTTCAGAGAGTTTTGGGCAAAGCTTTTCATAGGTTTATCCTCGGTCTCAAAAGATTTTTTAAAGTTAATGTTACCGTACGTCCACGACCAGTTCGAAAATTAATTAATTATGGAGCCAAAATTCGAAATTTTTTATTAATTATTGCCAGGGCGTTCGAACCTTATTCGAATTGGAAATTAATTAATTCTGGGGCTCAAAAGGGCTTGTGCGGAAAATGGCCTCCCAGGCCCCCAGCTCAAACTCCAACCCCTAACTAGGTGGCTTAAGCCTGTATCTCCCACCCAGCAGCTCTTAGCGACCCAAAACAAGCTTGCCATGGCCCAGGCATCCAAGAAGGGGCAGCCAGTACAGCAGAACCCTGTGTCGTCCTCCAGGTGACAGCTCGGTTGATGTTGCATGCATGGGCTCCAGTGTTAGTGAATGGACTCATTGTACGGCAGTGACGGCTTGTGGATTGTTTAGGGTTGGATGCTGATGGTGAGGTGTGTTCTTCTCAGGGAGCAAAAATGCGCCCAAGCCTCTCCTGCCCCCTCCAACAGAGCTCCTCCAGTCCCCTCCAGCAGCAGCAACAGTCCGGCAGCAAAGCTTCCATCAGCATCACCATCAGCAGCAGAGGCAGCAGCAGCAGCAGCAGCAGCAGCAGCAGCAGCAGCAGCAGCAGCATGGATTCGAATTGGGCATTCGAATTAAGAAATTAATGCCAGTAAGAAGCCTTACGAACCCCATTCGAATTAAAATATTAATTGTGGGACCTCCATTCAAACTAGATTCGAAATTTTTATTAATTTTCTGAAGGGGACCATTCGAACTGGTCGTGGACGTACGGTACTGCAAAAGCAGTCAGTAGCATGTCCTGTACGCGAAAGATGTGGTGAGCGACCAATGAATGCGCACTGGTGTGTAATCCATCGCAAATTTACAGAGGGGGTCAGCTGAGGCCTAAAATTGCCTGTTTTTAGGTTTCAAAATTCCCAGTTGGGGGAGACTGTTTAATCAGCCGCAGCATGAACCCTAGTCCTTGACACCAAACCTCCAAATCTGACCACCCACTGCACTGAATTTTGTGATTTTTTGTGGTTTGGAGTCCTTGTAACATAAGAATATCATTGCGAAAAACATTAAGTGAAAAGACCCAGTGGTTGGTGCTATGTGGCGATTTCAGCCATTTTCCAATAAAAAGCTCCGAATTAGGGTTTACGTGCCCCATGCGAGCTTCAGCCCAGTCTTTCTAAGCACACGGGGCGACTTACACAAATTTGAGCATATGTTCTGGTAGCTTGTAATACCAGCTTCAATTAAAGCTAAGATTGTCCCAATCAGATGAAGTGGCTGTGAGTGGGCGCGCTTTAAATGCAAAAAAAAGAGCATATTTGGGCACATGCTTAGCTGACCCCCTCGGGCAAATTTAGCATGCATCTCATGAACGGCAGGGAAGACTGACGGCGGTGCGTACAGGTCTAGCAATCCTCAAACCACAGTCGTCAAAAGTTCAGGACTTACTTCCACGAATACAGACATGTGAGGTGCATTCCACTTTTTACTTCTGTGGCAGAAAAAGAGCTAATTGCTTCCTCCCTCCTTCTTTTAACATGCCATTGACCTTGGCATGCAGGCCAAAGAAGTGGAGCGACTGAACCAGACTTACAAGAACATCATGAAAAACGCTGGCGTGGAGCTAGTGGGTGAGCAAGCGCTCGACTGGCAGGATTTGCATCACGTCGCTTGGACTCTGTAGGGGCAAGGTTGAAGTCGTGCTTGAGCAGGAGTCTGGTCCCCAATCCCTTGGAAAGAACAGGTCAGCAGCACCAGCTGCTGGTTTTGCTTGGTTGACCATGCTGTGTTCTTGGTCTGCATGTCTGCGCGCACAACCTGCCAACGTCACTTCCTGCTTGTCCAAAGCCTTCAGGAGCACCCACAAGCACATGCAGGTAGACCCTGCTTTGTGTCCCGAGTGTGCCCAAGCAGCAGCCTGGTGCAGGATTTGGGGGTCTGTTTCGAGGGCCGCTCCAAAAAATTAAAAAAAATGCTGACGACTGGGGATAAATGATCCTCCACTTTGACGTTTAAAGGACATCAGCAATGAAAAGCGGTGTGCACCATGGGCCTCTCCTAAGCACAGAGAGTGTCCTGCTATGCTCAGTGAACTGGGCAAGGGCCCCCATATCGGCTGGGGGATGTACATGAGGCGTCTGGAGTCTTGCTTTATTTCTGTAACCCGTGCCGCAATGAAGTTCTTGCTTTTTTTGTTGCATCCAGCTCTCATGAGAAAATGCCAAAGAGATCTTGCAGGGTCCTCCTCCTTGGCACCCAGGGGTTCAGCCCCTTGGTGAGGTTGTGTGAACAACCCCACGGTCGGCTAGAACAAACAATGGGCAGGGACGTTGTCTAAGGGGCCTGGTCAAGAGGCTTCCCACACACTAGCTACGCAGGTTGCTATGCCCAGCTGCCCAAATATCTCATTAGTTAGAGCATGGAGTTCAGCTTGTACCACTCTAGGCGTTCCCCAGATATATCAAACCAACTGCCTCCTTATTTCAAGCTCCTCCCATTCTTAGAAGTGGGTCAGAACATGCTCATGCCCAGCAATGTTTCACCCATTTTTCATACACACACGCATGTATGCATGCATGAATGTACATGTGCACTCTCACACATGCGCACGCGCACTTTTATGCTCACAGAGGGACGAGGCACGCTGGTGGATGCACACACTGTAGAGGTGGCCACTGTGGATGGCGGCAAGCGCCGGCTCAAAGCAAAGAATATCCTCATTGCCACGGGAGGCGTGGTCACCAAGCTGAACATCCCGGGCGCGGTGTGTGCTTGCTTGCATTTCATGAGGGTGCTCACTTCTTTCAAGGGTGAAAACTTGCCCTAGATTTAATTTGAGGGTGCTTGCCCTGCTTCCTTCAGGGTGGAAAATAGCCCTTGTGGTCTTGGCTCTGCAAATGCAACGACGCCTTGGCATTGCTGACGGTTTTGCGGGCAATTCTGGGCACGTGTGTGCATGCTTTCGTGGCATATGCTGAGCCTGTCTTTTTGCTATGAACTCATTGCTAGGGAAAGAAACGAAAGGGTCAGCAACGAGCTTCCTGTGCCTTCAAGGGGCTGCTTGGCTGGTGCCAAGAGGGGATCTGTGACCAAACCTGTCCAAGTTAGAGAGCAAGCATCACTGCATTTCAGACATGCAGCAACAAATGCGGCTACTCATGAAGCATCATCCTGGTTCGCGCTCTTCACTGACACACATACACACACGGGGCTCCCAAGGAAAACTTCAGCTGACACCCTGCTTAAGGGAAGGCACACTTGTATGCTCATACTCCACAGGAGCATGCCATCACCTCCGATGAAGCTCTGTCCCTTGAAGCGCTGCCCAAAGGGCCTATCGTGGTCCTGGGTTCTGGGTAAGCAAGATGCTCATTGTGGCCTCTTTAGATGCGGGTTGAGCCTGCCTTTGTTGTGTCTTTTACCGTTCTCTTTCCTCTGCGTGCATATTTGGAGATGTTGGGGAGGGGTTGGTCACACTGAGCTCTGTTGCTTGAGTCCACCAACCTGCACGCATCCAGCTCAGGCTCTGGGGTGGACATCTTTTGCGTTTCATGTCCTACATTGTTGGGCAACATGTCACATGCAGTTCATACCTGGCTTGTATATTAACATTCTATGTGCCATGGTGTATGCTATCAGCAAAGGGAAGTCGTTTGGATTGCTGGTGTAGTTATTTCCTGGGAGGGCGGCATGCACGTACAGAGCATCAACTCCTGCGCAAGACATTTACGAATGCATGTTCCCAGTCCTAACAGGCAGGGCTCCTGCCTCAGGAAGGCTGGATAATAGTGGCCAAGGTACCGCTTGTGGCCCCTCTGCAGGTACATCGCTGTTGAGTTTGCAGGCATCTTCGGCGGCCTAGGAGGTGACGTGCACCTCATGTACCGCGCAGACAAGGTGCTGCGTGGCTTTGACGAGGAGTGCCGGGCGCAGGTCACAGAGAACCTTGCCAAGAGGGACATCAAGGTGCGTCGTGACTTGGCGAGGAGTGCCGGGCGCAGGTCACAGAGAACCTTGCCAAGAGGGACACCACGAAAGTGTGATGTTAAAAAAAGGACAACGTAGGGAGGCAGCATCCGCACAAGTGCATTCAAGAAGGGCAGGAAGGTTTTGATGGGGCTTGAGCTGAGCTTAAAAGGCATTTATCCTGGGCTGCTAAGGCCAGCTTGCCAGCTTTGAGTTCCCAGCTGCCGAGAAAAGAGAAAAGGTGTGTTCCTTGGTCGTCTTGCAGGGCACCAGCAGGCCCGTGAGTTGGAAAGTTTGCAATACTGGTCGTACCAGCTGCTGCTGACAGAACACTTTTGCCTGCTTGCCTCTCTCCTTCTGCGTGTTGCTGGCATTTTCCATTGGCATGAACCATGTGCACATCATCTTTTTTTCCTGCCCATCCCTCAAGTGGGCCTGCCTTGCCAACGTTTAGGATCATACTTTCCCTCAAAAACAAGTGATCTTCAGGTTGGGCGCCAGTTGACGATTTAATCCGTCTTTGTTTTTCGTTCTTTGTTGGTACCTGCAGCTCCACCCAGGGTGCAACCCCACCAAGATCGACAAGCAGGGGGATGGCTCATACGTCCTTCACTTTAAGGTGCATGCGTGTGTGTGTGTGTGTGTGTGTGTGTGTGGGTACGCGCAACAGCACCAGAAAACCTGCATACTGTGTACCTTTGTGGATGATAGGCTCGGCGCTGTACATGGCCAGCACAATCCATAGGAACCAAGTTGTGTGGCAGGTCACCCTCCATGTTGCATGTAAATATTATGCGCCAATCACCAGCAGAGCGCTGTCACCATATAGCACCTAAGTCCTTGTGCACAGAACCTTGCCATCAGCATGACACACACATACAGACTGCCAACAAGTACAAACATGCATTTGGAGCAGGACGCCTCCGGCACCGAGGCCTCCATGGCCTGCAGCCTGGTGATGATGGCCACCGGCCGTGCCCCCAAATCCATGAACATTGGCTTGCAGCAAGTGGGCGTGAGCCTTGGCCCCAACGGCGCCGTCATGGTACGTGGGTGGGTGGATGCATGCGTCCATGTGTGCATGTGAAAGGGGAGGGAAGGGGGAGGTGCAAGCGAAAGATACAAGGCCCCAACGGCGCAATCATGGTATATGGGTGGTTATGTGCATGCATGCATACGTGCATTTTGGAGGGAGGGGGGGGGAGGGGGGAGGTACATGCCAAAATTTCAAGGCGCATGCGCAAGATTGGGGGGAGCGAGGTGCATGAGCAAGATTGGGGCGCATGCGCAACATTGGGTTGGGGAGGTACATACACAAGGGTACCCCATCTGGGCTCGCAAATTTGAATGTAGGGAAGGTGTTTGTTAGTTCCCTTCTTTGTGCACAGGGACTGCTTGAGCAATTTCGGCAGTGCATCCTTCCATCTTTGGCCATTGCTCTTTGACAAGGCGTCTTCAGGTGTTGGCAGGCAACATGCCGTGTGTGCCTGTGGTGAGTGTGTGTCTGTACTTGGCCTCCCAAATTGCATGGTGTGATTGATACACAGACCCTTCAGGATGGCAAATGCTTCTCGATGATCATCGGCAAGTGTCCCTCAATGAGGGGGCCCTTGGGTCTCAGGTAGCTGCTGTTGTCCCTGTGACGCCCAGGTGGTCGTTTGACCTTGGGACTCTGGCCACAAATTCTAAGGGGGGATTCCACTGCCGTGCACTCGGTCATCATTTCTATCTTGCCTGAGCTCGAAAGCATGTGTCCAGCAGGAAGCACACGCCAAAGCAAGACTGTGGGTCCCATCATGTCGGGCTGGCAGTCAGCAGGCTGAACGCATAGCGTTGGAAATGATCTGCAGGTTACAGGGAGCATCTCATGAATTGGTCCCCCAATCCTGTGATCCTGCTTCCTGCTGACACCTTCAGCATTTGGAACTCTGGCGTGAATGGGCGCATGCCAAGAAGCGCAGTTCACTGAAGTCGTATCTGAGTTGCAGTCATGCACGTGGCCAAATGCACCAGGCAAATGGATGACCAAGGGGCATGCAGCATGCGCTGGGCTTCACCCCCCCCTTGCTTTGCTGGAATCACATGCCTTTTGTCTACAGCATACAAGCATACAAACCTGAGCATGCAAACCTGGCCACTTTTTCAGGTGGACAGGCACAGCCGCACGAATGTGCCCAACATCTGGGCCATTGGAGATGTCACCAACCGCATCAACCTGACCCCTGTGGCGCTTATGGAGGGTATGGCGTTTGCAAAGTGAGTAAGAAGGGTATGGCATTCGCCATGCGAGTATGGATGTGTGCACAGGCCTCGCCAAATGCACTGGCTTTGCCGGGGACTGCACTTGCCAAGGAGCTATGTTTCGTGCAGTGTTGTGCACCATCTCGTGTGATACACATTTGTACCCAGGGTGCTGGCGTGAAATACCCACGCCATCTACCCGCTGGTGCCTCGCATCCCTTCGGGACATCAAGTGAGCAATGTGCAGCAGGTGTAACTTTGGCAGTGGCAAGCTTGCCGCCCCCATAGACTATTAAAATATACCATATGTGCTGTCCCTGCGATGAAGCAGCAGCCTGCATGTGTGCAGGCATCAAAAGCTTTGCTTGCTGCTCTTGAGCCCACTGAGTCCACTAAGCTGCAAGGCCACCAAATGTGCGATACGCAGGAGTGCGTTCGGCAATGGCGAGCTTGCCGCTCCTGACTATGAGAATGTACCATCAGCCGTCTTCAGCCAGCCCCCCTTGGCATCCGGTGTGTATGATTTTGCACATGTACCATTCTTTTGTACAAATATCTACCTTAAAAAAAAAGCACAAGGAACAAGAAAACTGTTGCGTTTAACCTATGTAGGCATCTGGTGTGTTTGGAAACAAGCAGCATGCAGAGGCAGAGCAAAGGACTCTTTAGGTCAAGCATTGCCGCTAAACTGTTGTATTGTTGTCATTGGGATTCAAAACAAGGAAAAAAGTGTTACAAGGGACAGGATGCACAAGTCTGCATAACTTTTGGACGTCATGTACAAATCCTTATAAAAACTATATAATCAGAATCCTGAGCTCAAGAGCTATCGATTGGTATATATAATAAAATAAATAATATATATATATATGGGTCCAATCGGAGGGGGTGGTTGGTGGGTGGTCCTTCGAGGGGGTTTGGACTTTTTGGGACCCCCCCTCCAGAAATTTTCTGAGCCACTTTCTCGAAATTTTAAATGTACCATTGGATTCCTGAGCTCGAGAACTGTCGATTGGTACCCTTTGGGTTCAAATTGGGTAAAAGGGGGGGTCTGTGTGCATGCCTGGGAGTCAGTGCCACGCGCACAAGGGTGTGGGCAGCAGGGGGTGTAGAGACAAACATGCAGCAAATCATTCCAAACTTCCAAGATAGTGGCAATGTATGATGTATCATTGCTTGGTGAAGTCAAGAGGGCAGTTCGTGGACTTGCAAGCCTGTTGTGGGTGCCTGGAAGGGCAGGTATGCATGGGCGTCCGCTGCTCAGTTGTTGGCCTATAAATCTGCTGCAACTCAATTTTTCATTGCACTGAGTATGCGGATGGATGGGGAATCGAAAAAGGAGCAGATTGATAACCTTTTCGTGGGGAGGGGGGCAGTATTTGGGGGGGAAGGGGGGGGGGGGTTCCTTTTGGAGCTCCCGCCAAGAATTTTGACATGACGTCCACTACTTTTGTTTTTGCCCTCCTGCAAGGGAGTATGCAGAAGCTCGCAATTGGCGTCATCTCCCATACAGAGATCCACTTATGACTTCCCTTTCCTTAATGCACATGGCCCCTTTAACCTGTGCAGTCTTCTTATATTTCTTCAATCGTGACCACTAAAGTCTTTGAACTGATGCCCCCTCCTTTTGGAGGAGCAGCCTTGTGGCTAACATATTTTGTAGGATTAAACGTGCTAACCCAAGCAATACGCAACCTGCAGCATCTCATGCATGGCATTGCTGCCAATCGGTGTATGGGGTATGTGAGAACAGTCAAGCCACAAACTCCTCCCGGCTTAGCTGTAGTAAGCTTGCACGCTTGGCAAGTCAAGTCCTGCTCGGTTGCCCTGTGGATTGATTGGGACATGAACCCCGCCTCACCATCTGGCGGCCATACTCAACAGTCCTCGCTCACTCGGCCCTCCTGCCCCTTCCCTTTGCCTCTTTTGCTTCAGTTGGGTACTCAGAAGAGGAGGCCATCCAGAAGCTGTCTGGCGACATGGATGTGTATGTGTCCAAGTTCAGGCCCATGAAGTGAGTACAGTATACAATGGCACGAAGGGATTGATTTGGTGGCCTACAAGCTGCTGGATGGCGCGTGAGCTTGGGTTTCGGTCTCTGCTGTTTTGTGAACACTTTGGTTGAAGCTGTAACCAATTTGAGTTGTGTTGAGGTAGTGATTTGTGTGCAAGTCAGGTGCAGTTAGGTGTCCGTCTGGTTATGCTTGATGTCTGATATGTTTTACACACAGCAGGAGCAGGCAATGCATACCTACTTGTTGGTTTATGTTTCATGCCATTCATGTGTCTGCAACCCAGACCAGGAGCTGGAGCTCGTTTTGAAGGAAGGGTCTGATCTATTCCAATACTTGCGCAAGTTGCTGCCTGAGCTCCACAGCTTGTGCCAGCTGTAGGTTGCATTTAGCTACTGCCACCTGATTGGGTGAAGTTCAGGAAGAGAGCCATGGTTACCTGAGAGGGACCTGCTATGCTCACCTTGGGTCAACCCCCCGACGTCATTGCAGCTTGTGTCACAACCCAAGCACAATTTCTTCGTCAATTGCTCTCACTTTCCACGTGTCCGATACCTCTGTTCTCTGTGGCCATCATCAGCCACCCTCTGGTGCCTTTGCCTCAACACAGTATGAGCGTCTACCTCGCACTTGCTCCATCCTCGGGTGCAAACTCTCACGCTTGCCTTCACTTGTGTCCTCAAATATGCTCATATCTCTAATGAGTCAGGCCGCCAAAGATGGGTCATTTGGGTCCTTGCATTTGCAGGTACACACTGAGCGGGAGGGATGAGAAGACATTGATGAAGCTCATTGTGCATGTGGACACTGACATCGTCGTGGGAGTGCACATGTAAGTTTAAAACAGTACTTTGTAAGCTTGGGACAGCACATGGACGCTGACACTGCTGTGGGAGTGCATGTGTGAGTTTGAGACAACACTTGAAAGGTTTGAGAACCACCTGCTAAGATTGTTTCAAGTTGTTAAACAAGTATGGTTAATGGCCATTTTTGTGATGCTTGATCTTTCAAGTTGACTGTGGGGGTTTCTTTAGGATTTGTCTTTGTTTGCACTCTGCTCCAGCCAGCCCCTTCAAGGCTGCTGCTGTATTAAGTCTGGAGCTTGTTAGCCTTGATCTGGTAGTGCAGTTTTTGTCATCACTTATACTCTTCCAAGTTCATTTTCTGTGCTTCTCAATACAGGGTGGGCCCAGACTCACCTGAGATCATTCAGGGCATTGCCATTGCTCTTAAGGGTCACGCCACCAAGAAGCAGTTTGATTCGACTGTGGGCGTGCACCCATCAGGTGTGTGTGTGTGTGTGTGTGTGTGTGTGCATGTGTGTGTGTGTGCGCATGTGTGTGTGTGTGTGCATGTGTGTGTGTGTGCGCGCGCGTGTGTGCGTGTGCGTGCATGCGTGCAAGTGCGTGCACAGGCCTTTAAGGCTAAGAAAAGGCTAACTGTTGAGCTGATCTGCTAATTGTAAGGAGCTGAGGGCTTTCAACTGATGCCTTAGTAAAGCAGGGTGGTTTCAGTGCAGCATGTTTTGGAAAGAAAGTCTGTTGCATGCTGCTCAAGTTGAAACATCTGTGTCTCTTGTAAAGCACTGTGCAAGATTATTTCCAATTAGCTACAGTACTCATTTACTGTTTTACTCTGTTTCAGCGTCCCCTCCACCCATCTCCACTCCGTTCTCCAATGCAATTGCAAGTTCCAAAATGCAACGCTAATATGTAGTATGTCTAAACATGCATGCATGCCTGAAAGGCAGTTACAGTGCGCACGAGTTCCCTGATAAGTGGGGGATTAGAAAGGTAAAACACAAATCACCACAGGCCCTCCCCTGTGTACGCTTGACTCAAGGAAATCACCCTCAGAGCCTAAGAGCTCTCCATATGTAGCAGCTATTGAATCATGCTCCCCGTTTAGTTCAGCTGCTTTGCCTGCGAGCTTGTACAGGGGTGCTTGTTCTGCGAGTTTCTTTGATGCTCATTCACTGAGGCAGTCTTAGCTAGGATATATCTCAAAAATTGCTTGAAATTTCTTGCACAAGTCAAGTGTATTGGTCAGTCCTCACCTCTTGTCGAAAGGTGCAAGCTGGGAAACCCGCCTTTGGAGTGCCCTCAGCGCACTCACCCTCAGTGCAGGCTGCAGGAAAGCAATTGATTTCTGAGTGGATCTCTTCATCTATTAAACATTTTCGCCCTCCTGCTTTGCAATCTGAAGTGTATGCTAATTGGCAATCAATGATACTTGTGTGCATGTACCTGAGACCTTCAACTTTTTCACCCACCTTCCAACACAGCTGCCGAGGAGTTCGTGACCATGCGCACCCCAACCCGCCGCATTAAGGGCACCGGCACTCAAACACCAAGCAAAATGTGAATATAAGAAATGTCTTGCCTTTGCGTGCGTGCGATGGCACCAGCCTCCCATGGGGCTCAGACCTGTACTGATGGTGGACCATGGATGGATGTCAATGTAGATGTCTGGCAAGCCTGCTCCATGAGTGACAGGTGTGCAGCTTTCCTAGGAGTTGAGGATTGCAAACATGGTGCACGACCTAGTTGGTCACCATTGACTGCAAGCAGTGTCGTGTTTTTCTGCGCTGGAGGAGAGAGGCAGTGGTGAGACCCCGCATTGGACACTGCACGGGGACAATGTCCTTGCTTTTCAGGGGTATTTTTTCTTGTCTGCTGAGGGACGTGATCCGCACTTGAGTTGGCAGGGCTTGAAATTGCCGTATTTCTGTTCATGTTCATATGAGATGATTTTCATTTCGGGAGAAATGGAACGTGATGTGCAAATGCGTCTCTCGGGATGCATTGTTCCGTGCACCAAAACGGGAGAGATTGACACTAATTAAATACCAGCCTAAGTTGCCTAAGTTTTTTGTATACACCACAGGTGCACATCACAGGAAACAAGCAGTTTGAAAGGCAGCACATCTCTATATTTGCAACAGAGGACAGGAAAACTAGGAAAGATATATGCATCAAGATGTGGGTCATAAATTGGGATTTATGGGTAGTGCCTGAGGCTTGATGAAGATAAGGAAAAGGGAAGGAAAGGGAAGAAAATAATATACCAATTGAAAGGAAGAGAATAGGTTGAAGTCAGAAGAGTACTTTTTTAACCATTATGGTGAGGCCCTAGCTAGTTAGTTGCTTCATTGGGTTTTGGCCTTAAGTCAGGTGACTGCTCAGCCTGATGGTCTCTGTCAGCCACATAAAAAAACGTCTATGATATCAGATAGAAAGAATTACGTCTGATTTGAGTCTTGCTCAAGAAAATGACGTATCAGTATCAGCTACGCTATTATTGGCTTGGTTAGCCTGATATTTTGCAATAGCACCTGCACATTCGTTACCAGCAATGTCTGCATGATATTGTAATTTGTAGAAACAAATATTGGTTTGTGAGTTGCTAATGAGAGAAAAAATGATGTCAAGAACATCCCCTTGTTATAATATATTGTTTGCGCTTCTCAGGGTAAATGAGTTGTTTACATATTTGATGAAGAGAGGTAAGACTGTCTGAAGCAATGTGTGAATAAGATTGCATGATGGCAGCAGCAATTGCTGCTAATTCAGCTCGACATATGGTGTAGGTAATTCCAGCACCGTTGGGTTCAACAAATTTTTTGCTGTCAGTGAGAGGACAGTAGACGCCTGCTCCAATTTCTTGTTTGCCATTCTGGATTTGACAGTTGCCATCAGTGTAGGCCCATGTCCTCCAGTCAGGGACTTTGAGCTTGAGGGTTAGACTGGTTAGGTGCAAAAAGTTCTTCCTGATTACCTACGTGTGGAGAGGTTAGATATCTAGATGCTTGTTGTTGTCAGAGGAGAGGTGTTGGCACGTTTTGAATCCAGGTATGTCGGCTTGTGTTGTATTGAAAGTAGAATGGTTGCAAACACTGTGTACTTTCCATTTGGTTTCTGACGCAGCTGTAGCCGGGCCCTGTAGCCAAGCTGGATTATGATTGTTTAGATGAATCTTTGCAGCTGTGTTCCAGACTGAAATAATTTGTAGGTCCCAGGTGTGCTGAGAAAGGGGTATTTCCTGGTTGAGGGAGGATTGTGGATCTTTGTAGCAAAGGTTGGTACGAGCGATGATTCCAAGTTCACAACAGAGATGTGGATATGCAAATGATGAGTTTGGAATAGGGGATTGATTATCATGTGTTGTCCCCATACAGGGAGGAACATGAAAGTAGCAATGGCCTCTGTCTTGAGAATGGCTGAGTAGATCGCATGGCGTGAGGCCTGTCATAGCTTCCTCAGTGTAAATGGGATGGCAGACAGAGAAACCGGTATATCTGGATGAGAGGGAGTTATGGTGGGCACCAAAGAGAGTGTCTCGGGGGTCAGTGCTCCAACAGTGTTGGTATTGTGGGTCGTGGTCCGGCGGGGAGGCCATTTTTTCTTGAGTTACCAGGGCCCATTCTTTAAGGGCAGTGTGGATGTGGGTTGACAGGGCCCACGAAAATGAGTCTTTAATCTTTTTGCTAGCATACTTGTTTTCTAGCATAGTTTTGCGAGCAAGGAGCCCCTGCAGCTCAGCAAAGCTAGTAGGAGCAGGTGATATGGCTTCATGCAAGCCCGCAAGCTTGGCCCTACAAAAATCCATGTAAAGGATTTGAAATCGGCTAAGGGTTATCATCCCAACGCATTTACCTTGTGTGTTGTAAGTGCAGGCCATGTAAGATTTGAAATTTCTGGGAGGAGAAGAGGAGGTGGAGCGCAAGGGTGGGGGCTGTGAGATTCAGTGTCTAGTGATGCTTGATTTAGGGTTTGTTTCACCTTGTACCTGGCAAGGTCAATGTCATGCAGCCAAAATTCACTGCAACCAGTGGGTTTAATGTCTACTTGTGGGTTGGTGGGTTGTATGTCGAAGGTAATTTTATTGCGAAATTCTGTCTCTAGTTTCTGCCTCCAAGTGATAATAGCGTAAGGCTTTTCAAAGCCTTGTCTTTTAAGGTTAGAAAGAGCAGAGTCTGCTGTGGGTTGGGATAGGTCAGGTTCGCTCTGCTTGGCTTCAAATTCAAGCTAACGCTGTTGGAATTTAGGCCGGGTCTCTTTAGTTTTTTCAGGCTCCCAGGAGGGCATCCAGGTAAGAAAAGAAAGAAGGATTTACGCTTGCCGTTCGGCCCCATGCATTAAGGAAAGAGCCTCCCAATGACTCCCATCCCAGGAGGGCATCCTGTCAGGCTGAGAAACTGACGCAGCCAAAATAGTGTCTTAGTTGGCCATGCTACACAGCCTCAGCTGTGTGAAACGCAAAGGTCAATCACGACTGCATAACCGACTCGACTAACTTGCAGCAGATTCTCGTTGCAGCACACTTTGGGTGTGATAATCCAAGTGACCCTTATGAGCTCTTCCTTAGACTGACATTCTCTGTCAATCTTCTGTGCAATGTCTAGACCTGCACAGGCGGGACAAGCCCACGTGTCAGCTTCATCTATCTCTTGTCTTTGCCCATCAGTGTAGCAACCTAGTTCTTTATTGTATTTCCAGTGGTACGTTCTTTGGCAGACATTACAAATATACATATTGAGGTAAGGAGGTTCAGAGTTTATAGGTTCATAACCACCATGGTAACTGCATATTTGGCATCAAGCACACTCAATATCAGTGCGAGCAGCAGACGAGGTAGTTGCAGGCTGAAGGCCAGCTTTCTTGGAGAAAGGCAGGGTCCACTTCTCAATAATCATTGGGGCAAAATGGGTGTGGTATTGCCCTTGGTGGTGGATGAGGCTTCTCCTTCCGTCTTTTTCATTACCCGTGCAGTTTCTCCAACCATCCATGTGGGTTATGTCCGACATATCATTTTGAGTCAAAATCATGGTTATATATAGCATTGATGGCATGGCTAGCTGTTTTTGTTTTTGTAAGCTGCTTGTGGACTGAGGTTTTCACTATCATCATTTCACACCATCACCATCTTTTCTTTCTTTGCGTGAGCCTGGCAAGCCCGCAGCATGCCTGGATGCTTTGACTGTGATTGTTATGCGTTTGCACTTGTTCTCCAGATCGGTCTGGTTTAGTAACAGGCACCCTTTTGCTTCAACTAAAGTGCCCAGTAGGCAGGTACAGCTATGTATCCCCCCCTTTCCTTTCCTAGCAAACCCTCCAAACTAGCATGCTCATGCGTGAGTAAACCTAGCCCTTAAAGGAGGAAGAAGTATACAAAATGCCTTACCTAGCTCTGTGCCCTAGTCAGCCCTGAAGTTAAAAGCTCAGCTTTTGGAGGCTCCAATCAAACTTTTTGCTGCTGTGCGCCATAGCATAACTCTTCTTTTGATGTTGTCTTTCCTACACTTTCTCCCATAATTGTTATTGTTCGTCTCTCCTCAAAGATAGTGCAGCTGTGCAGGTACAGATGCGCAGGCAGTCAGGCTCATTTCCCTACCAGAACCCACAAACCTGGTGAGCTGGTTGGCTGAAGGGTCATCTAAATTCCAGCACCATATATAACCGCAGTGGCAGCTACCAGCTGGTATTCAAGGAATCCTGTTTCATCGCTCCTTCAAACCTAACAGTGGAGAGGCGTCTGTACAACAACAAAAAAGTCCTGGGAGAGAAGTTGTATTCACAGGCACATGCAAGAGGAATCTCGCAAAGTAAATGAAAGCACTACTATGCAGCTAAAATACACGGAACAAGTCATCAGCTCAGATCAGGGTGAAAGAAGATGCCAGGTGTCTTGTTTTTCCAAACACCCCATGCTTGAAGACAACTAAGCACAGACCCTCAATTGAACAAAAGAAATTTGCTTTCATACACAGCAGTGCTGTGACAGCACCTTGGGCTTCCCCCCCACACAGACATCCAGGTGGGACTGCGCAAAGATCCGGGAAACACTGTTTTCATCGCCTTGGGCCGCGTTGTTGCTGTCCACGCTTAGACACAGCTCGCCGCTCCCTTGGCCCATTCTCCATCAGCATGTCCAAGCCCCGGCTGCCACTGCTGCTGCTGTAACGGCCTCCTACACCTACACTCTTAGAAATTGCTCCTCTTGTGCCTTGCGCAAGACGAGCCTGCAATGCCAGGGAGTGCTTAGGCACTTCATACGTGATGCGTGTGTATTTGTGCGTGTATGTGTGTGTGTGTGTGTGTGTGTGCGCGCGCGCGTGTGTGTGTATGTATTTGTGCGTGTATGTGTGTGTGTATGTGTGTGCGCGCGCGCGTGCACACACGTGCTTGTGCACCAGATGAACCATAGTTTGAGCGCTTAGGCAGTTGCCCACCTCCTTCAGGTTGCTCCCGAACAGAACATGAGCTTGTGTGCCAGCAGATAATGAGCATGCGTGCGCAGGGGCATTGCGCAAACAGGCCGTACTTGAAATTCCCTCTTAGCGCACCTGTGCAGCTGCAAGCGCATCCGGCGACACCCGCACTCCCATATTCCTCAGGAGCTCAGCAATGAAAGCCGGCCATGCAGCCTCATCCAGCATGCGCAAATCCTGCGTTTGGGTGTGCGTGTGTGTATGTGTGTGTATGTGCAGTTTGCAGTTGTATGCATGGACTGTCTTGTACCTTTAGGCGTATGCCACAATACAGGCTCACACACAAGTATGCCAGCAAGCAGACAAGAACTCGATGACAAGCAAGGTGCTAATGCACATGGAACATTGGACCCTTACGTCACAGATCCTATGCAATTTATACACATGCATCTCATTCCATTAGAGTGCGGCAACAGGCTGCTTAACCAGCTACTTTCCTTTACAAGGCAAGCACTTGCAAGGGGGCCCAAAGAGCAGGCGCTCACCCTCACCTTGGCCATGACGTGCTTCACCTCCCAACCATTGGCTTCCAACACAGAGGACTGGAATCGCTGCGGCCCCAGGAACTGCCCTGTGTTGGCCGTGTGTTCATGCTCCTCCACGACCTGCATCCATTCCCATCCATGATCCAGTGCATCAGTCAACGGTGCATGCGTGGATGACAGCTTCCCATCCTTCAGCTAAAAGGCACTTGTTTCCCATGCGTTTTCCCGTGCATCAAGGTGCATGCGAATTCCCATGCGTTTTGCACGCGTGCAAGGCACATTCGTCCTTAAACGCAACTTTTGAAGCAGCCAAGGAACCATCACATGCAACAGACATCACATGTCATCACATGCCAATCACTGAAAACCCTGACCGCATTGAGGTGTAACAGTCTGCAACGCAGCGAGGGATTTCAAGCAGCAGCCCTGCAGCCGCCCACTTGCTCACAAGCGGCGTTGATTCCATGCCCAGAGCCCTTGCATGGCATCATGTCCAGCACCATTGAACAGATTCCTGCACATTCTCAATGCGCTTGCACGCACCTGAAGTGCTAGGAAGCGGTCTGGCCCAGGCCGCAGGGCAATGTCCACAGACACCAAGCCGTCTGTGGTGGGCCGTCCAATGCCATGGCGAATTCCCAAAGCCTGCAGATGGAGCCCATGTAGAGCAGCAAGTGTGTCAGAGCCCACAAACTGATTGCATTGTCACTGTCACCAATGAAGACCAAGGAGAGCACTGCTGACCACAGTTTGCTCAAGGCTTGCCCCCTTAACATGCCATAAGAAAAAGAGTCGTCCTTCTGACTGGTGCGGTAAGAAAACCACGCTCACAAACTAAACAAGGAACAATAGGGCAGCAGTTCCGCGCATCTTTGCCGCATTCATCAACAAGTGGGGAGAAAGTGTTGCAAGCAACACTGAAGTGTCAGCAAAGCTGAGAGCATCCTCTCGTCCTTGTACACTATATGCAGCATGCAAAAGCTGACCCAAGAACGAACGTAAGGAACTAATAGCATTGCATAGCCCACCCAGCACCCCGCAATCAGCCACTTCCCAAGGAATTACAAGCCCACAAAGATCGATTTAACGATTTGACACTTCGAGTCTACAGTTCAACACTCCCAGACCGGTTGTCAGCACCTCCTAACCCAGACCAGCTATCAGCAATTTAATGAGTCCCTGTAACTGTGGTGACCTCTGAAACCTCGAGTGTCGAAGCATAGCATGATTGATAGAAGGTGCAAGCCTAAGCCCATCAAGATTGATCCACGAATTTGAATGGGATTCGACGCTTTGAACCCATTGTAATCAGTAAGTTTGCAGGTCTCTCCTGATAAATTGCTGTGCCTGGACCTAAAAGAGTCCCAGGGCAGTACCAGACGTCAGATACACATAAACAGCATGCAGAAGGTGTGCCTAGAGGCCTGGGAGGGCCCGGTCTTCCCAGTCAAAACATTTGGGAGGTTGACACCAAATGTTGATCACCACCCCCCGGCCACCAAAAATAGGATAGCTACATGTCACCAAATCACACCGGGATGTGGGCTGGCTCTGGCTAAATAACAATGACCCCTGATTCTCAGACCTTCTTGCAATATTCTCGCAGGGACACACACATACACACCACCACCAAGCCCCATTAGACAGTGCAGGGCCATGCATCGTTGTTTGGTGAAATGTTCGCCTAAAACTGAGGGCAGGGGGTGCAAGGGGTGAACACACTCTTGGCCTGTTTTGTGGTAGGTTTTGTGAGTTCTACCAAACACCTCAGCGCTGGGCAAAACCCATTCAAGGGCTTCCCTAATGGGCAGGATATCCACAGAAAAAATGTTGGCTACGCTGCTGGCTTTCCAAAAAAAGAACGTGGCACGCACACACACACACACATCCTTCATCGCATGAAGGGATGGAGGCGTGTGCAAAAACAAAAAAGGCCCCCTGTCATCCCTGCCCTGCAACCACACACACCTGCATGATCCAAAGCAGCACGCACATACACACACACCACCTGCACGTGCACACACCTACATGCAGGCATAAACCTGCACACCCACACACCTGCGCACACCCACACCCACACCCACACCCACACCCACCCACACACCCACACCCACACCCACACCCACACCCACACCCACACCTGCATGATCCGAGGCAGCGCGCGCTTCGTGGTGGTGGACGCCCCGGCAGCCATGGTCGGCTTGCGCACCACACGCCCTGTGCTGCTGCTACTGCTGCTGCTGTTGCTGCTGCTGCTGCCGCTCGTGCTTGCTCTGATGCCGCTCTCTATCCGTTGGCTGGGCTGGCTGTCCCCGGTGCTGCTGTCGGCCGCGCTACCTCCTGATGCCGCCGCCTCCACTGCTGCTGTGCCCATGCTGCTGCTCATGATATTGGCCACCCACGCGCGCTTCATGGCGTCCATCATGGGGGTGGGGAAGGAGATGGACGCGGCAGCAGCTGCCAGCTTGGGATCTGCAAATGATCACACCAATGATGGACGAATGATCGACACGGATGATGGATGCGTAGCAGCCCCCAGCTTGGAATCTGCGAATGATCACACACCCCAACACACACGCTCCTCTGGTGAGCCATCACACTGCTATGGCTGCCTACCTGCAACCCTGATGCCATTGGCGTTATTATTCAAATCAACTATTGTGTAGTGCGCGGTGTGACAAAAGCAGTATGTGCGATCCTGGCAACTAATCCATTTTGTATCTGACACCCAAGCCAGGGACCCCATAGCTTCCTGCCATATTTCCAGAAATGAGCATGGAAAATGCAGGTGCGTGCACAGGGAGGCAGGTTTGGAAGCGTGCGCAGGGGGAGCTCAGTCCTCACACCTGTGCAGGTGTGCAACAGGACGCTGGCGCGTAAGGTGCAAGGCATGCAAACGGGGGCATGAGGAAGGCATCAAACAACCATCTAGCCCGATGCCGCCAGTCAGATGGTATTTGGGAGAAGTCATTCAGATCAGGGGCATGGTTCAAAGCTCCCCACTCCCCCTTGACCCAAACACAACTCAAACACACAAACCTGCGCCATCGCCGGTGTTTGCCAGGGTGAGCTTGCCGCCCAGGTATGCTGTGAACACCTGGCGCAAGAGGCCTGGGTTGAGGCGGTTTGCCTCATAGTGGTCCGGCAGCAGGGAGGCTATGTGCACGGCTGTGGGGTGTAGGCCCTCGCCCTGTGTGGTTTCAGGCAGCATGTGTGAGCTATAGAGCTAAACACATGTGTGTGTGCATGTGTGTGTGTGTGTGTGTGTGTGTGCGTGTGCGCGCGCGCATGCGGTATGTATGACAGAAGAACAAAAGGCCTCCCCTAAGGCTTCATAATGCATGCAGTGTGGCGCGTGGTGTGCACGCGTGCCATGCATATGACAGCGGGGTCAGGCCCTTGCCCTGTGGGCTCATGCACATATGCAGCCGGATGAGCAATGCACTTCCGTCTGACCTCCTATTTTGCAAAAATGTGCTGTCTTTTAAACAGTTGGTTTTGTGCTTCCTTTTTCTGTGCACATGAAAGCAGCCTGACATGCAATTGCACGCGGGAGTTTTGCGAAATGAAACATGGATGCCCATCAGTTGACTCCCCATCCTGACCTCTGTACACACCCACTCAAACACCCACACCCACACATGCCCGCACACTTGCCTTCCCTTCCACTCTCTCACCTACACACCCATCAATCTCTCCCATCCCATCAATCCATCTCACTTACCCACCTCTCTCCATGCATTAATTTGACTCATTGGTCTCTACCCACGCATCCATGTCAAAAATCCATTTCACCCACCCATTCATTCATCCCTCCCCTCCCTTCCATGGACAGCCAGCAAACTTACCATGAGGCCCAGGCCCCAGTAGATGTTACACAGTTCTACTGGCTGCATTGAAGTTAGCCTTGAATCTGCCGCCCCCAGCAGCTGCCCCAGCATCTTGGCTCCCGGGTGCACATCAAAGGTGCCCAAGGCCAGGAATATGCTGGCAAAGTCAGCGCCACGCAGCTGCTGCGCGTTCTCTGCCAGGCTGCGCACCATGATGGCCAGTACGCCCTGCAAGCCAAAGTGTGTGTGTGTTGTATGTGTGTGTGGGGGGGGGCAGGGGGACATGCGTGAGCACAGAAGTGTGTGTAGGGGGGGGGGGGCAGGGGGGGGTGCATACTTACATACAGGCGCATGCTTCAGAAAGGTTGAAGCAGCAGCAGCAGCAGCAGCAGCGGCAGCACAAGTAAGTAATGGGTGTGTTACTTGTGTCATCATGCCTCAAGCACATGTAACACAGGCGCAGAGACGGCAAATTAGGTACGGAGACGACATTTACAGAGGCTCAAGTCCAGACTTGGCAAGCTAGACCTCTCAGCGCCAGCAATGTACCTGGTCCTTGTCAAGGTTGCACAAACCTGATTTCTAACCCCAATCCTCTGCTCAGTGGATGCGCTATCACGCGAATACACTCGGGAGACCTGGACCATACTAAGCAGAAGGATAAAGCATACCAGACAAGCCTACCTCAGGGTGGAAACGCTGCCGAGTGGATGCCCATAACAGGTTACACACTTCCTGGATACGGTAGCCGGCTGAATTAGCAGCGTAAGCCTTCAGAGCACTCCTCTGGAAGGCGTACGAGTAGTATTCAAGCTTGGCAAAGGCCCAGGCCAGGTTGGACACCGCCTGCATACACGAGAGAGCTTATGGTGATGGTTCGCTCATGCCCTGTCGTCGCGTGCTTAATTTGCCATTGTGTGCAGCTTTGTCATTGCGTGCACTTTTATCATCACCTGCATCAGTGTGCTGGAATGGTTAGAGTTGGCATGTGTGCTTGCATCTGTGCAGGTATGGGCAGATGGGGAAGTGGCTAGGGTCAGCACAGCGACTATCCATGGAAGGGAAGTGGCTAGGGTCAGCACAGCGACTATCCATGGGAGAAGGGGAAAGGGAGAATTAGGAGGGTCAGGCCAAAGCGATTGTTGCTACCGCAACTGTGATTGCATTCCTACTTCTTTCCTGCTTTGCACGCCATGTACAGCCTGGTCTAGCTCCTGCTGGCCTGCACTGGAGAGGAAACAGTATAATAAGAAAAGAGGTGCCCTTCAATGTACCAAATCCTTATTTTCCTGAGTTATGTTGCAAGCGATAGCGAGCACCCACACATACACATACGCAAGCGCGAGCGTGCACACGCACCCACACACCTGGGGAGCCAAACGGGGCATGGCACGCACAGCAGCATCAGCGGCTGCCGCCAGCAGCACCCGGTTCTTGTACTCCAGTACGCAGCAAGCGTGCACAAGCATTGACAGGGACTGCGCAAACGTGCAGGGGATGCAGACAGTGAGCATCGATTCCAAGGAGGGCAAGGATTTCCATTTCCAACAAACGCGACAATTTTCACATACATGCAAGGAGATGCAAGCAGGTGAGCGTTAACTCCATGGGATGGGTAAAGATTTCCACTATCATTTGACTGCTGTAAGCATGTTGTCAGGCCACGAGTAGGGTTTGGTGAGAGCAGCTTTACTTGGGGTTGTTGGCTCAGTGCTCCAACTAGCGCTCCAACAGCATGAGCTTGCTCTTTGTAGATCAGACTTGAAACCTGCTCTATGGCACCTCACCTGGTAGTCAAGGTGACCTGCTGTAGCATTGTTTAAGATTTCTGCTTGTTCATCTGGACAAAAAGAAAAGAAATACCGTACTGACACGTACTCAATCCGCACCCTTTACAGAAATAATTAGTTTTTCACGTCCGCACCACTTCCGCACACCAGACAGAAATTTTTATTTTCATGTCCGCACGTTTCCGCATTGCCATAAGGGCCTCAGCCCACAGAATAACTTGTTGTCAAGGAAGCAAATGCATTCTCACTCAGCTCCTTAGTTGGTGTCCAACCAAACCCAGAAGTCCAGGCCTTTGATCCTAGAAGGGTTTTATCCATATCCTCATCTGAGTCCAATCCACTCTCAGAGCTGCAATCTCCCTCCTTGCACTCCTCGTCACTGCCACCATCCCCCTCCTCGCTCCCACTGCCATCATCACCGCTGCTGCCACCTTCTTCCTCGCTCTCCTCTGACGCACGCTCCACCCTGCTTGTGCGCGCGCCCTTGCTTGTGCGTGCATCACGTAAAATAATTAATTTCCACTTATCCGCACAAATCCGCACCGCCTCAAATAATTATTTTTCCGCCAGTTGCAATTTGTCCGCAGTGCCCAAAAAAGATATTTTTGCGGAATGATATAATTTTACTACGGTATTGCGCAGGCAGAGAAGCCTCCCTACATCAATCAAGACAAAGGAGACGGATTGGCTCAAAAGAGCAATGCTAACCTCTATTTTGCCACTGCCGGAGATGCCTTGCCAAAGATGGGCAAGTGTTGGAAGCCCCCGCTCAGCCCCCGACAACCCCTCGTTCAGGCTGGCTTCAGGTAAATATATAAGTTGCTTGTCGCTGATATCAGTCACGGCAGGGATAGCTTTTTGAAGACCTATAATGGCTGGGAGTGTGCCTTTTTTTCCTGGGCTCTGGACTTTTGTCCCCTGGCACCTATAAACTCTGGCACAGCAAGCACACATGGTTACTCAGGTGTGGCAGGAGGGCTTGGATGGACTGAGCTGGATTGACAACAACAACAACAACAACAACAACAACAACAACAACAACAACAAAGGTTCTCCGGCACAAAGCGCTCATATGCTCCAGCAGCCTCCATGGAGTAGCCTAGCACCTCATTGTTTTTGAAGCATCACAATTGCAAAGCAATCAGGGGGCGACTCCTCACCAATTGCGACTCCTCACAATTGAAAGCAATCAGTGGGCGACTCCTCAACATGCGCATCACAAGCCTACTTCCAGAGTTAAGTTGCAGCTTGTTTGCCACTAAGCATTGCTGACTTGGCCCGAAGCAGATGAGGTGAAGCAGACGAGGTCAAGCACTGAACCACAGCCATACATGGGAGCCTCTTACCACGATGAGATACATGAGGGCCTCCCAAGGAAATACAAAAAGCATTTGCTCCCCCAACAAATTTGCAAACAATTGCCTTGAGGTACAAGCACACAAGGCCAGGGACACAGTAAGGTGCACCTCAAGTACACGATCGTTGTGCACAAAGTCCTGGCGGGCCATGTACTCTTGAAAATAAAACAACCGTGGGAACCAACCGTGGAACAACCGTGGGAAAGGAAGCAGGCAGACAGCTGGACGGATCAGAAAACGGCAAAAGCGCCCACACCTCTAAGGAATGAGGCCTGGCGAGACCCCTTGCAGGGCACACAACCCACGTCAACATGTCAGTGACTGGTGCGGCAGGTCGAAATGAGGATGAATGTGAGCTGGCCTGTGGACCCACATCAAAAACCCACGCACGTAGAAAGATAGACAGGGCACCGGTGAGTCAACCACTCGCCACAGCAAAGAGAACGATGGGCAGCCCGACACCTCTGTGACGACAACAGCACTCATACGCAGCACCTCCGCATGCATGCAGGTGGGATGATCTTGCTTTTGGCCCTGACACAGCATACCCACACACAGTGTTTTCCAGTACCACCAACATGGCAAACGTCTGAACACGCATCCGCACCTGTGGCTGCATCTCCCCCTGCCGCAGCAAGTGCACTGCCCTGAAGCCGAGCGTGTCCAGCGTCTTACGTCCCGGCCGCACTTGCATGATTGCAAACGCATGCAGCAGCGTTGCCAGGTCTCTGCCGTTCATGGCCTCTGCGCACACTTTACAGCGCTCGAGATACGCCTACGCAGCATTCAGGTGGGACACAACGCATAAATTATTGTTGTAAACCATGCTCAAAGTAGAAGAAGGTTCTGCTGTTCATGGGCGATGGGCACGCTTCGGAGTGCTTGAGGTGGGCCTGCACAGCATACAGTTGGAGCGCAACATCCTGGTAGAACACACTCAATGTAGAAGAAGGTTTCTGCCGTTCATGGCCTCTACGCACACTTTGCAGCTCAAGGTAGGCATTCAGGAGGAGGAACTCCACATCCAGGTAAAACACACTTGCGCGCTTGCACACACACACACACATACACACACACAAAAACACACACACCTTCATGCCCTCTGTGTGCGGGATTACACCCAAGCTAGCGAAGGCCTCCAGCGAGTTAGCTAGTTGGATGGGCTTCATGCGAGGTACCCCAGACAGCAAAGCCCTGGCGAGGGCATGGAAGCCCGGCTCTGCACGCAGCTGTGCCTTTTCAGAAGCAGGCAGGCCACGCCCCAAGCTGGCCATGCGACTGATGGCCTGCGCGCATGAGTTGTTGAGTTGTGTGTGTGTGTGTGTGTGTGTGTGTGTGTGTGTGTGCATGCGCGAGTGTGTGTGTGTGTGTGCCCAAAACACATGCAGCAAGGGAGGGATGGGCTGTACTTCAAATGCACAAAGAGGGTGGGGCGCATTGCACATGCACAGCACTGTTTCAATGCATGCACAGTGCCGTGGTAACATGCATAGCGTTACTAACACACACACATACACACCTTGACTCCCACAAAGAGGGTGAGCCCTGACCCTGCTGGCCCCGCCTCATCCTCCAAGATCTCCAGCAGATCCCTCCAGCTCTCGCAGCTACTGATCTCGTCCACCATCAGGTTCTCCTCATCTGCCACCTTTTTCCTCGCTGCCAATTCCTGGCAGGACGAGAGCGTGGGTTGGGACAAAGAGTGCAATTTGTGAGTGCGCCAAGCACAGAAGTGCACAGCACCTGCACAGAAGGCTCCTTGCGACCAGTGTTGCTGCTTAGCGGGTCACAAGCCCACTAGAGCAAACACCTCTGCTACTTACACAGGAGCAAAAAACTCCAGTGATCAATACATTGCAGTGTACAAGGTGCATCAAGAGTTGTGAGCTTCCATGGAATGCTGGCATCTAAATGTTGAGCATTTGTTTTGAAGGACAAAGAAGGTGCAGTGTCAAGATGCAAGACAGGGAACATTGGGCCTTGGTTTGTGTGGGAAGGAGGTTACACACCAATGCCACGTATTAGCCAATGCGTTGCTTCAACGGGCCACAGGAATGCTTGCTTGTACACTAAAGGAATTGCTCCATTGGAAGGAGCAATTTGTACAGAGGCACACAAGAGCCCTCAAAAGCCAAGTCCAGGGCATGTGCAAGCATGTGACTATGTAAAGTGTATAAAGGAAGTACAGCCTAAACTGTTAGAATATGCTTACTAATACACAGGGTTACATACACAGGGTTGCATAAAGAGTATTGGGAAAGGTGCGGTTGGGGAGGCTTAGAAAAGTCTCATTGTGACACATTGCCCCCCCTTTTCCAAGTAATGGGACCCTCTCTGTACACCTTCAAAACTACATCAGCTATAACCTGTGAATTTCACCCACAGGGCCAAGCCTATGCCAAAGTACATCACAAGCTAAAGTACATCACAGCAGCCTCTCTCTCTCTCTCTCTCTCTCTCTCTCTCACACACACACACACACACACACACAAAGCCAGACATGGGCACCCACGGCTCATGAGACACATGGGCAAGCGCACAGCAGGGCCCACTCACCTCGGCAGTGGGCTGCGGCTTCAGGCCTGCCCCTGTGCTCTGCCCCTGCACCCTGCTGCTGCTTGCGTCAGAACCTGTGTGGTGCCCTCTTGGGGATGCTGTGCCTTCCACTGCTGCTTGTAATGATGGAGGTGGTGATGAGGAGGTGGTGGGTGTAGGCCCCTCCTCCTCCTCCTCCTCCTCCTCTTCTACCGACTCCAGCGATGATGCCACCATGCGTAGCCGCTGGATGGTGCTGGTTTGAGTGGAGTGTGAGGCAGTGTGTGCATGGCCGTACATGTCCTCAGCTGGCAGCTGGGGCTGCGTGGGGAAGGGAGAGGATGGGGAGGAGGAGGGAGTGGGAAAGGGTGTGGGCTGCTGGAGGGCGTGGGGCTGGGCGGGCAGCATAGAGGTAGTGGCATTGCTGTCAACGGTAGAGGCTTGCACAGGCTGCATGGATCATCCGAGTGAAAGCTGTATATGGGTGTATGTGTGTGTGTGCGTGCGTGCGTGCGTGTGTGTTTGCGTGTGTGCATGTATGTGTGTGTGTGTGTGTGTGTGTGTGTGTGTGTGTGTGTGTGTGTGTGCGCGTGTGCTCGGTATTCGCTTATTTTCAGGGATGCATGCACAGAAGCAGATCATCTGCCATGAATTTATGAGCGCGTGCTATCAAAAGGCAATCCTTAATTAGCAAATTTGTGTGCATGCCCCCTTATTTCCTGCGTACAAGCCAACTTCTATGCTGTTTAATTCCCCTGCCTTTTCCTGTGTCTTGGTTCCTGCTGACTGGCAGGCATTCCCCATGAAGAGATGGGTTGCCTGGCTGTCAGTGAATGAATGATGCGTTTTGGCGAACACACTTCTGCACACCTGCGTAGGGGCAGTGCCCGCAGAGGAAGACCTCTGGTACTCAGCTACAGCAGCCCTGCAACAGCAAGAGATGTGTGTTTAACTTAGTTACAACCTTCACTCCCATGGCATACAGGCCTGCCTGCTGGGGATGAGGGTTGTTGCGTTTTTCCGGCTCACTGCAAGCAGACGGCAGGCGCACCGGCAGGCCGACAGCACACACAGCAACATTAACAGTGGTTTTTCCTATCACAACGACCCACCTGCACTTTTGGCGGCGTCTGGGTAGGATGTGAGCCACAACATAGTTGCCACACCAGCTGCAATTGCTGCTCTGGACCAGCACATTCCCAGACAGCTTGTGGAGCATCATTTCTCTATTTTTTCCAACTCTTGATGGGCTTGTGTGCGTCCCTCGAGAACAACACGAGCGCGCCCCCGCGGCTGAAATCAGCAAATTCTGCGCCTTATAGCTTTCATTACACTAGCAAAGCTTGAACATTAAATTCATAACCCCACCAAGCTGCATTCCACAATACCACGAGCTTGCTGAGCGGTTTTTCCTGAATTGCAAGCTTTCAGGGCAGTCAATTTTTAGTTTAAAATTTCAACATCTGCAGATCTAAATCCATTGCAAAACCCTGACCCTCACCTCCCACGCGCCCAGGGCGCAAGGGCGGAACAATCTTCGCCTTGGTTATCGGGGTCTGGATTACAAGAAAGAAGCTGCTCTCCGTGACATCCAATGCTCCAGTGAGAACTCACAGTCTACGCTCCAAGAACAGTCAACAGTGGATGGGAAAGACAACTTGACCTTGTGCAATACTGACTCCCCTGGTGGGCACCGCCAAACAAAGACGTGTGATTGCACTAAGCATGATCAGCTTGCTCTGATGAACACGCCCCAGAGCAGACCTCCCCTAATTTGTATGAATAACTGCACTCGGTTGGAGCTCTTGCTGAGCAATAATGCAATACATATATTGCTGTTGCAAGTATTTTGGGATATTCCATTGAAATCTCAAAGACATGCGCACATCGGAGATGCATACGGTCGTTAGTTCGTGAACTCAAACGGCGGCTGCACCATGGTCACCTGGCCAGACACCTGTGCTCAACAGAAAACTGCGCATTTCAATGAACATATGGCTAGGGCCCCCCTTGTATACTGAGTTAACTTGAGAAGCCGTCAATCACAATGGCATCCCCGCAGCTGCGGCATTAAGAAAGTTGCACCGGGGAACGAGATTGCTTTGCACACCAATGGCTGAGGATGTGGGCTGTCACGTCCGGAAGTCTGCAGCAGACAATTTAGCGTCACAAACATCAAGAGCGTAGGGGAAGCATGCGCTGTGCTGTGCTGCATGCCAGTTTGATGAAGTCTGATCTGAGAAAGATGTGGGTGCTCTGTGTTGAGCTGCACCACTTTGTGATTATTGCATTAGCTGCAGTTGCTGAAGGACATTGCTCTTTGCTTCTGGCATGGCTGCACGGATGGAGAGGAATTTAAACACGTGACGTAGGTGGACCAGGCGGACTAAGTAAGCGTTGCATCAGGGATGCAATAATGGGGTTCAGCCTGGCACAGCGAAAAGGCTTGGACCCTGTTCAGTGTTGTCCTGGGACATCCCTTGTGTGTATTACTCGTTACTTACTTCTCTGCTTGAGCAGTCCTGATAAGAGAAGGAAGGTAAGAGTAAAACAAGTAAGCTAAGACTAAGGAAGGTCCTAGGCATGCAAGAAATTCCAGAGCAATTGGCAGTAGTCTCTTTGGTCTCACTCTTGTGTGCATGCATTTCCCTCATGGATTCCCTTCATGTTGTCATTTCTCTTCAAGGGTTTCAGGCTTTTTTAGAACAGTATATGTCCCTTCCAAACATTGGTTTTTCCACCTGCGTGCACCAGGCATTCATATATCTTTTAATGTCTGTTTTGCATCCCCTCTGCGCCCCCTCCCAGGCTGTTACCAAGTAGATAGTGCTCTTCGATCTGGTTCTTGGGCCAGGTGTCTTCACAGTATTTGACCTCCACAAGATGGACGTGCCGTTGTTCTGGAAGGAGCTGACTAGGGTGACAGACCTTAGAAATAGGTGGAGTGGCTGCGGCTGGCGCTGATTGCTCCCTGTTTCCCCCGCGCCCCCCTGTACTTCTCAACAGACACCGGGAATTTGTCCTTGGCACTCTATTCATTGGAACAACTAAGATTGCATAAAAAAACCTTCAAGGTTCATACCGTAATAACAGTGACTTTACACACTATCCTAATTGGAGTTGCCGGAACTATCTACAACCCCTTACAATTGATCCCCTCTGCAACTTTGGCTTAACCAAAGAAAAGGGCCACAAGATTGCAACCAAGCTTCACCTTCATGCTGCTAAGACCTTAACAAAAATTGACAACACCAAACATGCCATCCATTTCAGCAACTTAAGCAATGGAGGATTGGGGGAGGGGGTTGTGAAACGGGCTGCTTGCAGGAGAGCCAGGCGAACCCCTGGACAAATGGCTGACAACCCACCGGACCCACATCAGTTTGGTTGCTTACAGCTATGCTTTTAGTTAGTGGGACTCACTGTCAGTTTCAGCGCTGACTGTTGGGTCTTTCCTAAATGCACGCTGGTTGCTGTCCAGCGTGGACTTTTACTTTGTACGCTTAAATTGCATCAGGGTGACTTGCAGTGAGCCTATCTTTGTCAGGGAAGCGTTGAGGGAAAATGTGTTTAGTGAGTGTTCTATTTGTTGAGTGTTCAGGAACCTGCAGGTCCTGTAAAATGAGACAATCTGCGCTGCCAATGTCCATGGAGGCAAGGCCTGCCCCAAGAGGGCCTTTGCTGTTAGCTTTAAGGTTAATTCTGCTGGCAATATTGTAGCGTTCAGTTACCATCTTTGGCATGGTGGAATGTTTACATCCTGAAAGGATGTGAAGGGCACTGTCTGGCTCCCCACAGAGGGGACATTGTAGGCTGGTGGACATTTTAAAGCGCACTGCATGCTTTTGATTGAATCATTATGACTATGATCACTATCATAGTATGATAGGGTACATGTGCAGTAGTTAAAAACGTTTCGTTTCATTTTAAAAGGAAGTTTTGGCATGGTCCAGAAGGCATGGCTGATCTTTTAATGGACGTTGGGAAATAAACTTTGGTAGAAAAAGTTGTATCCTGTCTCGGTGTTGGCCTTTCCAATTCTGTGTTTCGAGTGCATGTGTGTCCCCAGGGCATCATGGAGGTTGGTAAAGTGTTTATACTTTAAGGCAGGCGAGTCGGGGCATTCTGATGTGCTTGCATGAGAGCGGGCAGCTTCGACAAAGGCAAGCCAGGTGATGTCATGGAAAGGATCGCCTTCAAGGCTTACGCAGGGGAAGGTCATGTCTGCAGGGGTGTTATCATCCTGAATAGCCTGATGCTTGGCAATGGCATCTGCATATTCCTTGCCCGCAATTCCAACATGAGGTTTAACCTTGTAAAAATAAATGGGGGTAGGTGAATTGTGCACAAGCTGTCTCATTAATTAAAGGATATGGCCTTGGACATGCTGACGGTGAAGCTCTGAGGACAGTGTTTGCTTTCTGATTTGGTGGAGTGAAGAAAGGCTATCGGTGGCAATGTGAGAGTGGCCTCGGAGAATAGCAGCTGCTATTGCAGCTAATTCAGCCCTTACAATGGTATTGGTGATACCTGTTTCGTTTGGTTGGACATAGCTGGGTCTCTCCTTTTCAGGGTGGTATACTCCTGCTCCTGGAGGGCCTACTAGGAGCAGGAGTGATAGTATCACTTGTTTTCCTAGGTGGATTTGGCAGCTGCCATCTGTGTGTGCCCACTCTTTCCAGTTTTGAACTTTACGGACCAGGTTATGGCTAGATGAGGTGGGTGGTGAGAGGAATTGCTGGCTATGATCTCAACCCAAATAAAATGCACAATCTTCCAATACCTTCTAAGCACTATCTACAACCAAAAGCATGTAGTACGCTTGAGAAGTTCCACTAGCCTTATACGCTCTCTCCCAGAGTGTCATCATAAAGATAGCGCTCTCCACATTTTCCAAGGTTGCCAATGCCACGTCATCAGTAACATGGTAATTGAGCGACACAACATTGCCAGCAGAATGATTTTGAAAATGGTTAGCACAGGCTCTTGTGTTTCAAACCTTGTGCATACTATGCATCCATAGTATGGACATAGGCAGCGCAGACCGTCTGGCCCAGCATGACCTGCACATCACTGAGCAAGCCTGTTATCATGTTATACCTCCATACCTCTTTGACCCCAGCATTCCTGATCAAGCTAGACGGTTCTCCAGCCGTCCCAATGCTATCTTGGTCACTCCTTGCCCTGCTAACCCAAATAGACTACCTACTCCCCCCTCACATCCGGTACTCCGCAGTATGAGAGGCAACAAAGAGGTAAGGAGAAGCGCAACTCCAATCAGGCAACTTCATGAATTAAACATCCAAAATCGCCATATTCACTTAACTAAAAATCAAAAAGAAATCAAATGCTGTGTCTCCTTTTCCTTAATTAATGTAGGGAGAGTTTCCTCTGCCTACGTTTCTTTTCTTTTCAACTATTGTGAACTTCAAGTCTTCAACTTGAAGATACGAGGCCTGGTGCCCAGCTAGAAGCCTCACAGCAACAACACAGTGAACCTTGCGAACAACTTCAAGGTGCCAAGAGCACTCTTCACACAATCCTCTTGGGTGTGTTAGGGATTGTCTATATTGCCCATACCCTGGATCAGTTTAAAAAACTAGGGATTGACCCACAAAGGTCTACCAAACATGCACAAAAGCTCCATGCCCATTCTGTGCAATATGCGTGCAAACTTACCTCTACTAGACGCCTCTTCATCAAAATCAGGCACGGGAAAAGAAAAGAAAAAGAAAAAGAAAAGTCTACGCAGGCCTGGGGCCGCGTGCATTAAGGAAAGGTCCCTTAACTAGCAAGCTAGCAAGGGCCTCACCAAAGGTCCCTCAAAACTACACTAGCTACAGCTTGCCTAGGAGAGGGAAAGAGACAGAACTAATGAGGATCTGGAGGGTTGTCAGCTGTGCCCCGAGACGCCCGGACTCTCCTTCTTCTGGTAGCCACCTCCGCGCGCCCAGCGACCCCCCCCCCCCAGATGTCCCCTGTAGGCAAAGAGCATGTCTGGTGTTAATGATAGTGGTTAATTTCTGTGGGGCATGACAGCTTAATTTGCAAGCTAGTGATTTAGCTTTTTGATTGGTTAGGCCCAGATTGACAAGAGGTTTGATTGTATACTCATTGTAAATGGTGCCGGCAACACCAAGCAGGATGATGTGAAGAGTCACTTTGTTATTTCTGTTTGGATTTCTTGAGCTGCGGATTTTTAGTCTGGTTATAGTATGAGCATGTTGAGTTGTTGCAGTCTCCAAAGTGATGGAGGGGTTGGTATCTGGACAGAATTTGAGCTCAACGAGGTGAATATCCCTGTCTTGAGGAGGAATCTTGGAAGGATCAAGGTGGCTTGTCGGCCTGGAATAGGGCGCACAAAGAGAGCATCAGGGCGGCTTTGGTGTTGGGCAGAGGACCCAATACCATTAGGGAATACCCAGTCAGGGATAGCTCGGGAGATGTTTTCAGGGACTTCTATACCCTGCTCTAGGAGTCTCTCATTTCGGCAGGCATCCATACCAATAAGGGATGAGCCAAACCTGCCTTTACTGAGGGCTTTTACACAGAGACTCAGGGCCTCATGGTGCCTGTTGGTGTGCATACCACTCATGGTCGTGTTTGAGCATCTGAGGACAATATGATTAATACTATCCATGTTGTTACAGAGCGGACACATTTCAGAGGTGGAAGATTGGGTAAATCTGTTGGCATGCTTTTGTGTGTAGATTGTCCCCGTGCGATATTTGATGACATTTATCTGTTGTTTGAGGGCAACCTTTGGATTTTTCCAGAAAGAGTTGCTGATCTCTTTGTTAGCAAGTTGACGATTTGGGTTGTGAGCTTGAATGTTGGTGGTGGTGACAGGGGGATTGGGTTGTATGGCATAGTTGAGCCTTTGCCAGCTATTGTAATGGTAGCCAGTGGTATCAGCAAGTCCAAGCTTATGCTGTTTGTGCATGTGTAATTTTAGTTTGTCGTTCAGGTTGGTGAGGTAGTGGATTGGGAGAGCGTGGGAGCGGTGCCTGCCATCATTTTGTGCGTGAGAGTTCTTCAATGAGAGCCAGTAAGAGTTGTGAAAGGGATCCCTGGCATCTGGTAGGGAAATGTCTGTTGTGTCTGTGAGGGCTGCGGTGCGAGCACAGGCGTCAGCCCCCTCATTGCCTATTATGCCGGAGTGTGCTTTGACTTTGTAGAAATGGATAGGGTGAGGGGAGTGTTCTAACATGGCTGAAATGGTATGAATGAGCTCTGCATGTAGGTGGTTTCTCATGCGCATTGGATTAAGGATTTGTTTAGAAATCTGGAATAGGCAGGATGCACTATCAGAGGCAATGTCGTTTTGCCCATGTTGGAGTGCCACAAGAATACCTGCAAGTTCTGCTCTGTTGATGGTGTTAGTAGGCCCATGACCATTGGGTTTTATGTGTAGCTGTAAGGGTGGAGCCGCGTTCCTCCCCGGTTTGTAAACGCCTGTGCCAGAAAGTGGTGGGGACTCACCATCTTTGTGTTTAATCACACTGCCGTCTGTGTAGGTGATTTCTCTCCAATCCTTGATTTTAGGTATAAACATTTTCTTGTAGTCAGCAGGTAGGAAGGCTGCCCTTGCCTGTGGGCACTTGTGTGAGCAGCTATGAATGTCAGGGGGAAGTGATTGGAGTTTCTTTTTCCAAGTGTTTGATGCCAGGTGTTGGTGGGTACGTAGGGGCGTTGCAGGGTTTGGACAATCCAGGGGTAGCCACCAAGCTTCTGGTGTACCTTAGGCACGGGCTACTATCTAAGCGTTACAGCTAGTGATCCTCCTGATCCCCATTGATTTTTTCCTTTGCTTCTCTTGGTGAGGGGGATACATGGTGCCTTGGAAAAGAAAAACTACGTAGGCAGAGGAAACTCTCCCTACATCAATTAAGGAAAAGGAGACACATTGGCTCAGAAGAGCCGTGAGTCCCCTCCACCACGAAGCTACAAAAAGAAGACTCTAATGGGGATCTGGAGGGTTATTGGAAGCGCCCGGCTCCATAACCTGGCTGCAAGAAGTATTCTTGTTTTCAATAGCACGCCTAGTGGTAACAAGCTTGTTGGCATACATGGCAGAATGGGCATGAAGTTTGCGAGCAAGTTTATTGGCGCGTTGGTGGTCAAGTCCCAATTGTCAAATTGGTTAAGGGTGTGCTCTGTATAGCAGGTCCCACCAACACCCAAAAGGATGGTGTGGAGAGTCACAACTTTTGCATTAATGAGTTTGCAGAGGTCTGCATGCTGCCGCTGTGCCGCCTCCAACTGCTGTCCAGGCCTCGTGTCTTCACAATACTTAATTTCAATCAAGTGCACATGCCGCTTGTTCACATTCAGTTGGTGGAGTTGCCTCACGCAGTTGGCTGTTGTGGTCCTCAGTGTGGGATTGTGTCTTCTGCGTAACGCATGATGGTGTGAGCAGGAGGTCGAAGGAGAAGAAGGAGTGGGTTTTACTTTATAGGGAGTAATCAGTATAGCATCAGGACGGCTGGAGGTGAGTCTAGATCTCTTAGAAAAATTTATTGGAAAGAGGTAAGGGGGTATATTCTGTTTGATGCATGTGCAGGGATTTGAAGGTTGTGCTAGACCAACCTATCGCCACTCCTAACTGCCTTTCCTTAATGAGCAGCATTCCGAAGACTGCCACCCGCCAGGTTCCGTTCACTTGCGTGAAGGAATAAAGAGCAAACGGGGGCAGACTGTGCATAACAGCTGGCAGTACACTGTTCATCAACTGTAATGAGCATTTATTTGATCTAACAACGTTGAAGCCTCTGAGCACAACATACACGACGAAGAGCCTGGATTGCCATCTCAGGATCTGACAAAATTGTGCGCTCAGTTTCAGCATCTGTTTAGCTCTGCACCCCCAAGAAGTGCAACACGTCTTAGAGAGATTATGAACCAGGCTAGTGTCCTAGGATCAGCCAAGTTTGTGCCTGTACGCCTGAAATGCTGTGACTGAGCTTCTGATATTGCTTTTAGCTTGGACTGGTTTGTTATAGTCACGTTTTGCTTCAGCTGTGCTGCCCCCGCAGGCAGGTACAGCTATGTAACCCTTCCCTTCCCTTCCTTCCTTTCCTTTGAGCATAACCTACCTCGTCCTGTTTCATTAAACACCAGACCGCAACAAACATGATTTGACTTTGCCTTCCAACTTCAAGTCCAATAAATTGCACGTTTGCAACAAATTTGATTGCCGCACTGTTCAAGGCGAAGAAGAACACATTTTTCTGGGCTGCCCTTCCCAGGATTTAATAAAACCTACACTCAAATCCAGCACCTCTTCAGTTCTGCAACCCCAATTACTCATGCTAGCGGCGCATCATGTCTTAGAGACTTCATGAACCAGACTGATGCCCTAGGATTAGCCAGGTCTGGTTTCAGCTTCAGTGTTTCAGATCAGCTGCCCTTGTGCCCAGGCGGATATAGCGATGGAACCATACCTTAGTTCTGCATTCCCAAGTAATGCATCAAGTCTTAGAAACTTTATGAATCAAGGCTGAGCAGTCAAACCACCTGGCTGAAGGCCATAACCCAATGTAATCTAAACTAATCAGAGATTTCATGAATCAAGCAGCTGAGCTGATGTCCTAGGACCAGCCACATTTGTGTCAGCATCATGATGCCTGAAATGCTATGACTAAGTTTCATGTTTGTTTTGCACTCGATCGGACAGGTACAGCTATGCAATGCTTCCCTTTCCTTTTAAGCCAGTTCTATAAGGCTTTCTAAAAGTTGCTTTTCCTGAGCAATGCGAGTGGGCCATTTCATTGGCAATTCCCAGATCCCAAGGAGGTGCAAGAGAGCCAAATTTGCCTTTCATGAACAAAATATAAAACTCGCAACCTATACGATGTTTTACCCATCATAGAATTTTTAATAGAACCATGGAATCATAGAAATTTTGGCTGCATGCACAGGCTTGGACAGGTGCAACGTGTTTACTCATTATGTTGTTCGGTCTGGGCAGCCTATAGTCATGAGGGAGTTTGTTGTTGATACGAGAAAAAGGCTGCGAGGTGTGTGGCATGCTGATGCCTTGGCAGAACATGGTGAACACACGAACAAATTAGCCACTGGCATACTACTGATACTTGGCAAGTATCATCACTGGATGGCACTTCCTTTTATAACCTTGTCTGTTCATGGCGCGCCCTTTTCTGTCCCCAGGTATTTGCATCTTGATTTGGGCAAGCGCACACTGAGAAAAATAGCACGCTTTCGCTTACATGCTCACACTTTGAGTTGAGACATCACTTTGGCAAGAGCACACATCTGCTTATGATAGGTGTGACCAAGGAAGACTCCAAGATGAAACGCATGCCGTGTTCCTTTGTTCTTGCGCTTCTGTTTTGTCTCTTCGAAGGCCTATTAGTCCAACGTTGTGGCTAACGGTCCATTCTATAAATCTGTAAATCTTCGAAGGTGTGACCAAGGAAGACTCCAAGATGAAAAGCATGCCGTGTTCCTTCGTTTTTGCGCTTCTGTTTGTTCTCTTCGAAGAACTTCATAAGTTGAACTTATGCACAGCTATTTCCTGACTTCCCCTCTTCTCATAGAATTTTTTCTGGATGAATCAGGCGCTTTCTTCTATTCTCAAGCTAGCTCTGAGGATGTTTTTCATTTCTTGCAGAAGCAAACTAATTAGGCTTATCGTTTTATTTCCGATCTCATGGATATTTTTTTGTGCAGTTGGAACAGTTGAGCAGGCCGAGCACTGGCTGGCAGCCAAATTACCTGGCTGAAGGTCAAACCCCATTGTAACCTGTAACTTTACCCATCATAGGGTTTGTGGGGCAAACCTCAGAAAGCTCCACCAAACAGCACAGTATGAATTATAAGAGAAAGCTCTCCATGGTCCAAAGATGAGTGCAGCCTGGAAGCAAACTCCGACCTCTAAATCACAGAGTCGGTCCAGGAAACGCCAAAAAAGCAGCGGAGCCAATGAGTGCATTCTAAAGGGGAAAATTAATTGGACGAAATTTCAATGACTGCCAGAAGCACGCAACCTGCATGCAACAGCCAAAGGACAAGCACAGTACCGGTAAAACTGGTAATAGCGATGACTAATGCAGAAAGCTCCACAAAGGCCTTCACACCTTCATGCTACCGTAAATCTACATGTCCTGTTTAAATAATACAAAAAAATTGCTCGCACTATCATGGCAGTTCATCGAATTTGTTCTCTTCATCACTGCCTGCCCCGCCATCTTCGTCGTCCTCTGCAAGCTCTTCCACCTTGTCCTCTGCGTTGGAATCACAACCGTGGCAACTAATGAACATATGGATGAAGGTGCGTACTTACGTACACACACATTAAAATAGTTTCTCAAAGCGCTATTCCAGCTTATTTCTTGAAGAAGATGAGTGTGACACAGGCAGTACGGTCAAATGCAGCTAGAAACAAGTGCAAGGTGAATTGCAGGGCTACTTTGGTTTCCAGCATCACCTATGCGTGACAGAAAATTATAGGGACAGAGGGACACCTTAGCTGAATTGCCTTAAACTGAAGGTTTGCATGACAAGCAGTTCTGAGGTAGACAGGATGCAAGCCTAAGCCTGAAAAAAGCATGTCCTGCTGCTACTAGTTTCTTCATGAATAACCCAAAAGCTGTTTGTCAGCAAAACTTTGAACCTCCATGCAAATGTGCAGGTGTGTCTTCCGACAAGCAGCATGTATAATCCAATACCTGTAGGCTAATACAGCCAAACCATACCCTTGCCACAATTCAGAAGCATAAACTGGCGGCTGATTTACCTTGCCATACTGCCAAGAGCTTCAATTTGAAGGTGGCCATTTTGATGTCAAATACGCGTAGCACAGCAACCTGGTGGGGGTCCAGCACTTGTCCCTCTCGGCATACCTGCAAATGCATGGAAGAATGGCGAGAAATACTCAGAGGCATGTGCAAACAAGCACAAGGTTGTGTGCATGTAACTGCAAGCGGAAGAACACATAAGATGAGAGGGCTTATGAGTGTTTCCTAAAGCAGAAATGGACTGCTGGAGTTTGCGCTGCTTAGAGGCCTCAAATAATAGCAACTCAGACTCTCGCAGCTGAATTGACATTGACAGTAGAAGGCTGCAGGGCAAGGTAACATGGATCCCTTCTCCACACTATGCTAAGGGCACCTACTCAACCGTCTCCTTTTACCCTATCACATGTAAAAGAAGGGGGGAGGAGCCAGGTATGACTCGCATGCTAGCAGGTTCAGAAATTCCTGCTGCAAAGCATACATACACCAGTGTCTTCCCTCAAGTGCCAGTCAGAATCCATAAGGAAAGCAATTGTTAGCCAGTTCGTCTGCAAGTTCCCTGCTGAGACTCGGCAGCCCATTCTATTCACATCCCTACTCCATTCAAGTACAAAGCCTTGTGCATGCTTGGAGCAGTCATGCGTCCTCAACGGCTGCACCTTCTGCTTCAGCAGCAATGACAGCAGCAATCCATGGGGTACCAACACAGCTAAATTCCCAGCTGCGGCTGCAGACTGCCCACCTCATGGTCTGCCAGCAGCTCCACGACTCCTTTATTCAACCGTGTGGGCAGGTTGCACTTGCGCAGGTGGGGCTCTAGTGTGTGCGGCAGGGGCCCATGTGGGCCTGACAGGGGCCCTGCTTGTAATCGGAAAGCATGGGTGGCTTTGCTCCCTGCTCGCGCGTAGTCCTCCACACCAAACTCGTCAAAGATGCGCACCACCTGCACCAACAATGCAGCATCACAAAGACTGGAGCGGAACCGTTGGAAGTGAATGAGGTGTAGCATGTGTTTGCGTGCTGCGCATGTGTGTGTGTGTGTGTGTGTGTGGGTGTGTGTGTGTGTGTGTGTGTGTGTGTGTGTGTGTGTGTGTGTGTGTGTGTGCACGCGCGCACGCGTACCGTACCTAATGTGGATCATTCCGCACCTCTAAAAAAAATATTTATTTCATGCATCCCGCCTTAATCCCGCACCCCCCTCAGTATTTATTTATAAGTTTCCCGCATGTTCCCGCAGGGGCAATCAGCCCCCTTTTGCCCTAAGTACTGCATGTACATGCTCCATGCTGCTCCAGCATGTAAAAGCTTGCAAGAATTGGCCAGCATGCAAACTTTTGCAAGGATTGCAAGGATCCCTTGCACTCAAAGGAAGGATGTTCAAAAGCGCATGAAAGGCGCACACAATAAGAAGACCTGCTCAGCTGCTGAATCAGCTGCTGAAACTCATTGGCCTGTGTCATTTACTGCTGCTGCCACTCCTGCTCACTGGGAGGGGGCTTTAGGAAGCTTCCTATTCCTTGCTGTCGACGCCCACCGGCGCCTTCTTAACCCATGCTTCAAACAAATCTCAGAAACAATTATTTTTCACTTTCAAGCACATTCCCGCATGCTCAAAAGTAATTATTTTTCCAGGTGTCCGCAGTCATCCCGCACCCAGGAGGGAAGAAAGAATTTTTTCGTGGAAGGCATGTGTAAATTTTGCGCTGGACTCCCCTGAGGGACCCACCCACCCCAAAACCCCCCTTCCAATACCCTGATCAAGACAAAAGTGGTACCAATCTGCTCCTCTTTCAATAGTGCATCTATCTGCATAATTGAACAGAACAAAGAGCAAGTTTCTGCAAAGTTATGACCCAGAAACGAGAAACTAGCATCTGCACGGGCTAATCATGCTAGGGAGCGTGCACGCTCTTGGCCACATTCATTATGGGCTCTGCAGAGCTTTGTGCTACTGGGTCTGCACTGGCCTCCGCTGCTACTCCTTTTGCTGCCTCCTTTGCTAGGGTTGGGCCCTCTGCTGGCTGTTGCTGCTGCTGTTGCTGCTGGTCTCCCCCATGTTGCTGTGCTTGCATGGGGGCTGCTTGCATGGGGCTGGCTGCTGGTTTGTGCTTCAGGAAGCCAAGCATGCTTGGCGCATCCCGCTTGAGTCTCTTGGCTTCCTGGTCCTTGCCTTGGCATGATGCTATGTGCCTCTCTCTGTTTGTGTCATTCAAGTGGGTCAGTCTCACCTTGCAGTAGGGGCACTTCATGCCTCAAATACACATGAATTTCAAGTGCTCCTAACTGCCCCGTCAGTAACTCAATTCACCCAAAGAGGGTGCCAATCGACGGGGCTTGAGCCCAGGATTCCGATGATATATTTAGAATCACGAGAAAATGCCCCAGTAGAATTCTGGAGGGGGGGTCCCAAAAACCTGTACCCCCCCTCGATCACCCCACCCACCCCCCCTCCTTGGATCGGACCCAAATATATACCAATCGATAGCTATCGACCTCAGGATTCTGAATATATAGTTTTTATTGAAATTGACAGTTGCCGTCCAAAAGTTACACGAACTCTTCCCTCCTGCCGCACCCCTAAAAAACATTATTTTTGCTGGATGATATACATTTTGTACGGTATGCGAACTTTCCTTGACAACATGACTGAGTTGTTTAAAGGCAGCAGCAGATTAGGTCCATGGGCAGAGAGGCATAGGTCTTTGTGCACAAAAAAGGGCAGCACCTAAATTTGTAGCTGCTTTTCTACCAGCCCCTTTACATTTGCCTAGTTGTACGTCAAGCTCTGCTGCAGGAAGAGGATATAAAGATGCTTTTAGTTGGCTGGACACCGAGGAAACCTCTTTGGCAGACATTGGGTAGAAAGAAACCACATACCGTGCAGAATTTATATCACTGCGCATAAATATCGTTTTTTGCCCTGCGGGGTGACTGCGTGCACGAAAGATAAATACTTATTTTGTAGGTGCGCGGTTGCAATAATTGACATCTCAACAGCGAAAGGGGCATGAGTGGTCAAGAATGCTCTTGCGCGGTTGTGTAAAATAACTAATTTTGGGCTGCGCTGTTGATGCGTGATTGCAAAACTGATTATTCTTTTTGGGGTGCGGGATGAATACAATTCTGCACGGTAGAGGCCAAAATCATGGGGGGAGCAAGCCACCAAAAGCTGCTCACACCTACACCCCTTTGCTGCGCATGTCCTGCTGTAAAACACATCGCCTACCAGAGTCAGAATCGACTCCAAAAACATATGCATGATAGATGTTTTACAAGCTCACATGCACAACATGGCAAGGGTCCAAGGCAGAAGTACTGATGCCGGTGCACTGACCTCTTCTCTCGGTAACTTGGTGAAGAACAGGCCTGAGTGTCCTTTTAATCTTGCCCCAATTTCACTGAGGTTGGTGCGCAGCTCGTCTGACTCGCTCTTGCCCAGCGCTACCTGCAGCATCTTGTTACTCCCCATAACAAACCTATGAAAGCAGACATGACGTGAGTTAAGTATGCAAATGTACTTTGTGTATTGTGACCTGGTGCTCTTGTACACATGCACTTCGTCGCCATTTGGTGCGTCTAGATGTGCAAATTTGCGCTAACCAACTCCTCATAAACATGGAAGTATTTTCTCAAATTTGCTTCTGAAGTCTCAGAGAAAGATAGATTAAAGGGCAAGGGACAAGCACCATGCTGCAGGCACAGGTCAATGGACATGCCGTCATACCTGCTGGACTCTTGCAACTCTTGCCGCAGCTCCTTGAAAGACTCGGTTCGCATGTTGAAGTAACGGAATAGATAAACAGTAGGGTACCTGCGGGTAGGCGCCAAAGTTTGCAGCATTCATGAGGTCCTGCTGTTGAAACATCTATGAACTTGCTTGCAAAGTTCCGCCAGACGCCACTCTCATAACTCACTCTTCTACAGCCTGCCGTACATGAGAAATTAGGCCCTCCTTCCACTCCTTTCCCTTCTTCTTTGTCTTGGTCAAGTGAACTGTGTGCGCAAGGATATGGAAGTACCATGTAGAAGCCGGCAGTGGAAGTGCACAATGCAGGCAGTGCTTGCTGGGGAGGTGCCTCCGTGACGAGGGGCGGCTGCGTGCTTGGCACCAATGCACATGCATGTAATGGGCTGTGCATTTGCTTACCAACACGGTTGCGCTTGCTCTTAGGCATGCTTTTTTTGCTTAGTGTCGGAGCTGCCTCAAAGAGGGTTGCAGGTGCTGTCGTGAAGGTTAATGATCTAATTCAAATTATTAGTTCATGGGTTCTTTCTTCTTCGGAAGCTTTCTAGGGTTGATGAACGAATGCAGAAATAAATTACCGGTTCATAAGATTTACTAAATATTGATTCTCCGTAAATTAATGGAATACGATGGCGGAAGCTGTGCCCTGCTTTATATCGGCTCGCAGCTGCCTCCTCCGCCTTGTTCGAGACAGTAATCCAGAAGCACTGCTGCCGCTGCTGCTGCTGCTGTAGGACGAAGCGGACAGAGCGCTCCGTATCCTCAATTCCAGGTTCATTTGACTCGTTGGCCTCAAGAGTCAGTGGCTTCAAATTATTACGAATTTAGTTGTATGAGTAAAAGGTAATCAACACCCATCCCCAGCAAGAGTCAAAAGGCTCGAACACTTTAGCTTGCTATGGTAGATTTCCAATTACCAATCTATTTTTAAAAAAAAAGATATGCCGACAGACAGTCAAATCACGGTTGCAAAGGCTGACTTCCTTGATGACCTTACCAAGTTCATGGAAGGCAAGGCGGTGGAGCCTGTGATTGCTGGATTTGAGGAGCAACGTCGCAAGTTCAAGTTGATAGAGCAACAGTTTGTGCAGCGCAAGGCACGGTTGATGATGAAGCAGCCGGAGATCCAAAAGGCGCTAGACATTGTGAAAATGCTACTAGAGAAGGAGGAGCAGGCAGAGATGATCATGGACTATGAGCTGGCAGAAGGGGTGTACTCCAAGGCCAAGCTCGCAGACGTGAAGACCGTCAACCTGTGGCTGGGCGCAGGCATCATGGTGGAGTACAGCTTGAAGGATGCAAAGGTATAGGATATGCACGCACACATGTTATTTCTCACATGTGCGCGCGCACACACACACACACACACACATGCATACACGCACGCATACATGCGCGCACGCACATGCACACACGCACGCACATGCATGCATGCATGCACACGTGCATGTAAATGCACAAACATTACACATGTATGTTCTCCTAACTTTTTCCATGTTTACCTAGCACATATAAGGCTGTCCAAAGCCTATAATGTTGCCAATGAGCATGACGAGGGCCATAACTGGCTCATAGCCTGAATCTGGCAATGGGGGTTAGAAGAAATGGGGGCATTGGGGGTTGGGTCCTATTGATTGCTCTCTTGATCACAATCAGTCTGCTCCGCAATGATGGCAGAGGAGCTGCCTCCTCCTAGCCTGACCCTTAGCCTGAGACATTTTCCAATACTTTGCAGGAGTAGTTTCCATTGAGCCATAGCACCTGGTGCTTGAATAGATGCGTGTGTATTGGAGGACATTACATTTTTGGTGTCAGATGTGCGCAATTCTGTCTGTGTGTGCTCATCTCGACATCAGCTATGCAGGCCAAGGAACAGGTACCTGAGTCGGAGGACCATGGTCATGTGAGGGTGAATTAGCAGATGGGTAGCAGCCTGGCACTTTGCAGAGCTGCAAGCTGAACTCCGGCCAACTTTTAGCTGTACACTGAACGCGTGCAGTGAGCAGCTTGTGATGGACCTGTGCTCCAAGTACCTGCACCTCACTGCATGCAATGCACGCTTGCGCGGGGGCGTACACGCGCAAATACAACACACACACACACACACATACACACAACCTCAGGAGCTGCTAGAGTCAAACCTGGGAATCTGCAAGACCAACATTGCCAGCGTGGATGGTGACATTGAGGTGTGTTTGCATGCGACCCTCCAAAGGTTATTACTTGATCCAATGAATGCAGTTCGATAAAACATTTTGTAGCAGTAATGTATACCTGAATAAAGCGTGACGTTGGTGAAATTTAGGCAATGTCCGCATTCTTCATTAACATTGACCATGTGTGTCAACGCTTTTCTTCTGAGCAATAGTTAAAATTTTAAGCCCTCCATGATCAAACGAGAGATTGATATGTAAAAATATATATGTATAGATCCTATTCTTACACCCTACTTTAAAGTGAAGATGAGTCAAACTGGCAAGCAGGCCTGCTTTTCCTCTTGCAAAACAGTGTAGGCCTGGACAATGCGCCAATGAAAAGCCTCCCTTGAGATAGCAGTGCTTGTTTGCTGAGGAAACGGTTGACATGATGGCCTTCAGAAGCACATGATTATCCTCGTTGGTCTTCATGCTGTTTTTCCACCTTCATAGCTGAGTTTCTGAGCATTTTCAATGGAGAAGTGAGCGCTACTTCCTTTCTTGTACCAGGACTACATCCAAATGCACTGCAGCTGTGCAGACTGCATGCACCTCTCAAATTACATATGTGCAGCTGTATGAGTTGCACCCTGGTCGGTACCGTACTGAGACGTACTCATTACGCACCTTTTTAAGAATAATTAGTTTTTCACATTCGCATCACTTACACACCCCTGGCAGGAGTTGTTAATTACATATATGCGCGTTTACGCAGTGCCAAAAGGTCCTTAGCCCACACAAATCAACCAACAACCTGATCTTCACTGTGGTTTGGGTAGCGAACATAGTTCTCACTCAGAATACGATCCTTAGCTTGTGTCTAGCTAATTTAAAAGGTTCTATCCTGAAGTTCTACTCCAAAGCCTCAGTCCCTTCCACCCTCAGTGCTGCCACTCCCCTCCTCATCACTGCTGCCCACCCCCCCCCCCCTCTCACTGCTGTCCTCATCAGTGGTGCTGGCATTCCCTTCCTCGCTCTCCTCACTACCCTCCTCTTCATCTGACTCCTCACACTCCCTCCTTCTAGTGCGCATGCCCTTGCTTGTACGTGCACGCTTGCTTAGTATTTATTAAGCGTGACTTTTGATAATTATTCTTTACTTATTCGCACACATGCGCACCGCTTCAAATTACCGTAGTGGACTGTGACCACGACGCACCCCCAAATTTTTTGAATTGAATATTTCCATTACGCAGCCATTACGCAACCTTTTTGGCGGCCAAGCAGATTTTATTTTCACTTTGCGCACCCCCATTACGCAATCTTCCTTTCAAACAAGCCCTTTTTTTCCCTTTGGATACCCCCATTACGCACTCCATGGCCCATGGCATGGGCAGCTGAGCAGCAATTTCACTCTGCACATGTGTGAGGAGTGTACACTCCTCATTACGCACCATTCTTCATGCACCTCGAGAAGCACCTCTGCAAAGAATGTCAATGAAACAGATATGTCAACGTAACAGATGCACATGCATGCCCGTTCCACATCACGCAATTAGGCACGAAGCCATTCATTTCCTGTCAAAAGAATCCATTCAAGCAACTTTCAAGTCTCAGCAGTAGAAGCTATCCAGATGAAATCCAAAAATAAACATGGCAAAGCTAGAGACAGTCCGTGTCTCATTCAGCCTTGAATCAACTGCAGCATTGAATCAACTGTTCATTCAATTGACAGAGAAGAATTGTTGCTTCAAACTGCCATTTTTGTCTGAAGCCTGGATGTCCACTTCAGTTCTGCATCATCTCTAGACCATATGGGCATGCATGCTGCCCTCCCCTCCTGCACCTGCTGCATCGCTGAAGGGCTGTTCTTGCGCTGCTTCTTTGCAGCCTCATGTAGCTCCCTTTTCTGCTCTTTCGCATCCTCAGACTGCTTCGCAATGCTCTCTTTGCCACGTTTCTCCTCCTCACCCTTGTCCCTCTCCCTCTCCCCCGCACCATCTTTCTCACGTAATTATACATCAAAATTTCGAATTATTTTCACCATTGCGCACCCATTACGCACCCCATCTCGGCCATTTATTTTCACCATTGCGCACCCAGTACGCACACCACCAAAATAATTATTGAAGCATTACGCACTGCTAAAAAAACTTTTAATATTGCGTAATGATCAAGGTCCACTACGGCATCATTTTTTCACCTGCTGCAATTTCTATGCAGAGCCCCAAAAAGTTATGTTTGCGTAATGACATATTCTCTACGGTATGCAAATGCTGTTGTTTTGCAAAATTAATGGCTTTTTTCCTCTTCAGGTACAACGTCAAGCTAGCATCTTGTAATTGTGCTCATGCAGACTATACGTGACAACATCACCACTCTCGACGTCAGCCTGTCCCGAGTATGGAATTTTGATGTGGAAAGGCGGCGATTAGAACGAGAAAAGGGGGAGAAAGGAGAAGCGCAATAATTATAGCTGCGCTGAAAGGGTGGCGAACAAGCTTCATGGGTGGTAAGCATCATAAGTCAACACGCAAAAGCACCATGCAAGAGCACGCTTTGTCCTGAGCCTCTGGATACTCTTCAAGCAACTGTCATTTTTAACGACAAGATGTTGCATCCATTGGGTGTCATTGGCTTCTTCCTGAGTAGCTAGGTATGAGTGGAAGCGTCCATGTTTTATATTGGATTGAAGTACTTAAAATGAGCTAGCCTTGCTAGCAAACTAGGGCATTCTCACGGGCAACTCCTTAAACATGTGTGAAAAGGTTTCAATTATGTGCCCGTTTGCTGTGCCTCATTAGCTCCTTCAATTTTAGGAGGCCTGGGAGGCAGTGCACGGCTATGTTCTTGAACTTAATTATGTATTTTACCCAAAAGCGGTCATCCTTAGATTTTGTTTCTATGAGCGATTAGGAAAGCAGTAGGTCGAAGATGCTCCTATTTCTCAAGGCATATGCTGATCTTGCCTGCCTTTAGATGGTTGAAATTCAACCAATCTTCAGGATTTTGTGGTTTTTAACTACTTTGTGTTGCTCACCCAAACCTCGTGATTCTCAAGGAAGGAACCACCTTATTAAGACCCATCAGACCCAAAGGGCTGGGAGAGAAATCTGGCCTAGAAAGGCTAACTGCTCAACCTTGCTGGACACTGCCAGCCAACAAAAAATAAAAGTGACATTATTACACTAGGGAGAGTTTCTACTGCCTGAGTAGGTTTTCTTCTTTTCTTTCTCACTCTATAAAGAAAAGGCGTGGACAATGCTCCTTAATAAAGGATCATCATGATGTTTGTCCCAGGGCGCTAAGAGAATCCACAAAAATGGAAGTCCAGAAAGGATCTGGAGGATGGCTGGCAGCACTCAGCTCCAAACCCTGCTTGCAGAGGAGTTTGTATGTGCAACAGTTTCTGCCGTCATCTTTCAAGGGCCTCAGCTCAAGTTATCCTCCATACCATGCTGTACTGTGTGGGTAGGGTCATCTATACCCCTCACTCTTAATAAGGCTTCTAACAACTCTTGATACCAAGATCAGGCACAGTGTACTTCTAAAAACCCTCCCGATCCCCGTTGGTCTCTTTTTTTTCTTTCTTTACAAGCAAGTGTGCACAGACAGCACCAAAGGGTTCAGGAAAAAAGGAAACTGTGTAGGTAGAAATGTACAATGCCTGCTACAATACATTCATAGCAATATACAAGGAAAGAATATGATTACAAAGACTGCAAACCAAAAAGTAGGCCAGGGTAACCATTGACAACGGAAGCAACCAGCACAAATGTGTTACTGCCTTGATGCACACGGCCTTTTGTCTGGTGTAAACTTCTTTCCCTTTTCCTTAAAAGAGACGTTTGTGGTTGAAAAGGAAGGTTGCTTGGATGTATGAGATGTAGAAATGAGTTACAATGAGTTACAACGGGGTTTGACCTTCAGCCAGGTAGTTTGGCTGCTCGGTCTGCTCAACTGTTCCAACTGCACAAAAAATGTCCATGAGATCGGAAATAAAACGATAAGTCTCATTAGTTTGCTTCTGCAAGAAATGAAAAGCATCCTTAGAGCTAGCTTGAGAATAGTAGAAAGTGCCTGAATCGTCCAGAAAAATTCTATAAGGAGAGGGGAAGTCAGAAAATAACTGTGCATAAGTCCTTCGAAGTGAACACACAGAAGCGCAAGAACAAGGTTTACAAGGATAAGGCCTTCAGTCAAGAAGTGCGACTGCTAGCCCTAGAGAACACACAGAAGCGCAAGAACAAAGGAACACCACATGCTTTTCATCTTGGAATCCTCCTTGTATGAGATGTAGAAAGAACAGAAAAAGAAAAACTACATAGGCGGAGAAGACTCTCCCTGGAAAAAAAAGAAAAAGAAAAAAAACTACGTAGGCAGAGGAAACTCTTCCTACTTTAAATAAGGAAAACGAGATGGAAGAATGCAGTACATTTATTAGTTGAAAAACTGTAATCTCCCAGGCCCGGCTCAAAAAGGGACTCACTCGGAGGGGAATTTTTCACACGTGGGGTGAACTGGCCTATATTGCAAAACATGCTCTTTCTGAGTTTCTTTTTGGAATCTGACCGCGGCAAGAAAAGAAAAGAGAAGAAAAACTATGTAGGCAGAGGAAACTCTCCCTACATCAATTGAGGATCAGGGACGCATTGGCTCAGAAGAGCCTTGAATCCCCTCCACCACGAAGCTACAAAAAGAAGATTCTAGTGAGGACCTGGAGGGTTGTTGAAAGCACCGGGCTCCATAACCTGGCTGCGAAAAGTATTCTTGTTTTCAATAGCACGCCTAGTGGTAACAAGCTTGTTGGCATACATAACAGAATGGGCATGAAGTTTGCGAGCAAGTTTATTGGCGCGTTGGTAGTCAAGTCCCAGTTGTTTAAACTGGTTAAGGGTGTGCTCAGTGTAGCAGGTCCCACCAACACCCAAAAGGATGGTGTAGAGAGTCACAAGAAAAGAAAAACTACGTAGGCAGAGGAAACTCTCCCTACATCAATTAAGTAAAAGGAGACACATTGGCTCAGAAGAGCCGTGAGTCCCCTCCACCACAAAGCTACAAAAAGAAGACCCTAATGGGGATCTGGAGGGTTATTGAAAGCACCCAGCTCCATAACCTGGCTGCGAGAAGTATTCTTGTTTCCAATAGCATGCCTAGTGGTAACAAGCTTGTTGGCATACATGACAGAATGGGCATGAAGTTTGCGAGCAAGTTCATTGGCGCGTTGGTGGTCAAGTCCCAATTGTTTAAACTGGCTAAGGGTGCGCTCAGTGTAGCAGGTCCCACCAACACCCAAAAGGATGGTGTGGAGAGTCACAACTTTTGCATTTCTGAGTTTGCAGAGGTCTGCATGCTGCCGCTGTGCCGCCTCCAACTGCTGTCCAGGCCTCGTGTCTTTACAGTACTTAATCAAGTGCACCTGCCACTGGTATACATTCAGTTGGTGGGGTTGCCTCACGCGGATGGCTGTTGTGGCCCTCAGTGTGGGGTTGTGTCTGCTGCGTAACGCATGATGGTGTGAGCAGGAGGTAGAAGGAGAAGAAGTGGGTTTGGCTTTATAGGGAGTAATCAGTATAGCATCAGGACGGCTGGAGGTGAGTCTAGATTTCTTAAAAATTTTTCTTGGAAAGAGGTAAGGGGGTATAATTCTGTTTGATGCATGTGCAGGGATTTGAAGGTTGTGCTGCGCCAACCTATCACCACTTCCTATGTCCATGTTAACCAAACCTGATCCCCAAGGGCTTTTGCTAAGAGATTTGATGATCATTCTTCCAGCAACATTGTGGTGTTCAGTTTTCATGTTGGAGATGATATGATTTTGGCAGCCTGAAAGCATGTGGAGTGCGCTGTCTAATTGATGACAGCCTGGGAGAGGGCATAGTGGGTCACTAGACCTTTTAAAGCGAACCGCATGTGTTTGGTTATAGAGGGTGCCAGTGCGATATTGTAAGATGGCGCCCTTCATGGGTGTGGATATACAGGACATGTTCCTAAAGGCATTGCTGGTTTTCTTGTCTACATGCGGTAACAAACTCTGATAATATGAGTAGTAGCCTGTTTTGGAGTTGGCACATCCAAGTCTGTGTTTTGTATGCATGTGAGACTTGAGAGCATTTTGAAGATTGGGGAGGTAGGTGATTTTAGGAGTGGGTGTAGGAGCTTTGGATGTGCCAGCATTGTGTTCTTTTCTTTCCTCCTTGGCTAACCAAAATATATGAGAAAAAGGATTTCCGCCAGGGCCTGCGCTAGGGATCCCAGTATCAGCCACGTTATTATTAGCTTGGCTTGCTTGATATTTTGCAATAGCACCTGCACATTCGTTACCAGCAATGCCAGCATGAGATTTTACTTTGAAGAAACAAATGATGGTTTGTGAGTTGCTAATGAGGGTAGATATGGTTTTTAGGACATCCCCTTGAATATGTTGTTTGTGCTTCTCAGGGTAAATAAGTTGTTTACGTATTTGATGAAGAGAGGTGAAACCGTCTGAAGCAATGTGTGAATAAGAGTGCGTGATGGCAGCAGCAATTGCTGCTAATTCAGCTCCACACATGGTGTTGGTAATTCCAGCACCGTTGGGCTCGACAAAACTTCTGCTGCCAGTGAGAGGGCAGTAGACACCTGCTCCAATTTCTTGTGCGCCATTCTGGATTTGACAACTACCATCAGTGTAAGCCCATGTCCTCCAGTCAGAGACTTTGAGCTTGAGGGTTGGACTAGATTGGTTAGGTACAAAAAGTTCTTCCTGATTACCTATGTGTGGAGAGGTAAGATATCTAGATATTTGTTGTTTGTCAGAGGGGAGGCGTTGGCCTTTATTGAATCCAGGCATATCAGCATGCATTGTATTGAGAGTAGAATGGTTGCCTATACTGTGCAGCTTCCAGTTAACTTCTGGTACAGCCGAAGCCAGGCCTTGCAGCCAAGCTGGGTTGTGATTGTTTAGATGAATCCTTGCAGCTGTGTTCCAGACTGCAATAATTTGTAGATCCCAGGTGTGCTGAGAAAGGGGTATTTCCTGGTTGATGGAGGATTGTGGATCGTTGTAGCAAAGGTTGGTACGAGCGATGGTTCCAAGTTCACAACAGAGATGTGGATAGGCAGTGATGAGTTTGGAATAGGGGTTAGTTATCTTGCCACACAGACGGTCTTGTCCCCATACAGGGAGGAACATGAAAGTAGCAGTGGCCTCTGTGTTGAGAATGGCTGAGTAGATAGCATGGCGTAAGGCCTGAGTCGTAGCTTCCTCGGTGTAAATGGGACGGCAGACAGAAAAACCGGAATATCTGGATGAGAGGGAGTTATGATGGGCACCAAAGAGAGTGTCTCAGGGGTAAGTGCTCCAATAGTGTTGGTATTGTGGGTTGTGGTCCAGCGGGGAGGCAATTTTTTCTTGAGTTACCAGGGCCCATTCTTGAAGGGCAGTGTGGATGGGGGTTGGCAGGGCCCGCGAAAAGGAATCTTTAATCTTTTTGCTAGCGTCTACGCTACAAGTAGTACAAGTCCCTGAAACTATCTCGCGAGCTATTCCAGACTGGGTTTTCCCTAATGGTACTGGCTCCTTTGCCCGTCACCAAAGCCGCCCTGATGCTCTCTTTGTGCGCTCTCTCTCAGGCAGACAAGCTCACCTTGATCCTTCTCAAATCCCTCCTCAAGACAGAGACATCCACCTTGTTGAACTGAAATTCTGTCCAGACACCAACCCCTCCGTTACTCTGGAAACTGCAGCAACTCAACATGCTCACACTATAACCAGACTAAAAACCCGCAGCTCAAGGAATCCAAACAGGAACAACAAAGTGACGCTACGCATCATCCTCATTGGTGTGGCTGGCACCATTTACAATGAGTACACAATCAAACTTATTTTCAATCTAGGCCTAACCAAGCATAAAGCTAAATCCCAAGCTTTCAAATTGAGCTGCCATGCCCTGAAAAATTAACCACTATCATTAACACCAGACATGCTCTTTGCTTACAGGGGGCTTCAGGGGGGGGGTCACTGGGCGCGCGGAGTTGGATACCAGGAGAAGGAGAGTCCGGGCGTCTCGGGGCACTGCTGACAACCCGCCCGATCCTCATTAGTTCTGTTTCTTCCCTCTCCTAGGCTAGCTGTAGCTAGTGTAGTTTTGAGGGACCCTTGGTGAGACCCTTTCTAGCCTGCTAGTTAAGGGACCTTTCCTTAATGCACGCGGCCTTTGGCCTGTGTAGACTTTTCTTTTCTTTTCTTTACTTGTTTTCTAGCATAGTCTTGCGAGCAAGGAGCCCCTGCAGCTCAGATGCAAAGCTAGTAGGAGCAGGTGTTATGGCTTCATGCAAGCCTGCAAGCTTGGCCCTATAGAAAGCCTTGTAAAGGATTTGAGATCGGTTAGGGGTTATCATCCCAACACATTTACCTTGTGTGTTGTAAATGCATCATGGCATGTATGCTTTGTAAATTTCTGGGAGGAGAAGGGGAGGTGGAGCACGAGGGTTGGGGCTGCGTGATTCAGTGTCTAGTGATGTTTGATTAGTGTTTTGTTTTACTTTGTACTTGACAAGGTCAATGTCATGCGGCCAAAATGCACTGCAACCAGTGGGCTTAATGTCTACTTGTGGGTTGGTGGGGTGTATGTCTAAGGTAATTTTATTGCGTAGTTCTGTGTCTAGTTTTTGCCTCCAAGTATTAATAGCGTGAGGCTCTTCAAAGCCTTGTCTTTCAAGGTTAGAAAGGGCAGAGTTTGCTGTGGGTCGCGAAAGGTCAGGTCCGCTTTGTCTGGCTTCAAATTCAAGCAAACGCTGTTGGAATATTGGCCAGGTCTTTTTTGTTTCCTCAGGCTCCCAGGAGGGCATCCAAGTGACCTTTTTGAGTTCTTCTCTAGACTGACATTCTCTGTGAATTTTCTGTGCATATTTTAGGCCTACACAGGCGGGACATCCCCATGTGTCAGCTGCATCAATCTCTTGTCTGTGCCCATCAGTGTAGCATCCAAGTTCATTCATGCATTTCCAGTAGCATGTTCGTTGGCAGACATCACAGATATACATACCGAGGTATGGAGGTTCAGAGTTAATAGGTTCATAGCCACCATGGTAATTGCATATTCGGCAGCAAGCACACTCAATATCAGTGCGAGCAGCAGTTGAGGTAGTTGCAGGCTGAAGGCCAGCTTTCTTGAAGAAAGGCAGGGCCCACTTCTCAATAATCATTGGGGCAAAATGGGTGTGGTATTACACTTGGTGGTGAATGAAGCTTCTCCATCCGTCTTTTTTATTGACCGTGCAGTTTCTCCAACCATCTATATGGGTTATGTCAAAATCATGGTTAGATATAGCATTGATAGCATGGCTAGCTGTTTTTGCTTTTGTAAGCTTGTGGACTGAGTTTTTCTTATAATTCCAGACCTCAGGAGGCTCAGAGGCTTGGCATAGCGAGCTGAGGGGGTTGATGACAGGAGGGGTCAGTTCTACCTCTGTGAGAAGCAACTTTTTTCTTGTTTTTGTGGTTATTAACTTGTGTATCTAGGCTGTGTGGAGTGTTTGGACAGGAAGGAGGGTTGCGGATTTTGCCTGTATGGCCAATATCTGTTGTGCATGGGGAGTTGGGCTGTGTTGGGATGCAGTTAACAGTGCTTTGACTGGCATTAGCTCCTGGATTACTCTGGCTAAAAGGTTGAGACGTGGGAATGGGTGTGTGTTTTAATGTTGAGCGTGTGCGCTTGCTGGGTGGCCCTTCCGTAGGTGAATCTTGTTGAGTGGGCATCAAAACATTAGAACTAGCAGTATTTTGTGTTGAGGTATGAATTATTTGTGTGGGAGTGATGCTCAGCCTACACTTGGAGCGAGTTCTTTTATTAGGTGGCTCTTCTGTGGGTTTTGTTTCTATGGCGGTCATTACTTCCTGAGTAATAGGACAAATTTCTTGCGTAGGAATGTTAACTGTAGGGGCGGACAAGGTGGCTTGGTCACGTCTGAGGCGGCGTCCAGTATGTTCGTGTCTGTAGTGAGGTGTGGAGCGAGGTTGTGGTGATGGCACAACTTGTGTGGAAGGGGTGCTGTTTGGTTGGGAGCCTGTAAGAGGGTAGGTATGAATCGTGGTACCTGGTTCCACATTGAGGCCACTCACGTGTGTGTTGTTGATAAGGCGGTAATGTGCAAGAATATTTGCTTCAGTGTTTTTGTAGGCAATGATTTTTTGGATGGAGGATGTATTCAACTCTTCTGTCTGGGGGAGGTTAACCAGTGCTGCCAGTCTGTTGAGTGCTATTTTACATTTAATATTAACCTTGGAGTATTTGGCTTGTAGCTGAGCTACTGTGATGGTGTGAGTCTTACACGGGGATGTGAGTCCATGGACTCCATTAATTCCTATTCCCATTAGGGGTTGCGTTATGCAGGTTATGAGGGAGGAGAGATTGTGGGGAGGTGGTTTATGCAGGGAGAGGGCTTTATGGATGAGGTTCAAGTCCTCATTGAACACAACTTCCTCGTGTTTCATGAGGTGGAGCATACTAGAGTGGATACTGATCAGTTGGCGGGCACGCATGCAAAAGTGAGCTGGCGTCTTATGTGCAGATTGGTTCCTTCTCGTTTGGTAAGATAGGATGTAGATAAGAGCTTAGGGTCCGCTATTTGCTTAGTAAGGAGATTGAGGCTTATGGTGCGGTGTCTAGTTGAGGGATCCTCTAGGCTAGATGTGAGTGCAAACGCCAGGCGTCTGTGGTATTCTACACAAATTGAGGTGCGCTTTAGTCCAAAGTTATCAGAATCTTCGCGAATCATAGCTGCTGCTGTGCTGTTCCAGAGTTTTTATTTATGTTTGATAATCCTGTCTATCATGGTGTCCCAAATGATGAGGTCTGCTGGTGTGCAAGGAGTAACTGCAAAAGCATAGGCAAGGGATAATGGCTGTACGGACAATGTCAAGCGTTTGCCGTGGGGAAGCATAGGAGGAGTCAAGGTTATCAAGCTTATTTCTAAGGTTACAGGTCATGCGTTCAATTTGATGCTTCCAATTCAAGTCCATAGTGATTTGGATTCCAAGATAAAGGAAGGGTTCATGTGATGCAAGAAACTGGGCCTTTTGTCTTTGAATTTCTATTATTCCTTTGAGTTGTTGACAGAGAGCTTGAGTTGGTGTCACCCCATTTTGATCTTTTCCAGGATGACCGTGTAAAATGTCCGTTGCTTTAGTTTTGCTGCCATATAACAAGTGCAGCCCAGTCAGAGTAGAGAGTGAGATTCTTGGCTTGTACTTTGAGGTCCTGGATTGTGCTAGTGGGGCAGAGAAGGTCGTCAGCAAAGGCAGCGCTGCTTAGTACGTTAGCAAGGTGAGTAGCAGTGGCGTTTTGGCCTGGGATGCAGCCGTGTTTGTAACCGCGTCCTCCTACATGTAGCCATCTTAAGAGGGGTTCCATGTAGAGGAGAATAAGGAAGGACGAAAGTGTATCTCCTTAAATTGTACCTCTTTCAACAGGGATTTTTCCAGTGCTACGTCCTGAGGGCAATCTAACTTGGGTGGTGGCGCTTTCATAGAGATTTTTGACAGTGTCAATAGCATCAGCGGGGAAGCCCAAGCCATACATTATCCAGAGCATCCTGTCATGGTCAGTAGTGTTGAATGCGGAGGTGAAATCTACAATGAGGGCGTAAATATCTTTCCCAAAAATTTTAGCGTCTTCAAGTCCCATTATGACATTCTGGAGCTGGTGGATGGTACCCTTTTGATTACAGAAACCAGCTTGAGTAGAGCTCAGAAGAGAGTGCGCTTCTGCATATTCATAGAGTGTATTAGTGACCATTCGGGTCCACAGTTTTTAGAGCGTGTTGGCAAGCCCAATGGGCCTGTAGGCTGATATTCCTGTCTCTTCTCCCTTGTTTTTGTCAATAAGGATAGCCTCACTAGTCTTCCAGGATACCAGGGTGAGACGGGTGGCCCACATAATAATGAAGAGTTTGTGGATGCTCTCTTGGATTTCTGGGGAGAGCATCTCGAGGATCTACACCATCTGGACCTGGTGATTTCTTATTACTAAGAGTTTTGTTGCATTCATTGAAGGAGCTTTTATCCATGATTTTGGAGTGGAGCCATTCCCTTTTATTGTTACCTTCAAGCTCTCCTTTAGTAATTTGTGATTGTAGAATAAAAGGATCAGGCACTTGTTCAAATCTACCAGCCTGTTCTCAGGGATAATTACGTGGTGCTTCTTCTGGGAGGTTTACAGATTTATAGAATGGACCGTTAGCCACAACGTTGGACTAATAGGCCCGGTGCTGGTACATTCCAGCACACGGAGGCGGAAACTGTAAACGAGGAAACTGAAGAACAGGGGTATGTCCACAGGATGCAAAACCAATGTTTTACCACAGGAGCGCACAAAGAAAGGGGGGCATGGGCAACCTGGGATGTCTCTGGCCTACGCTCGGAAGAGTCTGAGTACCACCATCTACAAGCCTTTCACACCAATTGAGTTCGACCATAGGCCACTGCCCGGACAGCAATTCGTCCCATGTGTGCGCGCCTCTAACACAGCAGAGGAGATATTTGCCATGCTTGATGTTAACTGCCTTCATAGCTTCAGTGTAGTAGTTTTCTACGATTTGGGCCTGCTTGGTAGGTTCAGTTGCAATGTTGCCGGTCTCTGGATCTCGCAGCGCTTGGAGCCCTGCTCTTGGTTGTGCATTCTTACGGAGACTCTCTTATGCGGTTTGCTATGCTGGACCACATGGGGTGCCATGCCTGCTGCATAATACATGGTGTGAGCAGGGAGAAGAAGGAGAAGTGGGTTTGACGACTTGATATGAGTCTATATCTCTTAAAAATTTTTCTTGGAAAGAGGTAAGGGGGTATAATTCTGTTTGATGCATGTGCAGGGATTTGAAGGTTGTGCTGCGCCAACCTATCACCACTCCCTATGTCCATGTTAACCAAACCTGATCCCCAAGGGCTTTTGCTAAGAGATTTGATGATCATTCTTCCAGCAACATTGTGGTGTTCAGTTTTCATGTTGGAGATGATATGATTTTGGCAGCCTGAAAGCATGTGGAGTGCGCTGTCTAATTGATGACAGCCTGGGAGAGGGCATAGTGGGTCACTAGACCTTTTAAAGCGAACCGCATGTGTTTGGTTATAGAGGGTGCCAGTGCGATATTGTAAGATGGCGCCCTTCATGGGTGTGGATATACAGGACATGTTCCTAAAGGCATTGCTGGTTTTCTTGTCTACATGCGGTAACAAACTCTGATAATATGAGTAGTAGCCTGTTTTGGAGTTGGCACATCCAAGTCTGTGTTTTGTATGCATGTGAGACTTGAGAGCATTTTGAAGATTGGGGAGGTAGGTGATTTTAGGAGTGGGTGTAGGAGCTTTGGATGTGCCAGCATTGTGTTCTTTTCTTTCCTCCTTGGCTAACCAAAATATATGAGAAAAAGGATTTCCGCCAGGGCCTGATCTATGGATCCCAGTATCAGCCTCGTTCTTATTGGCTTGGTTAGCCTGATATTTAGCAAGAGCATCTGCACATTCGTTACCAGCAATGAGGTTTTGATTTGTATAAACAAGTATTGATTTGTGAGTTGCTAATGAGAGAAGATATGATTTTAATAACACCCCCTTAAATATGTTGTTTAGAAAGAAAAGTAAAGAAAAACTACGTAGGCAGAGGAAACTCTCCCTACATCAATTAAGGAAAAGGAGACACATTGGCTCAGAAGAGCCGTGAGCCTCCTCCACCACAATGTGTTGTTTATGCTTCTCAGGGTGAATAAGTTGTTTGAAGAAAGGTGAAACCGTCTGAAGCAATGTGTGAATAAGAGTGCGTGATGGCAGCAGCAATTGCTGCTAATTCAGCTCGACACATGGTGTTGGTAATTCCAGCACCGTTGGGCTCGACAAAACTTCTGCTGCCAGTGAGAGGGCAGTAGACACCTGCTCCAATTTCTTGTGCGCCATTCTGGATTTGACAACTACCATCAGTAAAAGCCCATGTCCTCCAGTCAGGGACTTTGAGCTTGAGGGTTGGACTAGATTGGTTAGGTACAAAAAGTTCTTCCTGATTACCTATGTGTGGAGAGGTAAGATATCTAGATATTTGTTGTTTATCAGAGGGGAGGCGTTGGCATTTATTGAATCCAGGCATATCAGCATGCATTGTATTGAGAGTAGAATGGTTGCCTATACTGTGCAGCTTCCAGTTAACTTCTGGTACAGCCGAAGCCAGGCCTTGCAGCCAAGCTGGGTTGAGATTGTTTAGATGGATCCTTGCAGATGTGTTCCAGACTGCAACAATTTGTAGGTCCCAGGTGTGCTGAAAAAGGGGTACTTCCTGGTTGATGGAGGATTGTGGATCGTTGTAGCAAAGGTTGGTACGAGCGATGGTTCCAAGTTCACAACAGAGATGTGGATAGGCAGCTGCAGTGATGAGTTTGGGATAGGGGTTAGTTATCATGTCTCGTCCCCATACAGGGAGGAGCACAAAACGGCACCACAATTCGTCATAAAAGTATTACGTTCACCAAGAAAATGATGAAAATCGGAGGACTCCAGATCACTCTCCTGGCCTCAGATCCCCCCAAAAAGGCTCACAGCTCCACTCTGGACCACTTTTCAAAACATGTGTTAGTAATCACCAAATGTTATGCTAACATCCTGCACGTTCGAAAAAGGAAAGAAGTAGGTAATAAACTTGTTGGCACCCTGTGTGCTGAAAAGAAAGAAAAGAAAAACTACGCAGGCAGTGAAAACACTACCCACATCTCTGTGTGCTGGATCTTCTCTAAGGAAAATGGCTGAAATTCTGTATCCCACTGAACACTGGGTCTTTTCATTTAATTTCTTTTGCAATGATATTTGTTTTGTAAAAGGACTCCAAATCACTAAAAATCACCCAATTTTGTGCAGTGGGTAGTCGGTTATGGAGATTGGGTGGTCAAAAATTAGGGTTTATGCTGTGGCTAAATAGGCATGTGTGCCCCAACTGGCTGCTTTCAAACCCTCGTGCTGCTAACAGGCCTGAAAACAGCCAGCTGGGGCACACATATGCAGGGAGCATGCAAAAAAAACACCTGTTTTCAGGCATCAGATAACCCCCTCTGGAAGAGTCAAGATCAAATGTGTTTTGTGGTTTTGAGGAGATAGTCGGATCAACCAAGCATATGTATGCTCGTGGCCCACTGCTGCCACCTTTTTTTTGAGAAGGTAGTGCCTTAATAGAGCTTAATCTTAATTATTTTTAGGCAATTCGTTTTTCCCTCACAAACGAAGGCTCACTTCTAGTCCCCCTGGTGCAATACTAATTCTTCCAATCAAAAAAGCGTCAAGAACTAATTCCCGGTATCCATTGAGAAGTAGAGGGGGGCGTGCAGGGAACAGGGAACAGGGAGCACTCAGCGCCAGCCACCCACTTGCATCGAAGGTCCGTCACCCTAGCCAGCTCCTTCCAGAACAGAGGCATATCCATCTTGTGGAGGTCAAATACTGTGAAGACACCAGGCCCAAGAATAAGCTTCAGGCCTCCAAGGAGCAGCACCGTGACCTCTGTCGCCATCTTCCAAGGGCCTCATGAGGCCCTTGGGATCAGCTCAAGTTACCCTCAATACTGTTCTGTAAGTTGTGGACAGGATCATCTGCGCCCCTCACACTTTGGAGCCCCTTAAGGAGCTTGGTTGTCAAGACCAAGATGCCAAGTTGACACTCACAAAGTCACCAGCAAGCTGCTCTGAAGCTCCATAATCATTCTGTCCATTATGCCTATAAACTTGCTAGCACAGAAACGCTCTCAAAAAGACATCTTCCAAGTCAACAAATTCAGCACGGGGTCCTGCAGTGACCCTTCTGATCCCCTCTGTCTTTTTCCTTCTTCTCTTGGTGGAGGGGATACACGGTGCCTCGACCTTAGGTATCCTGTTTCCTTAGTTGATGTGGGGAGTGTTCTCACTGTTAACTTTTTCATTTCCTTGGGCATTCATGGTTCAAACCAAGCAAGCTTGCTAACCTTGCGAATTTACTACGTGGTGGCCGCAAAATGGCTGCGTTTGACAAACGGTTGCCTGCAAACACTCAAGTTGCCTGTGTATGCCCATGAAAAGAAAAAAAACTACGGAGGCAGTGAAAGCACTCCCCACATTAGATAAGGAAAAGAGGATACCTAGGGCCGAGGCACCGTGTATCCCCTTCACCATGAGAAACAAAAGAAAGAAGGCAATGAGGATCAGGAGGATTACCAGCAGTAGCCCGTGCCTGATCTTGGTGATGAAAGTTGAGAGGAGTCTTCTCAAGAGCGCATCTGGTGCTAGAAAGTTTTTAGGCGTACTGGACAGAATGAGCATGAAGCTTCAGAGCAAGCTTGGTGGCTGTATGATTGTCAGACCAAGCTCTTTAAGAGCCCATGCCCATGAATGTCTTCTTGAATATGGAAGGCAAGCGAAAATTTGTATGCACTCAGGCTCTGCGAGAGAAAGATGGTTTGACCAAGGCAGGGTCCCTATCGAGAATCGTCTCAGCAAATGAGTTCCTGAGCAACTATACAGTAAGCTATGGTAAAGGCAAATAATGAAACCGAGACTTCCAGTTCACTGGCAGGAACTCTTGGGAAATCAAGTTTTGGCGAGGGAAGAGAAGATCAAATATCTGATCCGTTGTCTTTTCAACATTTATTTTTCCATCGAATTAAGAACTGTTCTCGAACAAAGAGGACGACTGAGAGCGTGGGGTAAGTTTTCCAGGGGAGCACCTCCCAGCTCGATCACAGCTATTTGAGGTCCTTGCATGTGCAGGTCATGCACCAAGTCTGTTGTCCTTCAACAACTGGGAATATCTTAATCCAGGTTTCCCGGGAATTCTTAAATCCAGGTGTTACTCTCCCTCTTTGGAATGGCAGCAGCTTTCTAGAGGGAAGGGAGCAAGCAGGAGGCAGAATGAGCCCCATGTACAACAAATTTGCCGTGGCAGCATGCTTAGTGCCCGCGGCTACAGGGAATTCGGATCTTCAAGGAGGAGGCTGCTCCGAGAGCCAATCCCTCCTTATTTGCGCCTTAATTGCGACAGTGCTCGCCCTAATTGCAACAGTGCTGGCTTGGAGGCACGCAGTATCCCCAAGACCTTGGCGGCTGTCTAGTCTGTTTCCTGGAAACAGACCAGCTACCACCGGCAGCACTTCCTCTCAACCGCCATCAGCACCTCCTCCACCACACACACCCACATGGTGGTCGCCAAAACGCATCAACACTTCTCAGCTGCACCATCCTCCTCATCACCTTCCCTCCCCATGCTCCGAGGCGGAAGATGAGGCAGACACAGCGGCCTCAGCCTCCAAGGGAGGTAAATCATGGAATGGATTACACAGGGTTCGTAGCCTGTCACATGATTGCATACATGATTTGGGAAGCTTGCTGTGATTGACAAGCAGGCCAGCATCCAAGGGGCTGCAGTGCTTGCACCAAAACATTGTTGCATCAGTGCATCTCTATGCGCAAGGAATGTCAAATACTCGAGGCACTACCGCAGCATACAATGCGTGCGATGTGCTCACCTCCAATTTCAACTGAAGCGTACTAGGTCGTGAACATACCCCTGCATGCCAGTTATCATGCAGCCTTTTGAATTCCACAGAGTGCTATGCGTAGGCCTAATGTACAAAGACACACACCTGCCCTTTGAATGATGCCATCATCATGCCAGGTGGTTTGGCATGGAGACATGAAACTGTGTTGCTGCTCAAGATGAGCTTGTTTGATTTTGTCCTATCCTTTGTTTGGAGATATCCTCTCCTTCATACTGGAGCTGCCACGCAATTCGCTTTCTTTGACATGCAATGCAGGATCAAGGACGCCAGGCACGGACGATGGAGTTTGTGCTCTACCCCCGTCCTTGTTTCTTCTAAGATCACCTTTGCGGGAGCAAGTGAGTCCCAAGATGTTCCTAAAGCGCAGCATTACTCATGTCACATGAGTCATGTGGCTGTAGCTGGAAATTCACATCGTGCGCAGCACAACTACATCTTCTAGTAGCTTTAAGAGCAGCAGTTGCTTGAGAGTACTGTGCAGGCACACAGTAAAAGACGATGGCAGGCATGGCCAAGGATGTGAGGCAAACAGCTTACTGTCCTCCTAGGTGTTCTTCTTGCCCCTTGCAATTTCACCGTTTTGCACCCAGCATTATGTCTCTGGCGCCACATGGGGCTGCAGGTTGTTCTTGAAGATCCTCCCTCTCCACAGCAGCCAGCTCAACTGCAACGGCAAGCTACTTCAAGCCTTGCTGCTGGTAAGATATAGGAAGAAGATATATATCTTTTTCCTTAATTGATGTAGGGAGAGTTTCTCTGCCTACGTAGTTTTTCTTTCTTTCTTAGGAGCTGGTAAGATGCAAGATACCCCAAATTGTTGCTGACCCTGCACCATATGGCACTCATATAGGGGAATACTCATATAAACCTGCATGTTAAGGAGATAAAACAAGGAAGAATGCAAAATCCTTTCATCTGGAAAGAAGGTAGAAAAGGGTTTTTGCATGGCCATTCTTGGTCCCATGAAACACAGAACCTATCTGTTCTACGAGTGTACGGTGCTCCTTGGCAAGGACAGTAAGCAAAAACGATCTCATTTTTTAGGGTCCTTGTTGTGCGTTCTTTCATGTGAAGGAACCTAACAGATCATGTTAAATTGTTGATGCATGACAGAACTCTGTTCCCACCAAACGCCAACACCTCAGCCAGGTATGGAGCTTCATATGGTCTGTGTGGTGGGGCCCTGCCTTTCAGGACAGGTGACCTTTCCTTAATGCACGCGGCCAGACTTGGACTGCGTAGTCTTTCTTTTCTTTCTTTCTGGAGCTTCATATGAATTTTTGGATGAAGGGGTGCGTTTGTTGGTTGCAAATGCAAATAAATAGCTCAGCATGCCTGGAAACAGGTAATTCTGGTGCTGTAACAAAAGCCAAGAAACACCTGCTTCCACCATCCTGTGTTATGCACACAACAGGTGCCACCAAGCTGCTGCCCTGCGCCTCCTCTTCCCTCGACGTTCCCTCCAGCTACTCAAGCAGCTTTTCGACCTGCCTTTCTGCGCCCGCCCCGCTGCCAGGGCTCCCATGTACCTCAGCTGCCCCTTCATCCTCCCCCTCTTTGCCCTCTTTTCCCTGTTACCCAGAAACACAAACAACATGCTCTTTACCCAGCTTTCCATCCCTAACGAGAGGGGTGTGGCAGGCTAGCAACACAGGGACAGGACCAGAGCAGGGGTGCATATGTGAGGCAGCACTGCCGTCATCACCACCAACAACAACAATAACAAAGACAACAAGAGCCACCTCTGGAAGACGGCTTGATAAGCAGCGCCAACAGCGCCAGCAGCTACCGTGTAGCTGTGCTGCACACACAGCACACGTGAGCTCCCACAACGGCCTGTGCCTGGATGTATCCAGCATGCTCACGCATCAATGCAGTTCAAAACCGATGGCCACCCGCTCACACAGTCTGCCTGCTCCAAACACAGCACTTGGCAGCATGTGTGCAGCAAAGGCGCCACCGCAAGGTAAGGATGTTTGCTCTCCTTGTGTTGAGTTTTTCCTCCCGGCACGGTTTCTGGTGTAATCTGCTGCTGTTCCAGGGTCGCACACCCCCTATCATGCAGGGAGGAAAGCTGCTTTGAAAAGGAAAAGGGAGGGAAAGCTACGCAACACTGCTGCCTGTCTTCTTAACAACATCTTGCAGGACAAAGAGGTGTGCAGATGAAGCCATCATGATGATACAAGACGAGGCTTAATTTGTTCAGCAAATGTGTTGTTAACTGCAACATCCGTGCACCGAGATTCCTAAAACACCTACTGACTTTGGCCACTTCGCACAGTGGGTTTGTCTCTTTAGTCCTTTGCAACTCAGCTTGCCACACAGCAGGCCCCAGCTGCAATTTATCAACCTTATCTGTACAAGCTCAGCCTTAGTTTATGTGCTTGTGCCCCTGGTTTGGTCCTGTACAATCCAAAGTGTAAGCTTGCCCTGCAACTGCTGACGCCTATTTTTGGATTTGATGCTGATTCTCAATTTCTTCCTCTTTCCTGCCAGATGCCAGGAAGAGACCCCCTGATATTGCAATTGTTGTGACCCAAGAACAGGGCATGGCAAAGGAAGGGGAAAATGCCATGTGTCCATAATTATGGCAACCGTGGAGTTCTTGTTTTGGCTGTGCGTATTTGCCTTAAAAAAGAAAATTACAAACACATACAGGCTAATATCATCCAGGGACCCCTGCCAACAAAAACAACGAAGGAACATCAATTTGGTGACAATGATGTAATGTGTGTTGTTTGACCTTTGACTCTGCAGGATGTGTGATGCAAAGGAGCGAGTCTTCCTTTCCTGCTATGAGACAGCTGCCACCAAAACCAGAAGCACTGAGGAAGAGTGCATTGTCTGGCAGGGAAGGTCACAAGAAAAGGGGTGTGCTGTATGTGTCACACTTGCAACAGGCGCTGTGCTCAGCCAAGGTAAGGTGCACACTCGTGTCCCATTGTCCCCTCGGAGTGACCACAGCAGCTGAAATACATGCGGCAAAGGCGCGTTAGAGAAGCTGTAATTTCACAGGCGTCTTGACAACCTCTGGCAAAGGCTTTGTGCTGAAGGCAATCTGTGCTTTGTTCTGCATCAATGATTTTGCATGCAAAACAAACATGCTTGATTTTTAAATTTATGGCAGAGAAAGCAAACAAAAGTAGGCAGCAAACTGTTCCTTGTGTTGAATTTAGAAAAGAGAACACTTAAAGCTGAGCACCGTGATACGCAGCAGGAGGGGTTAGGATTCTTTGTCAGAAAGAACAAAAGAAAAACTACGTAGGCAGAGAAAACTCTCCCAACATCAATTAAGGAAGAGGAGACACAGTGACTCAAAAGAGCCATGAGCCTCCTCCACCACGAGTTCGTCTTTTCTGGTGTTTGCTGGACAGGATGTGCATGGAGCTTGTTGTCAAGCTTGGAAGCTTCCTGGAAGTCATAATTTAGTATGGTTGACTATCTGTCTGCATTTGGGCCTTTTTTTGCACCCTTGTCCTTGCGTGATTGATCTTCTGGATCCGCTGCACAGAGCAGGAGAAGGAAAAAGGAAAACTGCTGCACAGATTGCTGCAGATGCTGTTTTTGACTCCAATAACAGACAGAGGGGGTCAGTTTGCCCATGTTGCTGGACACGCTCTTTCTTGTGTCTCTTTTCCGAACTTAACCACTGGCATGCCAACCATTCTCATCTTGCCAAAATAACGATGAAAATCGGAGGACCTCAGATAACTCTCCTGGCCTCAGATTACCTCAAAAAGGGCCCAGGCCCACAGCTCCACCCTGGGACCGTTTTCAACACCTCAAGTCAGGTCAGCCAAGTAGGTTTGAGTTAGTGCCCTATTGCAACCAACCAATTCTGAGTATGCAGGACCTCTATGTGGACCCTCCATAGCAACTTTGCGTACTCAATTTGTGCCGGGGGGTGCCCAGGGTGTGGGGCCAGAAAACAGGCAAAATGCCGACCAGGGCCACTTATGGCACCAGGTGAGGTCTCATTGAGCAGAATTTAAATTTGGGCACAAAAGCAAGCTCATGCTGTCTGAGTGTTTGAGTGGAGCACTGTGCCAAGATGCTTGGTTTAGCTCTGTGCCAAGATGCATGGTTTTAAAGGCGCTCCCAGCTTTGACCAGGCCCCAGGAACGGGCACACTCACGCCCGGGCCCCTTAACTTGGCATGGCATACCCAGGAAATATGCTGAGCAAGTCCCCATCATTCAGGTTGTGGCCAAACACAGCGCTCGCCTGGTTTCCACTTTTCCACCAGTTTTGCCTGGCAGGTGCGCTCATGCTTGGGATCAGATCTTTCCCCCCCATTCTATCATTCCGATGGATCAGGTTTGACCCAAAACCTACCTGATAGCTAAAAAATGGGACAAATCTGGGTCAGAGCAGGCATTTCGGCACCCATCTTTCTGTGAAGGGCCAAAAATGGCCTAAAAAGCCTCAAGAAGTGCCCCTGACTCACTCCGAGGGCCCCATCCTCACTTTTTTATATGCAGGAGTAGCAAATTCGTCACCCCCAACTATTCAAACTCTTTTGGAACATCATCTTCTCATTTTTACAAATAGCTTGGCTGACCTGAACTCAAATATATTTTTAACCTCAATAAACCATGCTAACAGCATCAATGATAAAAAAGATGGGTTTGGTGGATATTAGATCTTTTTGGCACCCCTTGTGCTGGATTATTTTTAAGGGAAATGGCTGAAACCCTGTGTCTCATCAGCCCTGGGACTTTTCACTCCATTTCTTTCAAAGTTTGCAATGACATCTGACCTGAAGTAGGCACAACTAGCCTAGGCACAGCTAGCCTAATGGGGATCTTGAGGTTTGTCAGCCATACTCCTGGAATCCCGGGCTCTCCTTCTCTTGCTCTCCACCGCCACGCGCCCAGCAAAGTATGTGAAAAGGTCCTCCTTTTCCTTGTTTTTGTATCCAATTCCTCTCTGCCTGCCTTGATGCTTTCTGTTTTTTACTCCTGACCGGAACACCGCAAGTGTTAAATATTCAAAAAAGCGTTTATTAGTTATTTTTTTCTGTGCTCCATTGATCACACACGTATGAGCCCTCCCTTTGTGGTTCTAGACCAATCTGACTGCAAGCAGGCCCTTTATTTATTTGCATGAAGACTCCTAATAACCAAGCCTGTGTCCGCTCCAATTTCTAACACAGGTATCGTACACCTTATCATATACCGTATATGATGTACACGTGCAGATGGAAGGCCTTACCCCTGTTGCTAGAGAGGTAGCCATGGCTGCTGCTCTCACACGTAAGGTTCCTGCCGCACTTCTGTCCGACACAAATCTCAGGTGAGCTTCCCTTTGCTTAACGGGATTGACAAGCCTTCCATGCGTCTGCCAGTGAGTCACCTTTAACTTTTAATATCAATGTTTATGCGCTTAAACAGGTACTACCATACTGCCCTTTAAAATCCCGAACACCATTTCGATGTTTTGCAGTACAAACTGCAAGCAAAGCATGTGCGTGGTTTGTGCCAATTAAATCTGAAGAAGCTACCAGGGCAATATAGGAAAGAGGCTCTAAATGCATTCTTGCCCAATCAATATGGATGAAAATGACCCGGTGTTCAAGCACAGTCATCCTCAAATGCACAAGTGCCCTTGAACAGATGTACATTTAGTTCGCTGCAGACACTTAAGCCCTCTGGACTGTTTGGTACTAAATCCCTCTGGGCTGTTTGGTACTAAGTGCTGCTCCTTTGCAATGCCTGATTGCTTGCACTCACGCCTGCAAAGTTCCTGTTTCTTGCCAGTGGAGCCAGCTTCAGGGTGTGGCTCAACCCACGACTTTCACACCAAGATATAGGCATGCTATGCCTTACCGACTGCAAACTCCCTTCCTCTCTTTGTGTCTATGTGCAGATCTGGCCCCAGCCTTGCACACATCAGTGCCATGTGCATCCGCGGCTGCATCCAATTGCTGGCATGGTATTCCTCCCTCCAAGCCACAACCCTGCACCAAGGCCCCCCCCACCTGCTCCAAAGAGTGAGCAGACCACAGAGCCAGACTACAGCACAGCCAGCAGCTGATGCAGAGGCAGGTGCAAGTACTGGGGCAGCCACGTCGACCCCTGCTGGCCAGATGCTGGCCTGCATTGTGCATACAGTCAAGGAAGTCATTCGGAGCATTCATCAGCCGCAGCAGCAGCAGCAGCAGCAGCAGGACCCTGTCGTGCCTGGCTTACAAGTGGCGCTCCAATATTGTGCAACAGGGCAGACAAGCAACACAGACAACAGCAGCACCAGCAGGGTTGGAGCAGGGATGGCTGGGGGGCTGGATGCTTCTGTTGCTGAGTGTGAGATTGATGCAGAGGAAGCGAGCACAGCAGGGTCCCCATTCCAGCTGTGGGTCACACCGCCGTGTTTGACTGAGCAGATGCCATGCACCCTGCAAGTGTCAATTCCACTCAACTGTGTCGGTAAGGGGCAAGTCATGAAGGGGCTGGATGGCAGGGGCAAGCACAGAGGCGCTGCTAATGGGGGTGACGGCGCGGCAGGGGCCAATAACACCCAGGAAAGCTCCTGGGGCAGCAGCAGCAGCAGCAGCCTCAGAAACCAGAGTACTGGCAATGATGACGTGGGTGAGCAGCCAGCCGGGGTGGGAGGGCTTTTGACACCGGAGATAAGTGGGGGAAAAGAGGAGGAAGCAGGTGAAGGTGGGCTACACCATGCTGGCCTCATGGCTGGAGGCCCTGCCCTGCGCGTGCTGTTGCTGCAGCAAGAGGAGCTGGTGATCGATGAGCATGTGGTGGCTGGGCCTGCTTTGGGTGGGAAAAAGCACCACATCAGAGATGGCACGGAGTATGGGGGTGCAGCAGGGGGAGGAGGGAGCCCAGAGGGACAGGAGGCAGGAGTCACGGCGGAGGTGACAACAGAGGGTGTGCTGAAGATAAGGTGCGGCGACTCTGCTTCTGACGGCCAGGATTCTTGCAGAGGTGTAGGAGTTAGAGTGGCAAAGGCAATTTTATGCGTATGGAGGTGCAATTGAAAGTGCCTGTGTTGCGTATTTGCTCGCTGAGATCCCCACCTAGCCAAACGTGCAAACAATGCCTGTCTTGACCGAGTGTGCCTTGCCAAGAAAACATCACAACCCCGGTGTCCTGGAGCCACATGCTGCCAGGAACCCACCAGTACCACATCAGCGTCCCTCTTACCTTCTGGTGAAGGAGACGCACGGCTCCCTGAGCCAACGTGTTGTCTTTTCAGTCATGTTTGTAGGGAGTGTTCTCGCTGCCTATGTAATCTTTTCTTTTTCCCACTCCTTTCCCTTGCCAACACTTGCACCAGCTTGACCACAGATCTTATGCCCTGGAGCATTTTAAGAGGAGCAGTAACTCAGTGTGTCTGCACGTGTAACAGCCTGCTGTAACCCTCCACTCCTTACAGCACTACCTGTAGGAAAAGCATGCCTTCTCTACATCCAGGCCTCCCTGTTCTCATACACAAGTGCCTTTGTTTCCCTTTCATTTAGAGAACCTTTCCTTCAAGCACAAGACCAGTTTTGGACTTCGCAGTATTTTCTTTTTTTCTTTTCCTTATGAACTCGTGTCACTCGTGTCAGTCAGACCAACTCGTGTCAGTCAGAACAACATTGTTGCATACAGGCTCTGAAGTACAAGCATTGCTTCTTTTTCAACAGACTGACCTTCCTTTTCGGCCTGCTTCCCTACAGGCTTTCCTCCAAGCTTAAGCCTTTTCCTCTTTCCTTTCTGACCTGCATGCATCCTCTGCGCTATATCTGCAGGATGAACATACCTTCCTTGCGGCTGCCTTGTTCTCCTCAACGTCTTCACCCAGCTTGGACTGGATCCCTAACTGGGCATGCCGATCCCCCTGATGCAGCTGGGAGCACTACAACTCCTCTGCCCTGCCCCTTGCACTTTTACTGCCTCTCTGTTCCTCACGCCTCGCGCAATACACACAGCGGTAAGGGTGCTCTCCTCAGCACACACACGGCGTCAAACCTGGGTGAACAAGGTGCGCGCAATGCTGCTATGCCTGACCAGCAGCTGCAAGGACAGTTGGAAGAGGGGCAGCAACAAATCCAGCAGTCACAAGAGGGTCAAGCACCAGAGGGGGTACAGCATGGGTCGCTGCCATCCCCACTAGTCACCCAGCAGCAGCAGCAGCAGCAGCAGCAGCAGCAGACATTGCCACATGGCACCATCCTTGGCGCAGCACTGCTTCTGCTCAACCCTGCTACCCTAGACACGCACCAGCATCCCAGCTACACCAACCACTCGTCCACCCCAGACATGCAGCTGCAACCCAGCTACCCTGACCACTTCCCAACACCAGACACGCTGCAGCACCCCATCTGCACCGACCACTCCTCGCACTCAGACTCAGCAGCACAGCATGCAAGCCCAGATCCCTCTTTATATGCAACAGCGCGCGCTCCCTCATTGCTGTCCCAAGAGCTCGCGTGTTTGGCACATGTGATGGTCAGCACGTTGGGAGAAGCGCCAGAGGAAGAAGCAATTCCAGATGCAGCAGCAGGAGTGGCTTCACTTGCGGGCGACTCTCTGATTGAGCTGTCAGCTTGGAAGGATCACATGCAGCCATTGCTATCTGATCTTGTGAGTGCAACCGAGGTTCATCAAGTGCAGTTGTTTTAAATGACCTTTGTGGGCATTGATCTTGGGCACAATCATTTTTGGTTGCCTGCAGCCCTTTGTTTACACCGCAGCCATGCAAGTTTGATTGCACAAGCACCAGCTGTTCTAAGTGGTCCTTTTTTCAAAATGTACTTTGTAGGCGCTACTGCTCAACAGCTACCCCGAGGTAATGGCTGGGTTGGCCAGCCAGAATTCCCCTGAGACAGTAGTCACGCAGCAACAGCATGGACAGGTAAAAAGTGGTCTACACAGGCTGCACATGCAATAATCTGTAGGGCTCCCTGGTTGAAAGCATCTTTTGGGGTCAGCTCAGTGGCTATCATCTTTTATTATGTCTGCGTAGAAGCCCCATGCCAATGTGCCCAGGATATGCCACAGTATAGCCCACACTTTGGCTGCGCAGCTTACCTTGCTTCCTCAAAGGCAAGCAGTCATTCCTGCTTTGGGGGATTCTTTTTGCTGGGTGCTTTGCAGCTGTCATGTGTGCAAAGAGAAGAAAAGAAAAGTCTACGCCAGCCAAGAGGCCGCGTGCATTAAGGAAAGGTTCCCTGACTAGCAAGCTAGAAAGGGTCTCACCAAAGGGCCCTCAAGCCTAGACTAGACTAAGCTAGCCTAGGAGAAAGCCAGAAACAAGAGCTAATGAGGATCTGGAGGTTTGGCTACCATGCTCCTGGACGCCCGAACTCTTCTTCTCCTGCTCTCCTCTGCCACGCGACCAGCAAACCCTCCCCCAAAAGTCTCCTGGAAATGAAGTGCATGTCTGGTGTAAATAATAGTTGTTAATCTTTGGATAGCATGGCAGCTCAATTTGAAAGCTAGGGATTTAGCTTTATGCTTGGTTAGGCCTAAACTGACAAGAGGTTTGATTGTGTACTCATTGTAAATGGTGCCAGCCACACCAATGAGGATGATGTGTAGCGTCACTTTGTTGTTCCTGTTTGGATTCCTTGAGCTGCGGGTTTTAAGTCTGGTTATAGTGTGAGCATGTTGAGTTGCTGCAGTTTCCAGAGTAACGGAGGGGTTGGTGTCTGGACAGAATTTCAGTTCAACAAGATGGATGTCTCTGTCTTGAGGAGGGATTTGAGAAGGATCAAGGTGAGCTTGTCTGCCTGAGAGAGAGCGCACAAAGACAGCATCAGGGCGACTTTGGTGTCGGGCAGAGGAGCCAGTACCATTAGGGAAAACCCAGTCCGGAATTGTTCGGGAGATATTTTCAGGAACTTCTATTCCCTGCTCCAGGAGTCTCTCATTTCGGCGGGCATCCATACCAATAAGGGACGAGCCAAATCTGCCTTTACTTAGGGCTTTGACACAGAAGCTAAGGCCAACATGATGCCTATTGGTGTGCATTCCATTCATAGTTGGGTTCGGACATCTAAGGGCAATGTGCTTGATGCTGTCTATATTGCCGCATAATGGACAGCGTGCAGAGGTGTTGGACACCTTGAATCTGATGTCATGTTTTTGAGTGTGAACGGTTCCCGTGCGGTTTTTTAATACGTTAATCTGCTGCTTAAGGGTGATCTTTGGATTACTCCAAAAGGAGTTGCTGATCTCTTTGTTGGCAAGTTGTGAGGGTGGGTTGTGAGCTTCTGAGCTGACAGAGGTGTTGCATGTGTGCAGCACTGCACATCTGTGCAGCAATGCGGCCGTGCTGTGCCTGATTGGCTAAAAGAGCAGCGTGTGTGTGCACCTTCCCATGGTGGAGCCTGTGTGCTTGTGCAGGTGCCTCTGGCCTCTTTCTCCATTATGCTGTCTCCTAAAGGCAGTGCTGAGATCATGCTGGCCTCTTTATTAAAGAGTCTTTAATATTGAATATTATATTCCTTGTGCCTGCATTCTTCTGCAACAGCACACCCACATGCCTGCGCGCAGTGCTTCATAGCAACAAAGAGGAACACTCTTGGAAAAGTGATTGGTCTTCAGCTCATGCAGGAGGAGCGCTTTGCGTGAACAGCTTTAATATCCTCAACCTCAGACCTGCATGTGTGCATTACAGGCTGATCTGTGGAAGCAGCTCTTGGTGCGCTTGCTGGAGTACTGCCACACTAACAGCCTCGCTGCGTGGACTGACATTCTGCTGCACGTGGCGCACAACGCCTGTGGCCCAGAAGACCTCCTGAACCCTCCACCTGGCTCCATTGAGCACACCCAACCACCAGCCCAAGCACTCAATCTGGCCATCCATGCAGCCCAGCCAGCCATTGTGCAACAAGTACCAGATCTGGACGCTCATGCAGCGCAACAAGCATCAGATCAAGCCACTCATGCAGCGCAACAAGCATCAGATCAAGCCGCTCGTGCAGCGCAACAAGCATCAGATCAAGCCGCTCATGCAGCTCAAACCACAGCTCCATGCACAGTAGCACAGGCTGCTCATCCTGCTGCACAATCTACGTGCGTGCCTCCAGCTCCCCCAAGGGCAATGTCTGGTGTGCCACACGCAGCATCCAGGAGGGCAACAAAGGCAGCACACAGGTGACTGCCTTCCAAATTGCCTTGTGTAGTGCTTCCCTGACGCGGCTTTGCTGATTGTATCTTGTCAAATCATCAACCATTGAACGGTGGCTTCTTGACTGCTCTTCTCTGCCCCAGCTCTTGTTTCAGGACAGACAGGCTGCGTGTTCCTTGATGTCTTCTGCACTGCAGATGATTGCATGGCATGCAATCATCCAGTGCCCCTTTGTTTCTCTGCTACTCCACCTGCACAGCTTGCTCATCCACTTTGTTAGCAAGGGCCCTACTATTAACATCCGCACATCGTGCACACTGCCAACTGAATGGGAGGATGAGGCAGCATCCTCATGCCATTTGTATTGTCTTGCAAAATCCAGGGCAAAGCGCGCTGCGCATGCAGCAGCCTCAGCAGCGGTGAGGGCCAGCAGAGCAGCAGGTCTTGCAAAGCACAAGGCAAGGACATCAGCCACAGCAGCTGCAGAGGCAGCAACAAGAGCGTCTGCCGCAGCAGCAGCAGAGGCAGCAACACGAGCATCAGCCACGGTGGCAGCAGAGGCAGCAACAGCACAGTCTTGCTGGCAAAGGCAGCCTCTGCTTGCTTCACCTCCTGCCTCCACCAACGTCTTGCACTCTCGCCTTGAATGTTTAACCCATGGGTGCCAGCTGGCAGCCATCATGGCAGTGAAGACCTGCATCATGGCATTGATGCGCCTGCAACGCGTCTGTGAGGCTGCCGGCATTAAGCAGGTACATATGCATGTGTGTATGCATGTGTGCGTATACATGTGTGTGTATTCTTGTGTGCTTGCGTGCGTTTGTGCGTATGCATGTGCTTATGCGCGCGCGTGCGCGCGCGCATGTATGTGTGTGTAAGTGTGCATATGTGTGTGATGGGGGTAGGGGGAAAGCATCGTTCTTCTTCTGTTGGAGAGGGATCTTGGCATACAATTTGTCTGTTCAAGCATACACATGCAAGCGCGCACACACACACACACGCACACACACAATGGTCTTGTTGGTTCATCCTGCAGAAGCTGCTGTACTCGACTGCTCTGCTGGCAAGTGGTCGCCACTTGGTCCAGGGGATGTGTGCCCTCAAAGCCTGGGCATGGCTACGCAAGGTGAGCACGCCTTTTCACAATCTAACCTACAATAGAAGGAGGGTTCGAAGGGGGGTTCAAGCATGAGCTATCGCGTTTCTGTGGTGTGGAGAATTGCATATGCATGTCCTTTGATAAAGGCCATCTTGCAGGTACCTGGCTTTGCTACCAAGCAGTGGCTGCACATCGTGGAGATACATCTAAAGGCTGCTCATCTTGGAAATGCACCTGGAGGCTACTCATTGTCTGGCTGCACATCTTAGAGACGCATCTGAAGGCTGCTGATTTTGGAAAAGCACATCTTGGCTGCATATACTGGCTGCTCATTTTTGAGATGCACATCTTGGAGACACATCTAAAGGCTGCTCATCTTGGAAAAGCACATCTTGGCTGCATATATTGGAGATGCTCAAGAAGGCCCCTCTGGAAATAAAAACCTTCGGCTGGAAAATGAGCACCCTGAGTTTGTAATGAGCTCATCTTGTGCTTGGCGTTCCCTACTCAGTCACAGGTGTTAATTCCCTGTGGAAAGTCCGTCCCTGAGCAATTGCTGTGCCATGTGCGGCCTTTTGGCTGGCGTAGACTGTCCTTTTCTTTTCTGTGTGCAAATGCCTGGCTGCAAGGCAGCGCAGGCAGAGCAAGAGTGGCACACAAAAAGATATATGCTGGAGCAGGGGTGTGTGAAGATGATGACATTTACGACTGCCTTTCTTTTGAGGTGTAAACATCATCAACATCACACTGCTCTGCTCCAACACTCATCCTTTGTGCTACTCTTGACCTGCCTGCACTGTCTGCTGCTGCAAATGCAGCAGGGGCGTGACTTAGACTCCAAGTTAGAGTGGCGCTTAGATTTGCTTGTAACACCTTGAAAAAGAAAAGAAAAGAAAAGCTACGCAGGCAGTGAAAACACTCCCCACATCAATTAAGGAAAAGAGGATACCTAGGGCCAAGGCACCGTGTATCCCCTCCACCAAAACTTTTAACAGGTTGTCCTTGTACCGTATAGAACCCACACCACACAGTACTCTGTGTCTTTTGTGCACTTCTTCTGCGTGCTCTGTTGTTTTGCGTGCGCAGTCTTTTGGTGCAGCTGCTGCTGTGGGTGTGGCCCAGGTGGGCTGGCGTTGCAGCATGCTGCTTGCCGCAGCCATTGCTTGTGCGATGGCCTTCTACTTGGAGCAGCAAGAAGTGCACCTGGGTGAGGGGGAAGCACAGGTGACAGCTGCAGAAGCAGCGGAGGCAGTGGATGCAGCAGGGAACCAAGGGGACGACGGGGCGGGAATAGCAGGTGCAGCTGGAGTAGCCACAGAGGTTGAGAGCCAGGGAATAATTGCGGCAAGGATCCCAGCAGCAGCAGCAGCAGCAGCAGCAGCAGAGGCAGCAGGTGCCAGGGAGGGGAGCCGTCCAGCAAAACAACATTGGACATCAGACCCATCCAGCATAACTCGTAATAATTCAGTGGTGGCAGCTACGATGTCTGCCGCTATGCAAGCTGTGCTGGCAAGGGCAGCAGCACAGAGAGAGGACTTCCAAAGGGCGGACTCTCCAGCAGTAGAGGGGGCAGAGGTTGAGGGAGATAGCATTGCAGGACCAGCAGCTTTGGGGTCCCCTCTCCCCTTACCCCCAGCAGCCACAGGTGTGGCAGATCTTCCACCCACCGTTCCATCTTCACGGCTGGTAAGCGTTTCCACTTCAGAGGATGCAACTCTGGAGTCCACGCTGGAACTGCCGCTGCCTACCAGCCCATCTGATCAGACGGCCAACACTTCTTCTGCAGGGATCCCAACAGATCAGCTCAAATTAGGGCCACTGACAACTGCCACCCCATCTGCGCACCCAGAGGCCTCTGCAGAAGGATTTGACAGGGAGGTGGCTTCTTGGGTATCGGGCGCAAAGGTGTTGAAGTGCAGGTAGGGAGTTTGACACATTCCAAGTGTTACCAGGTTTGCTTGGTTCCATGGATTCCTTCCTGCTTGCATTCCAGCCTCCCTTTGTTTTGGGTTCTTGAGTACTTCATAAGCCCCTCTTAGTGCAGATGTACTTGAGTGTCCCAGGGATAGAAAAGCAGAAAAAGAACTGCGCAAGATAACAGGTCGCGTGCAGTAAGGAAAGGTTCTCTGACTAGCAGGCTGGCAAGGGTCTCACCAAAGAGTTTCCGGAGCTAGGCACGGTAGCAGAGCATTCCGCCAGTTGTAGGACCTTTTACGCTGCCAAAAATTACCACCAGACTCAATCCATGGAACAGATTATCATATTTCCAGGCAATAATGAAGAGGGAGGAACCAACTTGAGTGTATGGTGCATTCTTGTCTTTAACTTCAGGCTGTGCTTGGAGTGCTCGTACGTGAAGGAAAGCTTTAGAAAGTACAGGAGGCCATAAGAGACGTCTCTACACATGACGTTCCTCGCTTTGCATGGAGGCAGCGACACACAGCCTTTCTTTGCACATCAATATCACCATTTTGCATCTCAGCTGCGGCCTCAGCCACCCTTGCGTTGCATTCATACATGACATTGCCATTGGAGCTGCATTTGCAGCCATGCCATTTATACATGACATTGCCATTGGAGCTGCATTTGCAGCCATGCCATTTATACATGGCATTGCCGTTGGAGCTGCATATGTGGCCATGCCAATTGTACATGACGCTGCCATTGGAGCTGCATTTGCAGCCATGCCATTTATACATGACATTGCCATTGGAGCTGCATATGTAGCCATGCCACCTGTACATGACATTGCCATTGGAGCTGCATATGTAGCCATGCCATTTGTACATGACATTGCCATTGGAGCTGCAGGCTGTGCTTGGAGGATCCGGAGGGCCGGGAGGAGCGGCTGCCCTGCTTACTGATGGTTGAGGAGATCAGGGGGGGACCCGATCAGCCACTGCATGTCCTGCTGCAAGCTGTGCAAAGTGCGGGGAATGATGTGGGGAGCAGCTGCAGGAAAGTAGCAGAGGGCAGTGGAAAGGGGCATGGCGTCGGTGCCAGCTGCCAGGGTGGTTGTGATGCCAGCAGGGGGAGGGTGTTACCGGGGCAGCACCTGCCTGGCCCTCGACATTCACAGGAGTGCCTAACCAGCATGGCCATGCCCCCCTCTTCCTTTACCCCCACTCCTCTCTCTCAACAAGAAACCCTTCCTTACCCGTTTCTTCCTCCCTCTCCTCCTCCTCCCCATCCAGTCACCCAACTTGCTCCTCCCTTTCCTCCCCTGTCTCTCTCTCCTTTTCCTTCTTCTCATCCGGTCAACCAAGCTTCCCCCCCCTCTTCCCCTTCCTCCCTCTCTCCTCACAGAGGCATACAGTGCCTCCCTTCTTCCGACACACCCCCTCAAGCTTTTGTCCAAAAGCTCATCCTTGGTTCCGCACCAGAACCTCCCTCTTTCACCAGCCTTCACCAGCACACCAGCAACTTTGAGCCTCCCAATGCCTATGAGCTTGATCTGGCTGCCATCTGCTCTCCTCATCATCAACACAGCCCAAGCACACTCCTCCTTTGCTGCGAATCTCCGCTACAGCCGCCCGAGCGCACCGCCTTCTCTTTTCTTCCTCCTCCCCTTTGTGCACCCCAGCAGAGCATCCCCCTCACAGCAGCAGCAGTAGCAGCAAGCTCATCAGTGTGCACGCCTGAATCCCTTACTGCTGCTGCTGGGGCTTCTGCCTCAGGCTGTGCCTCTCCAGAGTTAGATTCAGATGCTGCACACAGCTTCTGGGGTGGCTCAGGCGGAAGCATGGATGCCATGCTTGCTTCTCATGATCTGCTTGAGGAGCCCCGCAGCAGCAGGAGCTCTCCCTTGTTCTCTACACAAACCCACCAGCAACACCAGCACCAGCAGCAACTGGACCAGAAGCAGCAAGAGCAGCAGAAGCAGCAGCAGCAGCAGCAGCAGCAAGACACCCAAGATGCAGTCCTGGCCTGGGAGCAGCAGCAGCAGCAGGTATGGCTGCAACAGCAGCTGGAGGTCAGGGAGTTGCAGGGCCTTCCTGCTCTTGCGCAATCCCCCCCTGGCTCCCCTTCCCCTGCACTCTCACTGTCTTATCAGATGGGGCCAGTCCCTCTGCCTTCAGACTCCTCCCTGCATAGCAGGAGCTCAACCTCCTTTCATACCTCTGACACCTCTCTGGCCCCTCCAAGCGAGGCTCTTGTGGACCGCCTCCACTCCTCTTTAGATCCCCATTTTTCCTTTGATCACGACTTGCCGCAACACAAGCGCTCAGACTGCACCGTGGCAGCAGAGGCAGAGCAGCACCCGCCAAGCCCCTGTCTCTCCGCAGAGCATCACCACCATGGCCATGTGCATATCCCCATGGAAGAAGCAGAGCGCTGCCAGTTCAGCCTCCTGCCTCCAGGCTCTCCCCACCATCCTCTGCCTGACCTGCGCTTCTCCATTGACCACAACTTCAATCATGACCCCAGCTCCCCAGTTGGGCAAACAGACCTACTCTCCATACACCCCTCCAAATCCTCCTCCAGCTCCTCTTTGCCCCGCTTCTCCCCTCGCCCCACTCCCTCCGCACAACCCCACAGCAGCCACTGCTACTTCCCTGCGACCCCTCCCACCAGCCCACCTCACCCTCTAGCACCTTGCACCAGCTCTGAAGGCTCCAGCTGTTACACAACAGCTGCTACACCGCACAGTAGCTCATCATTTGCCCACTCAGCCACCGGACAGCAGACAGCTGAAATTCCGCTGGCACCTCTCGCCTGCCACCCCGCCGGCTTCTGCTGGGTGCCCACACTGCCTGTGCGCCTCGACTTGGCACCACTCGGCAGCACCTCTCCCCCTGCATCATCCCCACTGCGTGCCCTGTCTGCGCCCCCCTTCCACTGTCTGCGCAGCAGCTGGGAAGCAGAGGAGGGGCAGGGAGAGGCCGGCACAGCAGCAGCACGTCACGGTCCGCCGTCCCCCAGCACCCCTGTGCGGAGTGCATCAATCCATGCCATGATACCAGTAAGTATACAGCTCCCTGCGCAAAGTGCGTGGTCCAGCCCATGCCACCAGGGGTCAACAAGTCCAGCATCATGCCAGTTTCAGAGACTCGTGAGCTTGAAGGACACGGACCCGCTGCTGGCGGATTGACACAGCTGGCCAGCGCACAGCTGTTTGCTCACAAGCACGTCCTGACAGCCCCTGCTGCCTGCACGAATGCAGTCTATGCTGCGCGTGAGATCAAGGCAGCTGGAAAATTTTTACACAGCTGGCCAGTGCATGCCGCCGAAACGCAATCACAGCCTGACGGCCCATGCTGCCTGCGCGCAAGCAGCTCATGTTGCACCTGAGATCAAGGCAGCTGGCAGATCATTTCATGGCTTGGTAAAGGAATAAGCTTGTATGGATGTGCTGTGAACGCAAATACACAGTACAACACACATATTCACACACACCTGCATCTGTGTGCAAACGCAGGGTTCCCCACCCCCTCCCTCCCCTCGGATTGCTGCTTCAGCAGAGCAAGCCACCGCTGCCCAGCTTGGCATGACCCCCCCACCCTCTCCTTGCCGCAACACCTCATGCCTGCCCCCTTCCCCCCTAATGCGCAGCCGCCATACATCATCCAACCACAATGCCAGCACTAACTGTGATGTCTTCAGAAAAGGCCTGCAAGCACACTCCTTGCCTTCTAAACTTCAGCAGCAGCAATGTGAGCAGCAGCATGGACTGGGACTGTTGTTTGCGCTGGACAAGCAAGGTATGGAAAACAAGGATGTCCTTTAGAGGAAGATAGGGGTTGCGGAGGCACAGTGTATTGGTGAGCAGGCATTTGACGTTTGTGATAAGCGTGAGTGTGATGAAGTCCAAGGTGAGAAACATGCTAACTTTGATTTTAGTTGCTTTGAGGTGTGTGAGCTGCTCAGAAAATACAAGGATCTTTTCACTATTCTTTTCAAGCCTTTACACGCTTTGCCCGGCTCCCAACTTGGAGCACTGACTTTATTCTTTTCAAGGCTTCCGTGCTTTCATTTGATAACTGATCCTGAGGTCAATGCTTTCCTAAATCAAGACTCGTGCAGGTTGTTAAAGTTTTTGTCAGATTTGGTTTTAACTTTTGTTGCTGGTTGAGAATGTTTCACCAGCAGCCAGTCAGCCAGAATCTTGGGCTGTAGGCCAACTCCTTGTAACCCTTGTAACCCTTGCAAGCATTGGAGTGCACTTTGCTTTGGATTCAGGAGGATAAAGAGGTTGGAAAGCATGGTAACCTGGAGCATTGCTGCGCACTGCTGTGCGAGGTGAATTAGGCACCTGTACAAAGGCAATGAATTTGGCCTGCTGTTCACACATGAGGAGCTTATTTTCTTGGGATCAGGGTCAGAGTGCAGGAAATGTTTTCAAGTGTTTTGCTGCATAGCACAACATCCCTCGCAATGCAGCCAGAATATGTTCTGCTGTTTTGCTGTGTAACACAACATCCCTCACGCACCTCACAACGCATCCAAAATAGAACATGCTCGCTTGAGACCCAGGGGACAGAGTGCAGATCTACATTGCAGTCCCCCATGGTCACAATGCACTCTTCCAAGGGTTTCTACAGCACACCATGATCCCCTCCCCTCCCCCAAAATTGACGCCAGCGTGTTGGCGTCCACTTGACATGCATGTGTGCATGCATGGGTCTACGCAGGTACAGGCGCCACTGACACCCACCTGCCGGAGCTCCCCCCCTTTGACTTTGATCGCGAGCTCCCCACTCTTCCTGACACAGCCCTGAGCGCGCTCATGCTGGGCTCGTCCATCACCAGAGCCTTGCCCGGCATCAACAGAATACGGCCAACTGTGGAGCTGCAGCAGGCGCAGCCACCTGATCGCCACTTTGGAAACGCTTTGCAGCCACTGCACGCTCAGGATAAGGGATCACAGGAGCAGCAGCTGGTAGTCGTGGGTGAGGCACAGCCGCAGGCAGGCTACTCCAGAGCCACTGTGCAGCCACTGCACGCTGAAGAGAAGGGCCCGCAGGAGCAGCAGCCGCAGCTGGTGGGTGAAGCACAGCTACAGGCAGCGCAGGAGGAACAGCAGGTGCTCAGTCAAGCATGTGAGCAGCAGCAGCAGCAGCAGCAGCAGCAGCAGCAGCAGCAGCAGCAGGGCACAGTGAATTGGCAGTTGCACCAAGGACATGCTCAGCAGCAGCAACAGGACAAGGAGGCCTTTGGCATGCCATTGTTGGACCCAGATTCCATTGTTGGATCCATTGTATGGAACGATATAGCGTCGTGTCCTGCATCTGGCCTGCTGGTACAGCACCCCGCCACCCAACGTGAAAAGCTGGCACCCTCTGTGGGCAGTCCCACGTGCAGCAAGCCGCATGCCTTGTTTTGCCCCAAACCATCGCTACCATTTGGTGTGGAGCACAGCTACAAAGGCGCTCTGTTGCCACCACTGCAAGGCAGACTTCTGGCTGCAGAGCTGTCAGGCAGGGGCAGCAGCAGCACCAGCAGCAGCAACGCGCTGATGGAGGGTATGGACAGCAGAAGCAAAGTGCTGACAGCAGCAGGACCAAGCAGGAGCGGCACCAGCAGCAGCAACAATGGTGGCAAGGAAAAGGAGGAAGCAGGTAGCAAGGGTGACGGTGGCCAGCTGCATAGTGGCTGCAGCGACGGGAGTAGTGGCAGCAGGGAGCAACCAGCATTACAGAGCCCGTTTGCAGCCGCCAGCAAGCACCTTTAAACATTGTCCGCTTGAGAAGCAGCTCAATGTAGTGTTGCTGGTCCGCACTCATGGCCAGCCTACTTTGTAGCCATCTGAGTGGCAGAGCTGTATTTGCAGCTGCCGTGGTTCACCTGTAATTTTGTGAGGCAGGTCACTGGGCTGAGGTCTTGACGTGACATGATGAGTGTGTGAACTCAGATGGAATTTTAGGAGTATGGTTCAGCTGCCCCTCTATGACGATACAGCGTGACATGGTGTGTCTTTGTATGTGTGTGTATGTATGTGTGTGTGTCAACTTTGGTGCACTTCGAAGCATGCATCTGATGTATGGGCCTGCCCTTGAAAAGGAAAAAAAAGTCTACGCAGGCCAAAAGCCGCGTGCATTAAGGGAAGCCCTTGACAGAAAGGCAATCCCCTACACAATGTACAACATGAAAAATTCAACACGCTGTGTCCATTTGGGCACGTATTTTGTATTTGAATTGATTTGGCTGCTTCTTTGAGGCATCAGCGTAACTTTCCCAGCATGCAGGGATAAGGAAATAATTCCTGCCAGCCTGAGATTGAACGAGGCTTGAGCCATCCACAGTCTTTTGCTATAGGTATCACTGGCATAATGGATTTTATTTTCCAAGTGTGCTGAATGAAGTGGTTAAGGGGTTGTCCCAGTGCATGTGACTATGTTCTTGCAGATCCTTGTTCCTGCAAGCTAGACCAGAAAGGATGCTCAAATTTATTTGTTGAGGTCTGCAAGTCGTGGACTCGAGCCATACTTGTGATCGTTTGTGTCATGTATCCTCCTTTGACCAGACTTCTTGCATGGATTGATTTCTTGAAGCTAGAACGCCAAGCCTTTACAGCAGCTTATTGGCACAGGAACAGCAATTCATACCAAAAGCGATCAAGTTTGTTGAAGCATGATTACACGTGTTTTTTGCTATCATGGAATTCTGCATGTGCCAGTCTTTGTCATCTTGTTTTTAACTGTTCCAGCACTGTTTACTGGTAGTAAACAAACATTCAAATTTCAAAGCCCTGCTGTCCCTTAACTTTAACACACAGATAGCGCATGCAGCAAAGCAGATCAGCTCTGGATCAGCAGGTCATCCATGATGGAGGAGATAGTTTGTGCTGAATTTGGGTTTGATGATTAGAAATCAATATTTTCTAATTATCCATTTTCGCCAGGGTATATGTGGTGTCAAGCCATTACAGTGACGTGCCTAATGCCCAACAAGGTTTACAAGGATAATGCCCAACAAAGTGCTACAGCTATACGCACCAGAGCCAGGATTGACATGAACGACTTAGAGGGTGCTCTTTGTGAGCAAATCATCCTTATGTGAAGGAGTCTGGATAATCTAACCCACAAGAGGCTCATGCTTCTAGTATAATCCTATGGATATACCACACACACTTTGGCGGCCAATTAATTCAATCAATTCCCATTCAGCCATCTAATTAAGGTTTACAAGGTTTACATAGAGCCATCTTATTAAGCGCACCAATCAGGATTTAATGGCTAGATTAGCCAGACGTCACATGTATAACAAAAAAAGAAAAGTCTATGCAGGCCACAGGCCGCATGCATTAAGGAAAGGTCCCTTAACTAGCAAGCTAGCAAGGTCCTCACCAGAGGTCCCTCAAAGTTACACTAGCTACAGCTAGCCTAGGAGAGGGAAAGAGACAGAACTAATGAAGATCAGGCGGGTTGCCGGCGTGATAGGCATTTTTTTGGCTTCATTTATGCTGCCCTTGTAGGCACAGCTATGAAACCCTTTTCTTTCCTGAATCTAGGCAACAATAAGCTGTCTCGTTTTTTGCATAAACTTCTTCCTTTCATGAACAGGCCTGCAGTTTGTCATTTGAAGTGCAGGCCTTCATGCTTCAGTAACCTGAAAGAAACACGACACACACAACTTTACGACTGCAAGGCATGCCATCGAGATTAATAGATTAATAGAAATCTTGACACCGAGGCCTAGAGCCAGGTGACCTGGCACAGTCATGAATCAAAACAACAACAAGCTTTATCCTTTTTAACATGAAATTCTTCTCTTCTATGACCAGGCTGGCAGTCAGTTGTTTTGACCGGAGGCCTTCTTTTCCCTGTAACCTGCAACCTGGTGTGGTGCTGCAGGCGACCCTCTTATAGGTTCGCACTAGTTCTGTTCTCGACATAGAAATGATGCAGCTTGCTGGTGAAGGGTGTTCTCTGGGTCGGCTCTTTGGGCCAATGTGTCTAAGTCTCCTTTTCTTGTTTTGAGGGAATGTTTTACTGCCTATGAGTTTCTCTTTTTTACGACGGCGCTCTTGCAAGGCATGTTTTTAGGCGTGCTTATTGATAAAAGCCTTGCACGTAAAAAGAAAGGACATGAGACAGCCATAACAATGCACAAAGCATCAGCAATATAAGGTGGTCCCGACCTCTCTCTCTGCGGTCTATCTTAAAAAGGATCCCTATCATGAAGGACAAACCAGCTTGCATGGATGCTTAATGGTGAGAAAAGCAACAGCTGCGGTACACCTTGCAGGACTTGTAAAACGTTCAAGCACACGATAATGACAGCTACGTACTACCACATGCTCCGGTAGGGCCGCTTGGCTGTCTTCCCTTAATGCACGCGCCCAAATGGCAAGCATATTCCTTTCTTCTCTAGATCATCACATGCTAATTGCCAATCCTGCATCACAACAAGCCAAGCTGCCTGCTGCCTGCAAGCAGCTCGTCTGCAGCGCAGCCACAGTGATCAGAAGAACCCTATAAGACACAACTGCACAACACGTGACACACACAAAGCATCGAACCCATCCTAACTGGACGTAATGCATGCCACAGGTGAGTAGAGCAGCACCTAACAGGGTAAATGCCTTGCCAAAACGAGGCAGCAAAATTTATCCTATCAACGACCTTCAACGCCCGCATTGATCTTGCCCACTGAGCAAACAAACTTTGAACCAGGGATAAGGTACAAGCAGCTTTCTGAACGCTTGATGCACTGATCAGAGGTCCCACTTTACATATTATACAGGCTGGCTAAGTGCAGTCGATTGCAATCATGTTAATCAAGGTTCAAGCGGATTCAACCAGGCATAGCACATTCGGCTCCCACTACTTCGAACTGCAACCTCCTCTGACAGGTACAGTGCCTGTAAGGCACTTGCACAGGACCTCCTGTGCAGCTACTACACGGTGGAAATTTCAGGAAGCAAGCTGCGTGCATGAACGAAGCGCTATGAGCTGTGCAGGTAGAATGGACAAGGAAGCTAACAGAAAGGGCCTCCCTTACCCAGCTCACTCGCCCACGCCTGTCGGAAGGTGGACGAGCGACGAGTAGACAGGCACAAACATGAGACCTCGCACCCAGGCCGCCAGCGCTTCGTCACCTTTCTCCATCCACTGCAGACACCTGCCTTGTGTCAAGCCCTGCATATAATGGCCACAGACATGTACACAATGGGGAGCAATATGAGGCTGCATTGACATTACCAGTATCTATTGTTGAGACGAGGAGTGTGTAGCATGTATGACATGCAACACACTGCACCTTACTGGTCAAACAAGCTCAAGAGGTTGAAACTTAGGCGCACCTCCTCATGCCCTGCCTTCCGTACTGCACACGCAATGGCTGTGCTGCATTGCACGCTACGCAACACACTGCACCTCACGGGCCAAAAAAGCTTGAGGGGATGCAAGTCAGGCGCACCTCCTCATGCCCTGCCTTCAGTACTGCACACGCAATGGCTGTGCTGATGTGGCGGATATCCTGAAGCCGAGGGTACACACAGCCGGCTTGCAGGTCTGCCTCAGGAATTAGCTGGGGAAGCATCTCCGCCGCACGCATCAGCATGCTGTCAGTGATGATGCGGCAGCCAAGGAAGGCTCCCAGGGCCACGCCTGTAGGCGCCAAAGGGTGCAGGTGCAAGGGTGTCAAGTCTAATGTATGTCGAGTCTAACGTACGTTTAAGTCTAATGTATGTGCGCAGGAAAGACGTGTGGGCAAGGCATGTGCCTTATGTTGGTCATGAGGCAGCAGCTTAAAAAGACACTCAGGCTCACGCTGTAAAGTCACGCCTGCAGGAGCGCAGAAGGAAGGATAGGCTGGACATTTTGGCAGCGGAGATGCTGAGCACACCAGCACACACCTGGTACAGGGCTGGGAAAGTCCAATGACAAACAAAGCCAGATCAGACAACACAATTTGCGGCAGCATCTGGGGATTGTTTGGGCAATCTATTCGGGTTGTGGCATGGCCTGCCTGGGCCCACAGTAATGACTAAAAGTGGCATCATGCATCAAAGCACGAGCTTACACATGTTCATGGGCTCGTACTGAGCCAGCACACCAGAGACCCGCCAATCGAGCATCCATACCACTTTCGTCGCAAGATAGGTAGATTTGTCGCAAGATACTCAGCCCTGCTATGGCGCAAAAAGCACGGGCTGTCTGCAAGCTGGCAACTGCTGTGCTTGCTCTGGGAGTGGGGCATTGCTCTGCATAGTGTCTATACCTGCAAGCGCTATGGACATTATGCAGAGCAATGCCCCACTCCCAGAGCTTTGCAGATGGGAACACAAATCCTCGAAGGCCAAGCAAACGCACAGCTAGAGAGGGCTCGTCATCAACTCACTCCGAGTAGCTCTGCATATGTCAAGCATGTGGACTCGGATAGGTTTGCCTTGGCCTTATGGAAGTGCCTCACAACTACCAATTCACAAATTCAAGGAATGGAAAACGCTGCATGCGTCACAGTCATTTAGAATGGTTTCAAGCACCCTGCAGGGCCCCTGGATGCCGGGTACTCCCTTCAGCTTACAACCTCCAGATTACAGAGACCTAAGGCCCTCTGTCAACATGCCTGACTGCTAGCAGCAGGAGGGGGATCCCAGGTTGCAGTAGGGCTACAGGTTTTTAGGATAACTTAGGCAAAGTCTACTAGTCTACACGCCTGACTGCTAGCCAGTGCATGCTTCTCAAACGCATCATGGAGCAACGCAACCCCAGCTCACTAGGGGACACATACATGTTGTTTGCTTGGCTGGCCACATGGACCTTCCTGTTCAGCTCCACGCTGGGCTGGGGTTTCTTAAACGCATCACAGAGAAATGAATCCCAACTCACCAGGAAACAAGTACATGTTGTTTGCTTGGCTGGCCACATGGACCTTCCCATTCAACTCCACGCTGTGCTGGGGGTTCTTAAACGCATCATAGAGCAAGGCAAACCCAGCTCACCAGGGAACAAGTACATGTTGTTTGCTTGGCTGGCCACATGGACCTTCCCGTTCAGCTCCACGCTGGGCTGGGGGCTCCCGGAGGCAAAGATCACGCGGCCCTGAGTCACCCTGACTGCATCTTCACTGGTGCACTCCTGCAGCATGTTCATTTGCACAGCAGCATTTGCAAAGAGGCGGCGACCATACGGCCCTTAGTCACCCTGACTGATTGCATCTTCATGTGCATTCCTGCGGCGACTTCAATTGCACAGCCCACCCACAGAGGCGAAAAACAATGGCCCCGAGTCACCCTGACTGCAGCTTCACTGGTACACTCCTGCAGCAAGTTCATTCGTACTGCAGCAACAATTCCACACAAGACTGCCGCCAATTCAGGTCACCTGAAATGCTTGCACTGTAAATTGCAGTGCAATTGCAGGGTGCCTTGAGAAAAGCAAGCCTTGCTTTAAAAAACTGTGTAACAAATGTTTGAAGCCTTCTGAGGCCAAGAATTGGTTCAATCAAGGCAGGGAGCAATGCAGCTGATGAGCCACAATAGTGCTTACACACAGGTAACGAAGGCTTTGCTGGCCAGATTCCAGTATCGTGACATGATTAGGTCCTTTCAAAGGTGGATGGTCCCCACAGATGGCTGGGCTCACAGGACATTGTACAGCAGAAATTTTGCATCTGTCAAGGGAAAAAGATCTTGGGAAAAGTCCATAGGCAAAGTGAATGGGGAAAAGTTCATGGGAAAAGCTGATACGGCAATGTGTGACAGATTAAAGCGTGGGCAGTGTGCATTGAAGATTTGCCTGAGCTTAGGGATAGAACAAACTTGCTTTTCAAACAACAGGAACTGCTCATTCCCACAAGGCACCATTGGTGGTGTGCAATGACCAGTGTGCTGGTATTGGTGGCCAATGAGCTGAGAGTGCTGTGCAACGACATTGGGTCCAAAGCATGTCAGGCATGCCAGGTTTGTCTCATTCTGTCATGCAGGCACAACAGAAACACACACACACTTACATATGCACACACATGCACACGCGTACACACACACACACCATCTGGCTGATGGGGTTGGACATGGGGAAGATGATGGGCCGCACGCGCTGCTGCTGGCAGCCCTCGTCCATTGCCTGCAGCACCTCATCTGTGAACAGCCTGCCAGCCCCTGAAAGGCCCAGCAGCACCGTCGGGCGCACCTACTCAATTGCGGGTCCAAGCAAGGTTCATTTTACTTTGCATGTGGTAGCTCTTCTGAGTACAGTTTTGCAGACGCAACCACAGGCAAAGCAATCACATCCTCACAGCTTCAGAGATGCCTGTGCGTGCACGTGTGCGCGTGCACATACACACACATACACGGACGCGTTCACACACACGCACGCACCCGCGCACACACGCTCACACATGCACACACACACAACACCTGCACGTACACACACATGCGAGTACCTCACGTTAAGATGTAAGCATGAACAGATCCTTTGAGTTTGTGCTGGAGCACTTGGAGACGTGCAGCAACTTCAGGGCGAAAAATCCTGATTAAACCAGGATGTTCCTTTCCCTTGCATTCCTCCGTTGCATCTGTATTCCTTGAGCACTGGCTTATCTACCTTACCCAAATATTGGTCATCACAAACAACAAGCCCTCCTGTGGGGACGCTCTTGTGAGGCAGGACTCGACCACACCTTTGTCACACATATATAAGGGTTTCCTGGCCCACCTGTTTAATTACATCCACCAGTGAAAGCCCCTCATGCGTGCCGTCCAAGCGTGCAAACTCTCTCACATGCTCAGGCATCCCACCGCGTGCCTGTAAGGATGAATGAAGTATATACATGATACAGTGAACAAAGTGGAGCAAATCTCATGCTCCATGCCCCGCTTGCATGTGTATATGTGTGTGTATGTGTGTGCGCGCGCGCTGCAACTATGAGAAAAGGCAATGTCATGCATGGAATTCATGTAGGAATGGTCAAGGCATATTGTATTGCCACTTTGTACCTTGTCACAAAAACCAGGCTCATGCAAGGATGAACATGAAACTTACAAGCCCGAGTCAAGGGCTGCATGAGTTGCATGCCTTGGAGCACAGATGCAGAACATCAATCCAAGAGTCGATGAGTGGCAAAATGAAGCAGACACTCCTGGTATAGGACTCATGTAGAGGTCATCAGCACTGATCTCGGGACTCGAAATGTCTGGAAAAATAGGCAATGCACGCACAGTTGTTTAGGAGCCAAGCAATTTCTGATGCTCCACTCACGCCAGAGTTTCTCCAAGAAAACAAGTATACAAATTTGAAGCCCTATTGTCCTGTTCTCTGCCAAACACCCATCAGTTTTGAGGTCCTTCAATCACCACATTATTTGGTCTCTGGGAGGTAGGCCAAGGTCCACAACACATACTACGCACCGATGTTATGAGACCTTTGTGGTCGATGAGCCAGAAGCGCTGCATGGCAGCTTTCTTAGACAGCCCCTGCTTTTGCATTCCTGCAATAGGGCGTGGAGGGTCATGTGCACACTCATTGTGACGGATAACAGCACAGAAAGAGGTGCAGGATGCCTGCGGGCTTGCAGGCAAGAGGCAGTGCACTGCCATGACCGGCACGTGCACAGCTTGGGGCAAGCGCCTTGTTTGTATGTTGTTTGCTCGTGAGCATTCGCACAAGAGGTGTTCCTGCTGTGACAACTCGTGATCTGTGCAGATTCAAGCATCCATACCCTATCCACCCCTAAATCAATTGTCCTGGACCCTTCATGACGAACAGCACCTCACGCTTTCCATGAGCCCCATTCTCTTGGCTTCGCTCAACATATGCCAAGGCTTAATCTCTAAATGTGAGTCAGCTACATACCAGTAAGGCTTGCCTCCAGGTCGTCGCTTACCTAGGGCTATCATGCGCACAACACCTAGGCCTGCGGATCCGGCACCCACGCACACAATGCGCTGGTTTGTCAGATCTCGATATGTCTTTCCCTGCATGTTGAAAGGGAGCAGCAAGTTTGCAGCTCAGAGATTGCTACCAAACAGGCGAAGCCTACTGCTATCGCAGCTGGAAGAGCAGAGCTCATTCCATATGAGCGCAGAACACGGAAACACAGCAGAATTATCTGCAACTCTCATCCTGTTTCATTCCATTGCATTCCATTCTCTGCAGCGCTCATTCCATCATGAGCAACGAAACAAAGCGCTTCCTTATGCAGGGACTCAGGGTAAACTCGGGCATAGCAGAGACAAAAGACCCTAATACAGCAGTATGAATAGCAAGGCTTGAATTGAAACTTTAGCAACTTGTTGCCTTAAAGGGGAAACAGAATTTAACAGATTGCTCAATGCAGGCATGAGTGCTGTCTGTGCACAATGCCCTTGAGTACACTTGCAAGTATACGCGCCACTTGTTGCAGGCACAGCTCAGAAGTCTCCATAAAACTTGGTCTGTGTCACCACTGACATCATGAGAAAGCAAATTGGCTTGGTCTCTGTCACCTATCCAGGCACAGAGAAGCACAATCGACACTGACCATGACTTTCAAAGCCCCATAGAGCCCCGCCAGGGCAGTGGATGCAGTGCCCTGGATGTCGTCATTGAACACCAAGTAGTCACTGCAGGTGTTGGCGCACACGCTCAGAGGCTTTTGGATTGCACCATGGCCATTTCAAACATTAATACACTGCGCTTAATTGGTCAAAAGATCATGGATGAGGAGAGCAGGAGCAGGAGCATGCGCTGCCAAGACCTCTAACTTTTGGCGAATCCAGTGAAAATGCAAATGTCATTTAGAAGGGCATGCCTCCATGCTAAAACACACTTAGACAGACATGATTCCTGCAGTGTTTGGACTGCCCCTGAGCCGATGGATAGTAGATTACAAGCTTGCACAGTAGTGGACTTGACGATGCATGATGATATTTCAGTGACTATGATGCACGTAGGCTTCACCATCATCAACATCAGCAAGAATGCGTGTTTGCAAAATGCTACTCCACCCATACTGAGGTCGACAACTGGAAGGCCTGCGGTTGGGCTCACTTTGGATCAGTCGTGATGTCCCAACTACGCAACAGTGGCGCTTTGTGCACATTCAACCATTACATTGAATCCTACTTCTTCAATGCATCCTTTATATAATGGAGTGCATGATGCAGTGGCATCCAACGCTTTACTCAGAACTCATGAAGCAATTGGTTACATGAGCAATGTTTTGAAGCACGAGTGCGCACTCACTTGCGGTAGCGGTTCAGGAGAGCGTAGGCGTGGCTGATGGAAAAATCTTCAAACTGGAGCACAGCTTTGGGCCATCGAGACATCACAGCTGTCACAAACTGCAGAGGTGCATTTTGGCATGACAACAGTCTGGTCAGGGCATCTTACCGTCATTGTCGGCAAGATTGGTATCGGTTACAAGTCATGCCAGGTAAGTTACCACATTACCAACTCCCAAGCGAGGAGTTCCTGCGCCATGATGTTAATTTGTGACCCCAAACACAAAAAGCGGATCTGCTTCACCTGCAGAAGCACATGCAGAAAGCTGAAGCTGCAAAAGAAACCAGCAAGGATGACAACAGTTCGATGCCTCTCTTCTCAAGCACCAAGTCCTTTTCACTGTTTCTTGCAAACAATCGACAGGCAGGAAGGTGCGGACAAACCGCACAGGGGGGTTCTGTGAGTCCTTAGGTACTGTCATTTGCGATACCTTGCACATTTCAAAAATTGCAACCTGGTGCAGGCTTGGCAGACAAATTTTGGCAGACTTCTAAGGGCAAGAGCATGGCTTGACATTCAGAACACACCTCATCCATGATGTCGTAGTATTCTTTGCCTGTGATGCGAGGCTGCCGCAAGCCGGCATAGAGGGGGTCATTCCTGAGCTCCTCATTGTCAGTGCCGACATCTATTACCACAGGCAGCACCCGAGAGGGGGAGAAACCTGCAAGGAGTGGCAAGGGACATGGAACACGAGAGGGTGGGAATTTAAAAAGCTGCATGGCGCTCGGAAGCAGATAGGAAGACAGAACAATCAGTGGGCAAGGATTTAATATACAGAGCAATCACAATGTCTATGTATAGCATATTCAGGTCAGACCAAAGCCCTGACACACATCCAAGGTACCCTTGAAGCCTACAGGAACTGGGAAAGTTGTGCCCTGAAGCTGGTGAACCATCAACTGAGCACATCCATGATCGCCAAGCAATAAAAGATAGGGACACGAGCTTCAGTAAAGAACTTGCTCGACCTTGAAAAACGGCTGGCCAGCCTCGTGTCATTTCTCCAAGACAGTGCAGCTTGCGTACTGAAAAACACAACATGGCCGCCTGCTTCATGCCAGCCTCCCTCTGTCACAGCACTACATCACACAGCATGCACCTGCTGCTGTGCAGAACGAGCCCAGCAAAGGGGGTTGTGCCTCTTGAATGATTAACATTCCGGGTGGCGCACGCACCTGCTGCTGCACAGTACAGATCGAGCTTGCCCACGGGGATTGCAAGGCCATTGAGGCCCACATCCCCCAAGCCCAGAATTCGGCTGCCGTCTGTGACCACAATCGCGGACACCTCGTCTTGAGGCCAGTTGTAGACCATGGCAGCCTGTGCGCACATATGTGAGAGTGCATGGCGGCGTTAATTATTAGTGACAGTCTTATTTCCTTAGGGCACATTCACAAAGCATGGCAGAAGCCATGCTTTACAAATAGTTACCAATTTAGTGCGTGTGGTGTTTCACGTGCTTTCCTGTGTGAGGCCCGCATTGGGCTGCATGCGTGGGGGTGACACACAAGCTTTTCACAGGAAGGGTGTGAGGGGTTAAGGGGCGTCAACGCCAAAATGAATGTGGAAAGACATCGTGGGGGACGCCAGCCTTACAAACATGAGTCAAGACAGCAACATACGTTAAATCTGTGGCACCTTAGGAATGCTCGACACCGGTACGTCCTTGGTGCTTGCACGACATGTGTGAAAGAGCGCAAAAGCAGGGAGTGCATTTATGTTCCATGGCATACGCTGTGGCTGATGTGCACTGAACCTCTGGTCATTGATGCGGTAGCTTTGTTCCTCTGATCAATCCTGAACTTACTGCCCTTCTGCACACATGTCCTACCAGCTTTGCAATGATTGCATGGCCAACAAACTAAGCTTTCGCGCCCCATGCGCTCCACAAGCCACAGGCAAAGTCACACTTTCCATATCTGCCTTTCAAGGACTGTCCCCTGCCTCTTTTCTCCTCTGACCTGACAAGAGCTGGAGGAGGGATGCTGTTGCCTGAGCCCTGGAGACATGGGTGTATTGTGCAACTATAGAACACACTTAGTGTGTTCAAAAATGCTTTTTAAAAGTAATTAGCATATCCATTTCAAGGACCCACACTACGGGCTGTTGCCAACGCTCTAATTACCAGCTGCCAAAAGGCTGCAAAGCACTCACCATTTCACCTCGGTCCCTTGAGCTGAAATACATGCCCCTGGGTCGCCTGTACAGCTTGTGGAAGTTGACGGCCACCCAACCCACTGTGGGTGTGTACACAATAGGCGCCAAGTCCTGCACATGGAGCCCAAGCTGACATGCGTGTGTATGCCTTGCCATGTACGCGTTTGCATGCGCAAGACAAAGCAAATAAGCATGTGTAGTCGCATATCGGGCTTCTCATAAACAACAAAGTGGGCTTGCTTGAGACAAGCAGAAGCTGTGTGTCCTTGGATGTGATGGCCATGTCCTAGGATGTAAAATAGTCCATACTAGCATTGTTAATTCATGATTCTGGAGAGCACTGTTTTAAACACTGGCAAGACCCGTGGAGGATCAGGATTAAAGTGAAGCGCCTCAATCATTGAAGAAAAACAGCAAGGCAGAATTGCAAGGAGCTGCAGCCTATGTTGGCCTGCATTTAAGAGAAGATGCTGGATGCAGGGGGGTTACAGGAGCCATTGAGTAGGGGAATGGGCACAGACCCAATCCACTATGCATGCTTCTTTGCCCTGTATTTGTTTTTGGCAACAGCTCGTAGGCCCAACAGCTTGGGCAGGGCATAACCAGTGAAATGCATTGCAGCTCAATTGCTATTCCTGCCAAAATAACCTGCATGTCTTTGAGTCAGGTACGGCCAGTTTTCCCCATTTCAAAATATGGGTTGCATGCACTTTCAATGGCACCCCAATTTTCCACCGCTTTGGCTCCGTAATGAGTGCTTTGTCTGGTGTGCGCGAGTAGAAACACTACTATTTTCCAAGTGCAAAAGCCAGAGGGTAGGCTGTCCCAGGCCATTTTGAGGACCCGCTGCTTTCTTTTTTGTGTTTCAGCCTTAAATGAGTAAGTACAGAAACTCAATGCATTCCACCTGCAATCCCTCTCCTGTTCCCAGGCTACCAGGCGGGAGAGTCTATCAACCTTGTGATTGCCCTTAACAGCTTCTGGGATAACATCGTTCCCCTTGCCCTTAGGAGTAGCTCCCTCACAACCCACCACAAAGTTCTTGATGAGGACCTTGAAGAACAGGGTTTCATTCCTGTCCTGGAGCTCTTGGAGCGCCTTCCACCTGCGTGTTGATGCGTTCAACCAACCCTTTACTGTCCACAAATTTAATGACAGGCTAACAGTTTGGACTGCTAAATTTTGCTCTGTTAGGATAAATGGTTGCGATGAGGAAAGAAGACAGAGTTGTTTGTGTTGGATTCGGATTGGACTGGCCAGATGACCTACAGGGTACACCTCCTTCAGTAAAATTTTCCACATCTCCTCTTACATTTGCGCACCAAAAAAAAACAACATGGGCATTGTTGGTCAGAAACAACCAAAACGCAGAAAGTGAGCAGCCTGCACCTGCTTCCTTGCAGCTTTTCTGCTTACGTCCAAGCCACCTTGTTGGTCACACCACCTTGCAGTTCTGCTGCTTATCTCCTAGCCACCTCATAAGTCACACACCGCAACACAGCTCTGCTGCTTATGTCCGAGCTATCTCATTAATCTCACATTGCAATGCAGCTCTGCTGCTTACCTCCTAGCCATCTCGTTGGTCACACCACCCAGTTTCACATCTTCAGGAGGAATCATTTCCCGAGGCGTGCGCAACTCATCCATTACTCGCCTTTCCTGCATGTGCCAAAGAAGGGCAAAACAAGGGACGCACTATTGAAGGGCACAGCAGTGGTGTTCCATTTGAAAACACTCACGTGCTGCCAACATCCCTTGCACAGTAATGGATGGCGATACATTTGATGTACTTGACTGCACTGGAGTCCCACTCAAATGCACTCCTAGCCTGAAGCAAAGAAACGTCATTGGTCCTGACATGCATTGCAGGCCATAGCTGCTTCACAGTAACACGGCAACATCCATACGGAGACATGTATAAATATACCGTACAAAATGAATATCATCCCGCAATAATAATATTTTTGAGGGGTGCGGACACCCAAAAAAAAAATTATTTTTGAGCACGCGGGAATGTGCGTGAAATTGAAAAATAATTATTTTTAAGATTAGTTTGGGTATGAGTAAAGAAGGCGCGAACACGTGCTGGTGGGGCGTTGGCAGCTAGATGGGAGTAGGAAGCTTTTTGAAGCTCCCTCCCAGTGAGCAGGAGCTGCAGCAGCAGTATATGGCACAGGCCAATGAGTATCAGCTGCTTCAGCAGCTGAGTAGGTCTTCATATTCAGGAGCAGCATGTGCACCGGTGCACATGAAAGGTACCTGCTTTTGAACAACATCCTTCCTTTGCGTGCAAGGAATTCTTGCAATCCTTTGCATGCTGGCCAATCCTTGCAAGTTTTTACATGCAGAAGCAGCGTGGAGCAAAGTAAATGCAGGACTTGGGGCAAAAGGGGGCTGACTGCCCTGCGGGAACATGCGAGAAACTCAAAATAAATACTGAGGGGGTTGCGGGATTGCGGCGGGATTCAGAAAATAATTAATTATTTTTAGGGGTGCGAAATGATCCACATTAGGTACGGTAAAACGAGAATCACTGCAGACATGCAAACGACATCAGTTATCCACATTTTATGTTGGAGTTCTTCATGCAGTACGTACGAAAAAGACACTCCTCATGTTATGTTGAAGTTCAACTCTCGGACATCTGACTAAAGGTAACCACTTGCGTCCACGTTTTACCAAACACATGAACAACTTGCCTTGAGAAGGTGTTTTACAGTCCAATTTCAAGTACCCTGCGATTTCTATAACTGCGGGGGATTTGCAGAGGGGGTTATCTGAGCAAATCCCCAAGTATGCTCTTTTTTCGCATTTAAAGTGCACCCAACCACAGCCACGTCACCTGATTGGGACAATTTTAGCTCTAGAGTGTAGCTGACATTACAAGCTACCAGAGCATATGCTCAGATTTGTGTAAGTCGTCCTGTGTGCTGAGATAGACTTGGTCAAAGCTCCATGGTGCACGTAAACCCTAATTCAGTGCTTTTTGGCTGAAATCACCACATAACACCAACCACTGTGTATTTTCACTCCATTTTTTTGCAATGATATTTTTTTGTTACAAGGACCCCAAATCACCAAAAATCACCCAATTTGGAGCAGTGGGTGGTCAGATATGGAGTCTTAGTGGTGAAAAGTAGGGTTCACGCCACGGAAGATAAGGCAGGTGCGCCGAAACTTGCAATAGTCAAGCTCAGGTGATTTGGAGCCCTTGGAGCATGGGCTACATAATGATGCTAAGCCTTGACATTGCAAATCTCGGCGCACATACTCTGGCCACATTCCAAAAACACCCCTTTTGGGGGCCTCAGATGACCACCTCTGGGGGATTTGCTTGACCTTATGAGGCAATCAAGACAGAACATTGACAAAGAAAACAGGCAAGATGTTAGTCAAGGATCAAATTCATGGGAGTCAAAACCTAGCCCCTTCAGTGCTCAGCAAATTCAGCAGTGCTCAATACAGGTCTGATTGGTCGACATGTCGCTACATACCGTAAGTGGCAAGCAGTGAAAAATCAAGTGTACATAACATTGGCAGCCCTGACCTGTATACTAAGCACTGCTGCAGTTTGTAAGACAAAAACGCAGGACACCACTTGTTTGGTCACGCTTGGACATATGCCCCAGCTGTTCTGCTGCAAACATCCATTTCTGCCGAGCCTTTGGCAAAACCTTCAGGGCTGCTAAAGAAGTTAATCAGTCACTGATTGCCCACATGAATTTCCATTCCAGCCAGTAGGAGCTACTTTAGGTTAACGTCCAGGCCGATAGCCATCACAAGCTCCTAGCCATTGGGGAATGGGGTCTGTCACAGGAAACATTTCGAAGCCTCCCTGGCCTAACCCCTCCCAAAGCCTGTCCTTTTCTATGCCTAAAGAGGCACAGTTCAGCATAAAACATTGCAGGGAAAATCGGCTCGGTTTGTATGCCAGCCTTGCACCTTATCAGGGCCTAGTAGGGTGCTTAAAAGGGGAAAAGAGGGGGGGAAAACTTACCCTTTATTTGCATGTAGCAGTGATATAGCAGACACAATTACAAAAGAAATGGGGTTAATTGGTGGTCTGGCTGGGACAGGGTGTGCAAGAACGCCTGGCAGGGTGGACCACTGAGGCCTGACCTCTGTTTCCACACAGGGAGCACTCCTTGGGAGACAACTTTGCATTTCAAAATGAATGCAAGAACTTGGGTCGGATTTCTTTCACAATGAGTACAAGTTTTGGGGCCGGATATTTGAAACAACGAGATCTCTAGCCAAATTGTCACGAAACTGTGGATAAGTCAGGAAACTGTGGACAGCCATTAACACACTTTTGAAGCATGAAGGTACCTCACTGGAATCTTGAACACTGCAAACTTAGCGTCCTAGCTCTGAAACCGTGTCAACAGATGGAGAAACGCAAAATGCGCTTTTCACCTTGCTCGTATAATCCACATCTCACACGCATGCAAACAGCACCATAGCACGCTCACTCGTATGCGCACACATATGACTCTGGCACGCATGACAAGTACACTGGCGTCCATCTCACATGCTGCATGTGACATGCAGCCACATGTATTTGGCAGGCAGTACCTGCCACTTACCAGGATGTCCATAGAGCAAGCACAGCAGAACCAGCACAATAATCAATTACCATCCACTTGCCTCAAAACTAAAGGCAGCATAAGCACGCCAAGTAGGGACTTGCCTGGATGTTTATAGAATTGTTTTGAGGATACCAGTACCAATAAGTTACATCCACGGGCCAGGATTTCCTTGGAGTTAGTATTATGATGGGGTACCAGCACATTTATGAAACACCAGTCGCTTGCCTGGATGTCCATGGAGAGCCGCCTAGGAGGCAGCAAGCCCCTCAGACCCAGCCTGTCACGCTCTGGGGTAGGAAACGCGGTGCCCTTGTTATACCAGGGGTCCTTGAGAAGCTCCAAGCCCCTGTGTGTGTGTGTGTGTGTGTGTGTGTGTGTGTGTGTGTGTGTGTGCGCGTGTGTGTGTGTGTGTTTGCGTGCGTGTGTGTGTATGTGTGCGCGCGCGTGCATGTGGGTCCACATAGACTGCAGCCTTTTACAAGCCAGCCCAATGCTGCTGTTAAATGGCCTTCCAAGCAACTCTACTGTGTTTTGAATTTCTTATAAGCTTCTATGTACAACCACAGGGGATTTCAACCAAATTTCCCTTTGTCTCCCCGCACCTTTTATGGACAGTGTAGGCCACGCGCTGTAGCGGTGGCGCAACTGCAGAAGTCAGCAGCAACAGCCTAAAAAGTTCAGTCAATGTACTGTGACTATGTGCGTGTGTGTGTGTGTGTGTGTGTGTGTGTGTGTGGATATGTGTTTGTGTGTGTTTTTGTGTGTGCTGCTGGGCATGAGGCAGGATTATGCATGAGCAACAAAGCCTCTTGTGAGGTTTCACACCCACAGAGAGGGTTGCACTCTTAGTTTGTGCGGTTTTAAGGAAGCTAAGCTCACCCCCAAAACCCCTTTTTCAATGGGCTAGCAGACCCCAAAGTGGACCAGAGTGCATCAAAGAGGAGGCCTTTTATAATTTAAGAGCAATCCTCTAAGAAGAAGGAAATACTCAATTGCAGCACCAATCCAGCGCCAACCTTTTTGTTTAGCTAAAAACATTTGCTTAGACCTGCCGCTCTTCAACTACTTTTGCAGGTTGGTCAACGTTGCGCACCAATTGCGTGAGAGGCTAAATTTGTAGGGCTTACATGGTTCTGTTGGGTTATCATCGGGGTCCACAATGTAATGCAGCTCTCGCATGGGCCGCCAGGAGACTTGACCCTTTGCAAGGTAGCTCAAGCGGCTTTGGCAAGCTCTTTGCACAAGCGTCTGGGTAGTATGCCACATGCCCGTTTGCCGCAACTGTTGTGCAATTAACCTGCTGTTGAATATGGCAATGGCACGTGGTGCAAAGAAAATAATGAACGCTTAGATGCAAGCATGACGGATGGAGAGTGCAACAGTGCACAGGCAGGACGCAACAGAGTGCCACAGCATGATGCTTCTTTTCATCCTTGAATATTATTTCATCTCGTTGTAGCATGGACTTTATGCTTTCCAGGAGGGAGCTCCGCTCAGGGTTCTTGAACCCTTAGAGCATGTGCGAGCTTCCGCAAGCACTAGCAGGATTGAAATTGAACACTCACCCCTGCTGTTCAGCCTCTTTCACGGACACAGCTGCAATTGAGAAGAAACAAGGAAGTTCACCAACTCAATTGACAAAATGATGAGCTCAAATGAGTCAGCAACCCTTGCCCTGCAATTGCTGGCACATTTTCTTCATGGCAATACCTTGTTCAATGTGTGATGAAGTGGCCTCATCATGCGCAGATGCAGTTGATAAACCTGCCCATTTATGCCAATGCTGCTTCCTTGTTTGGATGCCTACTCTTCTCCAAACGGAGGACACAGCCATTGTGGCTGGTTTTATGCTCTCACAATCTCATGTTATAAAATTGGATGGGGTTGAGGGTTTGGCTTGACCGTTTTCATAGACAATACCGGTAGTTGGGCTGATGAAACATTTAGAAAAACGAAATAAGTTTTGAGAATAAAGCAATAGCGATTGGGGATGAGGAGGGTGCGGTGCTTGCAAGGTAACACCATTCACCTCACTCAGGTGCACTCATCATGGGTTGTTGCATATCCAGGCTTGTGTATAGTGGACTATCCCATCTGCTTTCTTCTGCTCTCCTGGCATATCTCCGCTTGCATGAATTGTCTTCATAGGTATGAATCCATCACTGATGGTATCAGTCTTTCCCTACATTTGCAGACCTTGGGCACAATTCAAGAGGAGTGAGGAAGTGAGGGGAGCTCCAGGACCCTAGTCCTATAGTGCTCTGAAAGGAAAATGCTCCAGCACGCTCTTGTTGCCTTCAGCATTGCAGCCATTGTGGCGCCTTTTAGCTATTATGCTGGTAGGTGTGAACACCTGTGGCAACCCCATGTGTTTATGTGCAACTCAGTTGATAGAATGAGCGCAAGGACTCACATGGATGCCAACACACTGGTTTTGAGTAGTGTAAGCACTCGCGTGCACACACACACACACACACACACACACACACACACACACACACATATTCACACACACACACACATACACACACACATACACACACACGCACACACACACACGCTCCTACTCTGTGGACACATGTCATCAGCAAGTGCAAGCTTGTTACCAAGCTCGCAGGGCCTCACAGGCGTTCAGTATCACCCCTTACAGTCCCTGACCAACTAACCGTGTCCATGGCCTCTTTAACCCTTGCAGGCCTGGCAGCACGCTTACTGCGCCTGCCTCAGATCACAGGCTACCTCGTGTCAGGCATCATTTGTGGGCCGTATGTGTTAGGCATTTTGTCCAGCGAGTCAGTGCTGGACCTGAACATCATTGAGGGGGCATGCCTGAGCATCATCGGGCTAGCAGCTGGGGCAGAGCTGGACTGGCCGTCACTGTCTAGGGCTAGGAAGCAGGCGAGTGCTTGAAAACAGCACTGATGTACAACAGCTCATGTGCAGAAGCTTTACTAGTGAGGGACTCTTCCATGAATGCTTGTGCGGGGTGTACACAGTTACACACGCACATATGCTCGCCACACCATGAGCGCTGTACCCACAGCGCTGATGCCTGCTTTTTGCGCAGGTGTTTGGGATAACTGCCGGGGTGTCTTTAGTGTCGTGGGTCATGTGCTACTTAGCACTAGATTGGACAGGCAGCCAATTCATGCCCAATACTGCTGGGCCTCAACTGGCTGCTGCTGCCACCTTGGGAGCAACCCTCATGATGGCCCGGTCGCCTGCCTCTGCGGTGAGTTGCTGCATACAGCAAATGAGCTTCATATGCTGGATGTGTAAGTCCCTTTTATTTGGCTATGCTGAGCTGATAGGGGCAGCCTGCATGATGGCGCAATGATGGTAGTATGATGTATGTCAGTATGATGTGTGCTTCTCTTTCGTCTTTGCTGGGCCCTGCTGTGGGCAGCCCACATGATGGCAGGCTTGCGCGCTTCTGCTTCAAGTTGAGCTTGAGCAAGAGCATGCACCCAAGGGCAGCAACCTGTGCTGATGAGATGGCTGAGTGCTTACGCTGAGCCCCTGCTCAATCCGTAAGGTGGCTCGCATACCTGCATGTGTAATAACTAGGATTGGCAAATTGTTCTATTATATATGCTGCATGTTCCAGATGTTTAGCAGGGAAACTGAAAATTATGTGACATACATATTTAGGGTTGGCCAGTTCCATACATGTCGCGTTCATAATATGTGTAGTAGATCATCTGAACACACGTGGGCATGCAGCAGCAAGTGCCTCAGGGTGCCTTGGCCTTCATGTCTTTGCTGAGCCGCATGAGCATGATCTCAAGATGCCGCATCTGCCCACTTCTGGGGTGGATCAGATATTTAGTTGTGTGCGAGGGATTTCCGTTGGAGGCACCTCCTTGCTGAGGGTCAGGCAAGCACCTCCTTGTAGGCGCCTCCTGCTGAGGGTCAGATAGGGCAGGTAGCTCCTTATGCTTTCAAACGTCAGGGGTATACTGTAGCGCTATTGATGCGTGTTGAAACAATGTCAATCCCTGACATCCAAAGTTTGAACTCGCCCTCTTGGCACTAACCTTTGCCAGAGTCTCATGAAATGCCAGGCATACTCACTGTACAAGTCTGAGTACACCGCGCTTCATCTGTACCTACCCCCATCCATGTTTGAGGCTCTTGCCTTTGCACATCAATGCCTACGTTGCCTCAGACCTAGGTATTCTCTTTTCCTTCAGCGATGTGGAAAGTGTTTTCATGGCCTACATAGTTTTTCTTCTCTTTTGCCTTGATGGCCGCCCACTGGCATGCTGCTGCTTGCCCTGCAACACCCCTTACCTCAGTGCCCAGAGGGAGGGGATCCACCTATCTTCCTAAAACGCTTACATGACGTATGTTGCCTACGCGCGCAGATTGCTGTATTAAAGGAGGTGGATGGCAAAGGCCCTTTCTGTGGCCTGGTCATGGCTGTGGTGGTGGTGAAGGACGTCCTTGTCATCATGGCGTTTGCACTGAACCTTGAATTGATCCATGCGGTAGGTGAAGGACAAAACGTTTGCAGCAGAACAGAAAACAGCATGGGCTGTGTTCACGGCAGCACAGCTGGTATAAAGCGGCCTCCTCATCAGGGCGTTTGCCTTCCAACTAAAACGCTTATTGAAGGGAAATGAGGTAGTGAACACTAGAAAGTTGTCTGACCTTGCTTTTGCGTGGAAATGGAGGCACTTCAGTCCAACTTGGGCCACTCCAAAGTTTGATATGATACTCCAAAGGTTTATGTGGCGCTCTGCACTCATGCGTTTCACAGCAAAAGCACACTGCAATGAGCTGCAGTGAGTATGATGAAAGGTGCTTACACTTTTCAGCCAAGTAAGATATCTCCTTTAAACAAGCGTTACAAATATCCTCATGCCTCAAAAGCAAGTTGTGCCTGTCAGTATCAATTCTGACTTTGCTATTGTGGAATCAGTGAAGGGTTTTTAGTGTGGTCATGCCAAGTAATAGGTGTTGCCTCTTCAAGACCTGTCCAGCAGCTCGAATTTCAATCGCAAGTGGGTTTTAGACGTATTTGAGAACGCCAGGCATGAATTGGGTCAGCTGGCCAGTACGGCCAGGCATGCTATTTCTCATGCTTCTTTTTCAAATCTAACCATGCCAACCCTATTTATAATACAATCATCTGAGGGTCCTACCTTGGCCATTTTGGGGGTCTTACAGGAAACTTTTCTGAGCCTCCCTAGCCTCGCCCCTGCAAGACAAGTTATGCAGTTATGTATTATGATAGTAAAGACAACCCTGAAAAAAAAAGTTGTGGGAAAATCGGTTCGGTGTGTGGGCTAGGGTGCTCAAAAGAGGAAAACGGGGCAACGTGGTGAAATTTGAAGATTTCCCACCCTACCCCATTTCGTCAAATTGTCCCTCAGGTGCAGGGTTGGGTCATGTGTGAAGCATGTAATTTAACGTTTGATAAAAATGATGTTTAAACGCGTTTGCTTAAAATGGCTGTTTGCCAAGTATCAAATAATACGTCTGTGGGCGGTGCCTTTGTAACAATTCAAGATTGAAATCTGGATTGTTACGTAATTACGCATCTTGGTTACTCTTTAACCAATCAACTAACTGCAAGGGAGTTATCCCCGGGCGAATAGCAGGGCTGACGAGTCTTAATTATATATTAAGCAAATCTCTATACAGCCGGAGTATTCGACGAGTGCGCGCGAGTGAGGAGCGCGCCTTGCAGTTACCCAGCACACGCACGTTCCAGGTTTGTCCTAGCAGTCTCTCTCTTGAGCTCGCTTGCTGCTAGAACTGTACCTGTTACAGCCTTGCAGGCCCGTCCTGTGCCTCTCGTTTCAAGTTTCGCTGCTTCCCTTTAACAATTTCAACTGCCTTAAATTCTACTCTGCATCGTTCTCATTGGCCGTGAACCAGTCTAACCCCCTGCTAGCGCTGCTGGACCCCTCCTCCCCATCTCCTGCTCCTTATTCTCCACAACCATCCAAAGCTGAGCCTGCCCCAGGAACTGCAGGTCTTGGGTGCGCTTGAGCAGACGCAAGTTGCTGTCTGTACAGCCACACCAAGTCTGTGGCATGGCTTGTAAGGCAGTTCCTCCTGATGGCACAGCTTGCACTCATGCTCTCCCCTTCATCAGGCTCTGCCAGTGTGATATAATCCTACTCAGTGCCCTTATCTTTAGTGATGTTCAATGTATATGGCCTTTGGGGATGCAAGGGGGATGGTTGCAGCCCTCCGGGGGCCCCAACCACCCGAGACCCTCCCTCCCAAAAATGACCCTCTAATAGGCATATACGCGATGTACGCATATTTCACGCGTCAAAACCCGTACGGCTGTCCCCAAACCCGCTTATGACCCAACCCTGCGCAGGTGTGTAGCAGTGATATAGCAGACACCATAGCAAAAAGAATGGGGTCAATAGGTGGTCTGGCTGGGTCAGGGTGGGCGAAAACGTCGGAGAGGGTAGGTGGACCTCTGAGCCTTCATCTCCGTTTTCGCTCAGAGAGCACTCCCCAAAAGCTTTATTTTCATGTTTCTAGCATAATACCATCCTTTTTACCATAATTAGGCCCAAATTCAAAATTTGGGGTCAAAATTTCGAAGTCTTTTTCGGATTTCCAGCCAAACTTTGACTGGGCACAGATCACCACCGATCACTGGTGCCAAGTCAAAAAGTACTGCTTACTGTCTAATGCACTACAACTCATTTTGGCACCAGTGACCGGAGCAAAGGTGTAGCAGTTCAAAGTTCCGCACATGAGTTCGGACACTGTGACCAATTATATCACCAAAAAATGATGATAATCGGAGGATCCCAGATCACTCTCCCGCCAGGCTGGCATCAGATCACCATAACAGGGCCCACAGCTCCGCCCTGTGACCATTTTCTACCCCCAAAATATATGTTTTTGGCTTCCATGTACCATGCTGAGATCCTGCATATTCAAAAACACTATTGAGAAGCTCAAAAATTGACTTTCTCGGCACCCCTTGCGCATATTTTTCTCTCAAGGGGAATGCTGGAATTATGTGTCTCACCATTACTGGGTCATTTCACTCCATTTCTTTTGCACTGATATTTCTTTGAAATTAGAAGCCCAAAGGGGGATCACTATTGTGGGGTTTCCTAAGGTAACATCTCAAAAACGCCTGGATCCCGGACCCAACTTTATCAGTGCAAAGAGGGCATTGTTCTTAATAAATGCTTTTGGTTTGGGGACATCCAGGCGTTTCTGAGAAATGGCCAGATCAAGATTAGGTGAAATTTTGATTTCTGCCAACTTCAATGATCCAGAATGTTTTATTTACATTAAAAACAATGTTCTGTATGTTCAGGATGTGCAGGAAGCTTCAAGGGAAGGGTCTGCGAAGGAGCAGTCAAATTTCGAAGTGCAAGCAGGTGCTGGCTTTAGCAGAAACTTACTATATTTATCTAAGTATTACATCTATAATGTGAAGTGCGTGCAGGAAGGTCGCCAGGGGCCAGGGCGGATTTTTAGCCATTTTTGGCAAACCCTGTTGCAGCCATTTCCGATCGACCCCATTCCTTAGCCAATGTTGTTCAGTAATTTAGTTCCACAGGTCGTCAGCCGTCCAAGGTCGTGGGGCTCAAATGGTTGCGATGGGAAAGCATGATTTACCCCATTTTTGCCTGGGACGGAAGAACCTTAGCTCCACTCCCAGCCATCTGAAGGTGCAGGGCAAACTTTCATGATGTCCTTGGTAATCCTGCAGAGGGGGGCGACGGGCGCCCCAAATGAGGGTATTTTTCAAATGTTCCCAGAGCAAGTTGCCCATGACTGGCAAGCTTCAAGCTTAGGACCAAAATTTAGCCCATGCTCTTTTCAACGCATCTGAGTTTAAATCTTGCCAGCCACGGGCAACATGCCTAATTGGCCGCGGCGTGAAACCTACTTTTTGATACCCAGCTAGACACATCTGACCAGCCAGACCACAAAATTGGGTGATTTATAGTGATTTGGAGTCCTTATACCAAAAGAAAATCATTGCAAAAACAATGGAGTGAAAAGACCCAGTGGTTGGCGAGATACAGAATTTCAGAGAAAATCCAGCACAAGGGGTGCCAAAAGGTCAATTGTTGACTTCATTACAAGCCGCTGCCAGTTGCCAAAGCAGCCAAGAAACAAGGCAGCAAGGTACGTTAGCAGCGGCGGGCTTGGCTCTAAAGAGAGTATCTGGGGGTTCGCGCACGGGAAGTTTCTCAGCATGAACGGACACTTTGAATACTACAGAAGCCCTCTGCAACCTCACAAGCGTCACAGCAAATGTAACACTTGACCCCGGTTGCACCTCGTGCACTTATAATTTTATAAAAATACTTCCGATTATCTCAATGAAGCATTGAATATAATGCAAGAGCATCTTCGGTGTGAGCCCGGATGCAGCGAGATCAGCTAAGGATCAGCAAGGCCGAAAGAACAGTGTTCATATCATCAGGACACAGAGTCATACAGCCAATGGGCTTGTGTCTTTAAGGCACTTGCACACTTGGTAAAGCATGAACACTTGCTAAGGCACTTGAAGACCCAGAATGCATTTTTCTCTTGGCTACAAAAATTCATCAGCGGCTTGTCACCCTCTTGTTCTTTCCTATTTTTCAATATGCAGGATGTTAGTAGTGTATATATTGGTGACAAAGACAAAAATTTGGGAGTGAAAAATGGTCCTGATGTGGAGCTGTGGGCCATTTTTGGGTGATCTGAGGCCAGGATAGTGATCCGGGAACCTCTGATTTTCTTGATTTTTTGGTGAACATGATATTTTATGGATTAATAATGTTTGAAAAGGTTAGATGTGAGGAAGAAAGTTGAAAAAGAACAATTTCCAGTGATAGGCCAGTTGGCCCCCTCTGGTAATCCTGCATGCTCAGGTCTTATGATGGAAGCCAGTTGACAACAAACCCACAACTCAGCGTACAGCGCTCTCTTTCCCTCTCACCGCTACATGCACGTGGGGGCACCTTCCCCCAAAATTTTGATGAAAATTGTCCCAAAATCACGTAAAGAACAAACCTGCATCAAAAAGTTGTGACCTGGAAGCTCCAGCAGAAGACTTGGTGGTGAAAAATAGGGTTCACGCCACGGCTAGTTAGGCACGTGCACCAAATTGCAGGTTTAAACTGTAGTGCTACAGACAAACTCCTGAAAACTGCAACTTTGGCGCATCTATACAGGGAGCATTCAAAAAATGGCAAGCTCAGACCACAGGTAACCCCCCTTGATGAATCGCCCATTACTGTATTGGATAGTTGCTTTGATATGCATGATTCAGGGTGAAAGAATGCACCAACCTGCTCCTCTGCATTACCCATGGAGATATATTCAACTACGCCGAAAAAAGAGGACCTTTCCATGCCTGCAAAAGGGCTTTTTGGATCTCGCTTGCCCCCCCACATTGGCAAACAGGATCCTGCAACAACAAATGCAACCTCCACTTGTAAATCAGCACAAAATGGAGTCCCCTGGGACACATCTTACATTTCATCTTGCAGCCTCCACTGCTACAGAAGTTGCTGTATGACTCATGTCACAACTCATGCGCACGCATGCACACACGCGTGCAAATGCTAATCCACATGCAGAGCTCCTGCCATGCTGCGTCTGTGCCTGCACCAATGCCTGCAGGTTATCTTGCCTCAGGGCTCAGAGATGCGCCTTCTCAACTTCCTGCTGCCGCTCATAAGCGTCACTCTGTCCATGGCTCTAGGCGCGTTTGGGGGGCTACTGCTGGGCATACTGCTACTCAAGACCCGTGCCAGTAGCCCTCCTACCCTGCAGACCAGCACACATCAGGTGGCAGAGGCGCAGCAGGCCAGCAGGTGGGTGCCCCGATCCTCATGTCTTTGAAATGATTGGTGGCATGGTATTTACAAAGCTAGCATGCAGCAGGTGGCAGAGGCGCAGCAGACCAGCAGGTGTGTGCCTTGGTCCTCATGCTGAGTCACACCTTGTGCTTCCTCAATCATAAGGTGTTCAGAGGCGTGCCTGCACATAGGAGGCAGAGATGTAGCAGGCCACAGTAGGTGGGTGCTTCAGCCTCTTGCCAAGTTGACTCTTACACTTCCTTTGATGGCTTGGGCTAGAGGTGCAGCTGCGCATAGGTGGCAGCAGCACAGCAAGCAAGCAGGAAAGTGCCTGTTCCCTCAGCCACAGTCGCATCTCATGCCTTGAACGATGATCGCGCTTTCGTAGAAGCATCTGCTCAGGAGTGGCAGAGGCACAGCAGGATAGCTGGTGGCTGCCATAGTGCATACAGCCGCACCTGTCCCATCCGCGTATACAGTTTTGTGCTGCACATTGTTACGCAGCCCAGCCACGCAAATATGGTGCGCTCATGGCTGCATGCAGTGTAAGTGCAGTTAAGCCGTTGCTCTTGAGCACGAGTGTGCACGGCTCATTACCGACTTTGCTGCTCACTCGTTGCGCCTGAGTCAACACCTAATGTGCTAAGCTGTTGTTTTCCTCGATGCATTTGTTGCGAATGGGCCAACAAGGTACAATGGGCCTCTTTGCACATCAGAAATGCATGTGCCACCTCGGTTGTCCCCAGCTAAGGGCTGACATCTGCCCGGTTCCGGCTGCATGGAAATCTGCTCAGTGCCTGCAATGCTTGCCCTGCTGTTGGCGAATGTTTGCCTCTCTTATACAACTAGCTTTTGTACCTGTACCCTGAGCTGTTCCATAGCTATCAATGTGCCGCGCGTGCGTGCGCGTGTGTGTATGGGCTTGCTGTTCCGATGCTGCAGTAGGACAATCAAGCAAGCAGGGAAGTTCGGGGGGGTCACTAGGGTTTTTGGGTATGCTTGAAAAACAATTGGTAACTTCTCGGCTTTAACCGACCTGTCTTTCAAAACCATCAGGTTTGGAGTACTGGAAAAATAAAAAACGGGTGTTAGTATGTATGAACGTTTGTATTCGTGTGAGCCTTGAACTTAAAAGTGTCTAAGGAGCGTGCTGTGTAGCCTTATACAGCTGCTCAGCAAAGGATAATATGTATGCAAATTGAGGAATAGGCCACACGCTTTGCTTTGGCGTGTTGAGGTGTATAGCATTCCGGCTGGGATGTATGCATGCCAAGTGTGGGTACAGAATATTTACGAGAAGGCAGCGAGTACAAAAGCCAGTGCAGGGACGGGCGCAGGGCGGGCGCAGGGGCTGAGGGATGCAAGGAGCCTGGGCATTTGAGGTCCCTGGGGTGGGAGCGGCTAGGGAGGGAGGGCGGGAACCACCTGAGCAACCTGAGCAACTGGACACCTGAGCAACTGGGCACCTGTCGAGCCAAATGGACACCTGAGCCCCCCTGAGGGGAACGGGGTTGGGGCCAGCTCACTCAGGCCACATGAACAAGAGGTGGTGTGGCTTTCTTAGCACATCCCTCAATTCCTCGGGCCAACAGCAATCTGGTCAAACAGAACCTAACTATGCCCCTAAAAGTTGGGGTTGAAGTGCTACTCCATCCACTCAGCAAACCAGGCCTGTGGGGGAGCGTAAGCTGCTGGCTGAGAGGGGGGCTGAGAAGAGGGGTTGGGACCCGCTCTCTGCGTGGGACCTGGGTGCCCTTGCTTGAGCCCTTGCATGAGATGAAATTTAAGACCTTCAGAGCACACAGTCCACCCCATTGCATGCTTATTGGTAAGGGCTGCCAGCAATTCATGACTTACACAGGGTGAGTTGAGGCTGTGGTGGCAGGGGGGGAGCTAGCCAGGTGGGCATGGAGCCTCTGCCCTTTCTTCCTCCCGGGGGCATGGCTGATGTCGACCTAACTATGTATTACTGATTTGCCCGAGACGCTTTTTAAACCCCCTGGGTCCTACCCGAACGGGTCCTTAAAGACATCGGGATCAATCTCTGTCAGGTTACCCGAGGGTTTGAACTTCCTTGCAAGCAAGGCTTTGAGGCTGCAAGTTCCAAGCCACTTGTCCATCACTTGATGCAAGCACTGGTACTAAAATCAACAAGGCCATGGCTTTTGCTTTTTTTGATCATGTTACCTTTGCTGCTGCTCCTGGTGATGGGAATCGCAGCGGTGGCTCAACTGATACGGAACTGTGCTGCTCACTGCAGGGCAAAGTAGGCTGGCGTGCTGCTCATAGCAACATGCGTGTTCCAAGCAGCATACTGCTTGCAGGGTTAAGAAGGCTGGCATTCTGCACACTGCTTGCAGGGCTAAGCAAGCTGGCGTACTGCTCATGGCGACATGTGTATTCCAAGTAGCACACTACTTTCAAGCTGAGCCGCTCTTGGCGTGTGTGACAATGGGGATGGTTGTAGTGAATAGAAGGTGAGAACAGCTTTGGATAATGTCAAAAGGTGTCAGCGCTTTTCAAAGTGGTTCATGCCTTCCGCTGGGCAGCCTCGACCATCCAGGAAAGAAGGTCTTCTTCATCCTACCAGAAGGCTGATGTAGGTGTGGAAGACTCTGATGTGCACTTGCTTTTGCTCTCTAGATAGCAAATAGTGCTTGCTGCAATGCAGTGCAAGTGCGAGTCAGTTTGCAGGTGGTATTAAAGGCACTTTCATGGGTCCCAAAAAAGCAATTTGATGCTAGGTCAAAGTGACTGTTAGCCACATTGACCGTAGACTCAGGCCAGGCATACCTTGCATGTGCTGTGTAGGCTTGAGCATGCTGAGAATGACAAAGAGTACCAAGAGTTATATAAGCAAAAGGTCTGTAGTCAAAATTCTGACTGCTGGCCTGAAAGGGTGACATAGGACAGGGTGCACGTGTTGATGGCCCAGACTTTGGCCTTGAATGCATGGCATACTCCGTTGTTTTGCAGGCATGAGCGGGCAGAGAAGGACAAGGATGAGCTGCACATGCTGCTGGCCCAGATCATGTCTTTCACAAATGTGGCCTTCTTTGGCCTTGCTGGAGCGTCATTGAAACTGGTGCGTGGGCAAATTGAAGCTAGTGCGCCATTGATGCTGGTGCCTTATGTCTTCCACTAATGTGGCCTTCATTGGCCTTGCTGGAGCGCCATTGAAACTGGTGCGTGGGCAAATTGAAGCTAGTGCACCATTGATGCTGGTGCCTTATGTTTTCCACTTATGTGGCCTTCGTTGGCCTTGCTGGAGCGCCATTGGTGCTGGTGCAAGGGTTGAGGGTTTTTGAGTATCGACTTGCCACACCCCCACCTTGCCTTTCTTTCTTGGTCTCAATTTTTGTGATTTTTTGGGTCATTTGTATGTTCCTGCAAGCAAGGCAGATCCAAAGTTGTACGCAAGCATTGTCAAGCCATCTGCAAACCCACATTCCAAGTGCCCATATTGTGACAATGCAAGTGTGGGCGGATCCAGAGTTGTTCGCCAGAGTCGTTAGAACAATGTCATCTGTTAACACACATCCTAAATGCTTTCACAACAAGTGCTCCAAGTGCTTCCCCACACAGAAAGGCATGGCTTGCTTCTGTCAAGCATGTTGAGCTGTTGCTTCCCAGGTCTCATACCCTGCCCACTGCTAAGGTCTTTAACACTCCTGCTGTTTCGTTGGAAACCGTGTTGTGGCCAGGCCCGGTCACAGCTGCGGTATGCCAGGTGGTTGTCTTATACATGGCCCCACTGTGGGTGTCTTGTGTGTATCTGCAGTCTGCGTTGAAAAAGTGAGTTGTGCCCAGCCCTGGTCACAGCTGCGGTGCGCTTGTGGCGGCTCTCTTGCCTTGCCTTACGAACTGCCCCACTTTGTGTGTCTTGTGTGAACCTTGCATTCTGCGTTAAAAACTGTGCCCAGCCCTGGTCACAGCTGCAGTGCGCTTGTGATGGCTCTCTTACTTTGCCTTACGAACTGCCCCACTACGTGTGTCTTGTGTGAACCCTGCAGTCTGCGTTAAAAACTGTGTTGTGGCCAGCCCTGGTCATCGCAGCAGTGCGACTGGTGGCTATCTACATCGGGGCAGGGGTGGGCTGTTTGGCGACTTCCACAAGCTCAGAATTTCGGCGCAACTTCTGGCTGAGCATGGTCACACAGGTGAGTGTAAGCATGGCCATCAAGATGAGTGGAGGCGTACTAGCACAGGCAAGACGGCGCATGATAATGCAGATAAGACAAAGCTTGAATGAACGAGTGAGCCCTTGATTGACTTTTCCTGCCTTTCGCTGGCCATTGTGGCAGATTCACTGAAATTGAATTGGGACAAAGCATGTTTCAGCAGACCGCGTAGCCCACATCTCTGGATGCTACAAATTCATGGTTCTGCTCCACAGTTGCGTCGTGGACCCTTGGGAAAGTAGGGATGCACCAAATAAAGTTTACTTTTACCGTAGCGACACTAATGTATTACGACGCTGATTTGTTACAAAATCCCAAAATAATTTCATTGATTAATTTGTGAGCTTAAAGGGTTTACGATATCCGCCAAAAAATTTGCGAACTTCTGCGTTTTTGCGTCTCATGCACTGGCTCTTAGTCTCCCCTTCTTCCATTCTTCATCTGTGGACTCTGCGGTGTCTTCAGACACATCCATCGGCTAACTCGCCCCTGCCTGCCCACGCCCCTGCCCCTGCCCCTGGCTTGGTGCAGCAGCTTGATCCCTTCTGCCCCTGCCCCTGCCCCTGCCCCCCCTTCCTCGGCTGGGAGCTGTGGCTGTGAGGTCCATAAACTCCTCAGGAGCAATGGCTGCAAGCTCCTCCATGCCTGCTTCCCCTGCCTGCACTGCTTCCCCCACGCTCCCAGCTGCTGCCTCGGCTGCCACATCCTCCATGCTGGGCAGCTCATAGATTGCTGAATATTAACCTATATCCTTTACGAGGCCTTGGAAAAAGTAATTTTTAAATACGCTTCATATTGCGAGGGACCCCAATAATTATTTCATTAATCGCAAAACCCCCAGCGTCGTTATGGTACTGTTAGAATCATTTCAGTGTTTGATGACACGACTCATCAAATTGGTGGTGGCCAGCCAGCCCCCCAAGAAATCATGGCCTTTCCCCCTCCTTACTTGAGCACTTTCACAAAACAAGACTATAAGAAGGGGAACAGTTATAAGTAGGGTGTGAGGTTAGTATATACTGTAATTACATACATTTACTATATATGTTAATAGATTACAGCATAGGGGGGGGGTCATATACTAGTGTACAGTTTTTAGCTCATGCAAAGAGCACATGGAGCCTGAGTTGATGGAGCTGGATCTGACAGGGAAAGGATCTAGCCATGGCAGTAAGTGCAGGGCAACATGGCAGCCACTGACAGACACCTTCATGCCTTCCTTAAAGCAGAGCATGACTTTCACAAGGATTTTGCTAAGTTTGTCATTGCAGCTGAGATCCTATGCAGGAATCTTCAAACATAACCTTCCTGCACACAGCCCTGAACAGAGTGGTCAAACTTAGGAGGGCAACCAGATGTCTCAGAGCTGCCTGATGGATGCCTCGGGCTCAGATGCTTTCTTCCAGCTCTGTGGACAGCCACTGTGTGCGGCTTCGCCTAGCTATTTGGCAAGCAAGAATCATGAAGAGCCTTGGTTAAAAGAGGAAGGTTGTACATACTTGGGGCTGCCCTATTATGGGCATTAACAGCCGCAAGGATGATTTGATCCACTCATTTAACACCTTTTGGCAATTTCTCTTCAGCAATATCAGCAGTGGATCCCTGGGGGTTAAGAACCCTGCCCCACATAGAAATAATGTCAAAACTCTTGAGCTGTGGCATTCTACATAGTATAGGTATATGTATTTGTTTGTGTGTACTGCTTTTAAATCCCATATACTAGTGTACCTACGTACGCTCGTTCTAAGTAAATTTCCGTGACCATGAAGTGGCCCTTCCAAAAAAAGTGACATCGCATGTGCCTACAGCAGCCTGTGTGCCTGTGCCGACCTGTGCCTCTGTGCAGCAGTTGGCTGCAGCAGCCTGTGCCTGTGTGCCTAACTGTGCCTCTGTGCAGCAGTTGACTGCAGCAACCTGTGCCTGTGTCGCAGCCTGACTGTCATCACGAGTGTTTCTTTGACTTTGACGTTTGACTGCAGCCAGCATCATCAAAATATACGTCATTCAATGGAAAAGCAGAACTAAGAAGAATGGGGTGAGGCCTCCCATCGAGATGAATAAAGCCCAATTAGGGTCAACAAAGGCCAGAAATTCGACTCTCATAATGTAGATAATTGTGCAAGGAAGTGAGAAATGGATTAACACAAGGGGTTGCTTGACGGAAGTGGGACAGTTGTCGGTAAGTACATTTTTCTTGAACTCCGGGTGGCCCTAGATGCTTTCAATTTGATGTGCGGGTTGCCCTACAGGGTGTCAAAAATAGCTGGGGTTTACCCTCACAAAAAATTTTGATGGGTGAGTGTTGTGTAACCCCATTTTTTTCATCTTACTTCTCGCCTTTGGGATTTCAAGCCAGAGGGGGGGGGGGGGAGGGAAGAGGCTTCATGCTCAATCTGCGCAACTGCCTCACTGCCAGATCCTGGAGCAAGCTTGTCGTCCTCCATTTCTTCACTGTCTTCTGCATGCACAAGCCACAGCGCATGACCCCCACCGCCATCACTTTCATCGCCATCATCGTCATGGAAACCAAAGCAATTATGGAACTCTTCCACCAACACCATCTTTGAGCCTCCCAATCTCGACTTGGCAAACCTGCTTGTGCAATTGATTGAGCACCATGCACCCAGCTGGAGGGGCAACATACTTTTTTGCAGCAGCATCAACTTTCACTTGTTAGCCAAATCTGTTGCCTACTGAGACAAAGAATGGCAAATCGTCCCTACCGCCCTAAAGTTGACAAAAGAGGGAAGGGTTGCAAGCGACGCTTAAAAATTTGCAACGCCTGTCCTTCCCGACAGAGTGGCATTGATATGCAGTGCCAGGGCAACAACAGGACCTTCCTGCAGCAGACCATGCCTTATTCACGCATGCATGCATGCGTAGCTGAATGCGTGCCGTGCAAGCTGCTCCTGCACTTGTTGCTTACTGCAGGCTCTCCTTAAATAATCAGCAGCAGACCATACACCAGAGGCTCCCTCATTCACACACACCAGGGTAGGGGTGCAGGTCCTGCTCCACATCGCATCAGTAAACTTCCGTGCCTTCACCGCTCTATTCACGTAGCGACTCGCACCATCGTTAGAACATAAAATAATATCCCATCGCAATTGGAATTATGCAAATCCGTTGGCTCATCGGCAAGCTGGAAGCTGGTCTGCAGGTGGACTGCAAAGTCCCCGGAACGGACCACCTCCAGGCCCCGGAACCAGCAGGGGCATCCACATAAGTATGTAGAAGAAGTCTGAGTCAATTGGAGGTGTTCCAAGGGGTACCTGAGGTGGCCGGCCGGGAAAGTCGAACCCAAAACTTTGTGAAATCTTTGCTCCCAAATTTTGCCCGCTGCACCCCAGGTCACCAAAACTTGACAGCCTCAGTAACAAGTTTTGCTTGCTCTGCATGCCAAGTTTCAGAGTGGATGATAGGCTGGCTGCCTCTGGCCAAGAACTGCCTGCAAAGCTCGTTGCAAACTTGTTTCTGCTGCACCAACCACTGCTTCCCACGGCCCCCTGGCACTGCAGGGCTACCAAGCAGTTTTGTTTGGGAAGGTAGCCAAAGCCTTCAGGGTGGGGGTGGGTTGGCTGGGCCAGGGCGGCAGGTGTGAAGTTAACTTGGAATCAGGCAATCCTAGGGGCTCACGCCCTATGAATGGGGCTTCGCCAAAAACAGCAAAGGCAACTGTGCATGCCTGTCTGCTGGAGAGGATTTCAAATTAGGTGGTGAACACACTGGATCCTTCTTCATGTGGTCAAGACCTAAATTTGAAGCCCCGCTGCACAATCAAGCGCAGGGACAGCATTAGGACACACAGAGCACCAAGAAGAGAAGCAAGAACAAATGCCCAATCAGTATTGATAATAATAATACTAATCAAGTGCTTGGCTGTGCTGGTCGTTGTAGAGTTTGAGTGGGTAGCTTAAGCCTGAGGCATGTCGGATAGAAATTGAGGGAAGATACACAAGTGTTCACTGCAACCTCACTGCGACTTCCAATAACCTGAGTTCCAAAGGTTGCATAGAGTTTGGCAATTTCTAACCACACCAATGCAACTGTGCTTTTCAGGGTCAACAAGTGGACTCGCGCTCTGACACACACACACACACACACACACACACACACACACACACGCACGCACACACACACCCCATCCGCAGGCAGGTGTGGCCATGGGCTTGGCACGTTTAGCTGGCACCCGTTTCCCATTGTGGGGTCCTCATTTTCAGACTTTCATGGTGGGCACCAGTGTTTTTTGGATTTTGAAACATGGACCTTTTAGGACCCTGAGGGCCTAATGAACTAGGGAAAGGCAAAAGACACTCTTTTTTTGCTGGCCCAGGCATTGACTACCTCGATTAAAAAAACTCTTTCAAAAAAAGAGATATTTTCAATAAGAAACAATTCTCTCTCCAAAGGAAAAGGGTCTAGTAAAGTCCTAGAGGGCTCCACACGATGCACAAGGGAAAAAGGAGGGCTGTTTTCTTCCAGATGGCAATGATCTGCAAAAGCAACACCAGCATGCTCCTTGTCCTTCGTTGCAAGCCCTTGGCGTGAGGTTGGACTGAAGGGGAAAAGTACCAAGGAGTTCTCATTGTACCCCCAGTTCCATCACGCGCATGTACATGTTTATGCATTCACGGTAATTCCATGCCGTCCACACCTATGCTTGTAGACTAAGTGGTGAATTGATATTTGATATGCAAGCAGTTGGTGCAAATTCTAGAGTGCCTTGGTGAGATGATTGTTCATGGTGCGATGATGCTTTCTCTTTTTGTGGAAAAACTCAAGGAAAATCTCAGGAAAAACTGATTAGATTAGATTAGATTACACAAGGAGACCTTCAGCCGGCCTTCAAGGCTGATTAGCCTGTGGCTGTTCCTTGCCAGCCAACAGCAAATCCAAAAGCTCAGACACAAAAAAGCTTGTTGTTGTGTTGCAAAACGAAATCAAATACAGCTTGGACGCTGAGTTGTTGCCGCAAGAAAGGTTGTGCAAGAGAAAAATCACCAGGAATTACTGAGCTGACGTTTCGGCTTCTGAAGGATTAAGGCTTTACAAAAACCACTCCCTTGACTGGCTTGTACAGTGCTTCCTCAGAAGTACATGTCTTCTTAAACAAAACAAGCTCCTTTCAGCTTATCTTGCTGAAATCCCTTAAAACAAGCTTATTGTGCTAATGCTTTAGTGTATTGCTTGCTGTCCCTCAACTTGCAGATGTCCATCATCCTTATCAACTTGCTGCTTGGCCCACCTCTCTTCCGGCTTGCTCTGGTCCGAGTGGGCGAGATCAAAAATATCCCTGGCAGTGCCGCCTCAGGTGTGTGAGGCATCAATCTACTAATGTCCTGGAGTACAATGTTGGGGGTCCACATTCAGCTGGTTTGTTTTGAAATACTAACAGAAGTTTTTCATGCGAATTTGTTGCGCTTAAGCAGAGGACTCCATTCCTGGATCTAGTGTTCGTGCGTTTGTTTGATGTCCTTTGGAATCTAGATGCAATGAAGGAATCATCAAGTAATGTACAAATGCAGGACCTTCTTTGACTTTCATCTAGTGCTTTGAGAAGTATATTAAGTGATGCAGTTAAAACCAAAGCTATCAAGTTAATCATGTGTTTGAGGCAGGGTCACTTGCTCGCAGAGTAGCGTGTGCCACTTAAAATTGGCTCAGGACATGCGCCTGGGTAAATTGTGACAACAAACGTCCAGGGCATACTCATTCATCAGTCTGACGAGATTTTCTGTTTTTGCAATTGCTTTCTCTACAATATTGGCCATCACTAGGTCACATTTGTATCAAAAATGACTGTGCTCCTCAGAAATAGCTGCCCCTCTTGCACATATCCTTGTAGCCTTTTCTTCTTGTCTCGTTTGATCACACTTTTTTATGGCTCAGGTAGGTAGTATTCCTTACACATGTCTGCTAATGCGCGCGCACAAACACACACACATACACACACGTAATGCGTGTGCTTGCAGTACCAAAGGACCTCAGCAGCGACAAGGCTTCTGATCAAGGCCATGGGAAGGCACTGCAGTTGCAGCCGTGACCTGACAAGCAGGCTTGGTGAGCTGAGATGAGTGCCTTGCAATAGCAACAAGCCTATCTAGCTTTGCCCTTGAGCTTAAGTTCCTTGCTGGTGTCTAGCAGGCTTAGTGAGGTGAGACGCTTGGTGTGCATTGCTTGGCTGCTGCGTAGCTCGGGCTTCCTGTGATAGGGAGCATGTAGCATCAGGAATGTGAGGGGGCACAGGATGAAAAAGCAGCCTGCTTTTTCCTGCTGCTGTGCCATGTGGCACCCCAGCAAAAAGCACCAGCGCTGTGGGGTGCTGCTTGCATGTCAAGGGCTGGTCGGGCAAGCCGCTTGCTGTTGAATAGGAAGAAATGGTCCCATGCTCTGTACCAGTGCCCCACTTGGACTGCCTTTTGCGTGATTGTTTATTAATGTTGAAGACCCCTGGGGAATCAGCGCCCCTCTTGGGCTGCCTTTCGTGTGATCGATTCTGAAGACTCCGTGGATGACTTGTCTCGAAGCTTAAATTTACATTGCCATAAAAAACCACTGCGATTGGAGAACAACTATGTAGGCGATGGAATTGCTCCCTTTATCAATTAAGAAATATGAGACACGTTAGCCCAAGAAATCGAAGGCCTCCTTGCTCAGAAGAGGAAATGAATAGAAAACCAGTGAAGGTCAGGAAGGCAATCACAGTCAAGCGTAACATTTGCTATTGTCATTTTGAGGGCTTTTGTAGAAGGAAGAAGAGATACGAAGGCAGAGAGAAAAAAGGCTTTTGTGATTTGAAGTGCCCGGGAATATTGAGATTCTACCAACATGATGGCATTGCACAAGACCCCCAGATGTGAACTAAAGAGCATGCTAATTTGGCACTTTGAAAGAAAAAGAAAAGAAGGAAGAACTTCTTTCTTGAAAAAACCACGTAGGCAATGAAGACACTTCCTAAATCGGTTAAGGAAAAGAAGACACTGGCCCAAAGAGTCATTTGTCTTTTCATCAATCTGGTGGAGGGGATATGCAGTGCCTCGGCCCTAGGTATTATCTTTCCTTATTCAATGCGGGAAATGTCCTCTCTGCCTACGTAGCTTACCTTTTCTTTTGTCCTTTTCACCAGAGGGGAAGAAAAGAAGACTGCGCCAGCCAAGAGGCCGCGTGCACCAGGAAAGGAAAGGATAGGATAGGGTTACATAGCTGTACCTGCCTACAAGGCAGCTTGGCTGAAGCAAAAAGGTGCCTGTAACCAAACCAAACCAAACTTGTGTAAACGTCAACTGAAAGCATTGAGCTGAGTTCAGAAGTGTCAACTGAAAAAAATCACACTGTCACTCTAAATTAAACAAGCATGCAAAGTCATGCACAAATACTCCAAAAGGTTGTAGTGTCAGGAAAATATACTTTTGTGTTTCCGCAAGAAGTGCGGGAAGTTTAAGAACAGCATCACTCTGAATAATGGTCCAAGAGGCCATGACAAATGTGTTCATGTTATGCTTTGTACTTCAGTTCTCAGCATCCACTGTCATAGATGCATTACAATGCTTCAAGAAGGGTACCCGCCGATACAGCCTGGTAAGTGCACATGTCAACATGAGGTGTCAGTTGCATTGCCTTGCTCAAAGCTCTATAAACAGTTTCCACGAGACTCCAAACACCCTATCAGAGACCGCAGAGTCCATCAGGCCTCACACTAATCCCATACATGGCTTGAGGCTTGGACGGATCTAGGATCATCAGGAAAGGTCGCCTTACAAGCAAGCTAGCAAGGGTCTAACCAAAGGGTCCTCAACCCAAACTAGACCACCTAGCCTAGGAGAAATCCAGAAACAGAGCTAATGAGGATCTGGAAGGTTGTCAGCCATGCTCCTGGACGCCTGATCCTCCTTCTCCTACTCTCCACCGCCATGCGCCCAGCAAACTCCCCCCAAGGAGCCCCCCTAAATTCGAGAGCAAGTCTGGTGTTATTGAATTAACCATTGAATAGTAGTTTACATTGTCTACAAGGTTTACAAGGATAAGGCCTTCAGTCAAGAAGCAAAGAAGCTAATAGTAGTTTATCTTTGGATAGCATGGCAACTCAATTTGGATGCTAAGGACTTAACTTTTTGCCTGGTAAGGCTCGAGTTGATAGGAGGTTGAATGGTGTAGTCATTCTAGATAGGGGTTACAAGGGGTTGGCCTACAGCCCGAGACTCTTGCTGATCGGCTGCTGGTGAGAGCTTCTCAACCAGCATCAGAATTGAAACCAACTCCGAGAGTCTGACAAAAACTTTAAAAACCTATACGTGTCTTGATTTAGGAAAGCATTGATATCAGGATCAGTTATATTGTGAAAGCTTGCCAAAAAAGGATTAAAGTCTGTGATTGGAACTTCCTTGCCTTAAGGCTTGAAGCCGGGCAAGAAAAGAAAAGAAAAGTCTACGCAGGCCACAGGCCGCGTGCATTAAGGAAAGGTCCCTTAACTAGCAAGCTAGCAAGGGCCCCACCAGAGGTCCCTCAAAACTACACTAGCTACAACTAGCCTAGGAGAGGGAAAGAGACTGAACTAATGAGGATCGGGCGGGTTGTCAGCCATGCCCCGAGACGCTTGGACTCTCCTTCTCCTTGTAACCACCTCCGCGCGCCCAGCGACCCCCCCCCCCCCCCCCAGAAGCCCCCAGTAAGCAAAGAGCATGTCTGGTGTTAATGATAGTGGTTAGTCCCTGTATGGCATGACAGCTCAGCTTGGAAGCTAGGGATTTTGCTTTGTGCTTGGATAGGCCCAAATTGACAAGAGGTTTGATCATGTACTCATTGTAAATAGTGCCAGCCACACCAATCAGGATGATGTGTAGAGTCACTCTGTTGTTCCTGTTTGGATTCCTTGAGCTGCGGGTTTTAAGTCTGGTTATAGTGTGAGCATGCTGAGTTGCTGCAGTTTCTAAAGTGATGAAGGGGTTGGTGTCTGGACAAAATTTCAGTTCAACAAGGTGAATGTCTCTGTCTTGAGGAGGGATTTTAGAGGGATCAAGGTGAGCTTGTCTGCCTGGGATAGATCTCACAAAGATTTCATCAGGGCGGCTCTGGTGCCGAGCAGAGGAGCCAGTACCATTAGGAAAAACCCAGTCTGGAATGGTTCGTGAGATGTTTTCTGGAACTTGTATCCCCTGATCCAGGAGTCTCTCATTACGGCAGGCATCCATACCAATAAGGGATGAGCCAAATCTGCCTTTGCTAAGGGCTTTAACACAAAAGCTAAGGCCAACATGGTGTCTGTTGGTGTGCATACCACTCATAGTTGGATTTGGACATTTGAGGACAACATGATTAACGCTATCCATGTCGTCACAGAGCGGACACCTTTCAGAGGTGGGAGATTTGTTGAATCTGCTGGCATGCTTTTGTGAGTAGATTGTCCCTGTGCGGTATTTGATTATATTTATCTGTTGTTTGAGGGTGATCTTAGGAGCAGACCAGAAGGAGTTGCTGATTTCCTTGTTAGCAAGTTGACAGCTTGGGTTGTGAGCTTCTATATTAGCAGTGGTGATTGGGGAATTGGGTTGTATGGCATGGTTGAGTCTCTGCCAGATATTGTAATGGTAGCCAGAGATATCAGCAGAGCCTAGCTTGTGTTTTTTGTGCATGTGTAATTTAAGTTTGTCGGTCAGGTTGTTGAGGTAGTGGGTTGGGAAAGCGTGGGAGCGGTGCAGGCTATCATTTTGTCTGCGTGAGGTCTTCAATGAGAGCCAGTATAAATTGTGGAATGGGTCCCAGGCATGTGGGAGTTCAACATCTGTGATGGCCGTGAGGGCTGCAGACCGTGCGCAGGCGTCAGCCCCCTCATTGCCAATGATGCCAGAGTGAGCTTTGACTTTGTAGAAATGAATAGGATGAGGGGAGTGCTCTAATATGATTGATATAGCACGAATGAGCTCTGCATGTAGGTGATACCTCATGCGCATCGGATTGAGAGTTCGTTTAGAAATCTGGGAAAGGCAGGATGCACTATCAGAGGCAATGTCAGTTTGCCCTTGTTGGAGTTCCACAAGAATACCTGCAAGTTCTGCTCTGTTGATGGTATTTGTAGGTCCACGGCCGTTGGGTTTTATGTGCAGCTGCAAGTGTTGGGAGGGTAGACTAGTGTCCCTCCCCGGCTTGTAAACACCTGAGCCAGAAAGTGGTGAGGATTCATCATCTTTGTGTTTGATTACACTGCCATCAGTGTAGGTGATTTCTTTCCAGTCTTTGATCTTAGGTGTGAACATCTTCTTGTAGTTGGCAGGAAGGAAGGCTGCCCTTGCCTGAGGGCACTTGTGTGAACAGCTGTGGGTGTCAGGGGGGAGTGATTGGAATTTCTTTTTCCAAGTGTTTGATGCAAGGTGCTGGTGGGTACGCAGTGGCGTGGCAGGATTAGGACGATCCAGGGGTAGCCAGTGAGCTTCTGATACATCTCGGTTAAGGAGTTGGAACCAGTCTTTGTTTGCACTGTCGAGTGCTTCTCTAGCATTAAGATTCCAGACAACAATGAGTTGCAAAGGATAAGAAGGTAGGGTGGGGTTGGGCATGGCATCGAATCAGTGTTGGGGTGTCTGGAATTGGATGTTTCCTGTAGGGAATTTGGCAAGCACTTTTGCAAGATCTGGGTAATGGTTCAGCCAACTCATGTAGGCATTGCAGCTGAAGCCTCTCCAGTGGGGCAGAAGCATGAAGGTGGCAACTGGCTCGGTGGTTTGGAGGGAGGGGTGTACTGCGTGGCGCAAGAGTCTGAACATAATTTCATCATCATGAGGGGGATGGCAGAAGGAGAAGCCATTGTAGCGTACAGAGAGGGCGTCTGTGTGTGCCCCGAAGACCTGGTCACGGTTACTTGTGCTGAAATAAGTTTTGAAGGTACCGTCAAACTCAAGAGGGTTGGAGAACCTCTCTGTTGAGACCATGCACCATCTGTGTAGGGCTGATCGAATGTGGGGAGGTGTGATTAGCGTGTTAGAATTGTGGACCTTTTTGCTCTGGGCAGAGAGATGTTTCTGTTGAGCCCTTTGACGTGAGAGCAGTCCCATAATTTTAGTTGCTGTATCTTTAACAGGGGGCTGGATGGTGGTGTGGATGCCTGCCTTTTTGGCTGCTTCAAAAGCCCCAAGCAGGGTCTGGAGTCTGTCTATAGTCAGCATACCAACGCAGTTGCCATGGGCATTGTAGATACAGGCACATTCAGAGGTGATAACTTCCGGCATTTGTGCTGGCATGGCGAACTCCTCAGATGTGTCAGGTTGGAGACTTTCCTTTATCAGGTCAACACTTCTAATGATAATATCACATTGCCATGTTGGCATGATATCTGTCCGGGGGTTGGTAGGTTGGAAGTCAAAGGTGACATTCTTGCAAATGGCGCAGCCAGTAGTTGAGAGCCATGGAGAGTCAGATAGGCTTTGAGGATTGCCTTCAAAGCCTTGATTGACAAGATTGTCCAGGTCTACCTCATCATTCCGGGGGTCTACTGTGTGTTCCAGCCTTTCCTCCTCAAAGGCTTGGACATGGGCGTGTAAATCTGGATGCATTTGTAACATATCAGCAGCTTCCCATTCGGGGTGCCATTCCACATGGATCATTTCACAATCTTCAAAAAAGTTGATCCTTTCCGCTTTTTGGGAGTCTGACAGAGGGGCGCATACAGGGCAGTCCCGGTGCTCGTTTGGTTTGCTCAGTGCCCGGTCATTCTGGGAGCATGCTTTGACATCTATGAGGCAGCCCCAATGGTAAGTGCGGTAGCAGGTATCACAGGTGGGCATGTCGTTGTAGCATTGAGATTCATGGGTGTGTTCTTTGCTCACAGGGCTCCAGCAGAGTTGGCAGCACGGGTCTTCTTTAATCCTTCTAGGTACATGCTTTGAATAGGCTACTTTCAGCCCATCATTTTGGAAAAAGGGTAAGGCCCACTTTTCAATTGTTACAGGGTGCCATTGGACTTTGTATTGAGTTTGCTGCATCTCTTGAGAGGATCTCTTGGATTTCCGTAAATGTTGCCAGCCCAAAATTTTCAGGATGACATGATCATAGCGGAAGATGGTGTTGCTAACTTGTTCTGCGCTCAATTCAGCAGCCTTGTCCTGCTTATAGTTCCAGAGCCACTGGGCAACGTCAGTGCCTGGTGTTTTTGGAGGTAGGGGGCATGGGGTTATAATGGGTTGCGTGTGGTATTCTAGGTATGTTGTTGGATCTCGGCTCCCTCTGGGCCTCCTGACCCCAATTTGTGGGGTCTGTGTGGGTTCCAGGGGCAGGGCCTGTGTGAGGGGTGTCAGAAGGGGTTGGGTGGGGTCTATGTCATATGCTTGTGCTTGTGGTCCTTCCACATGAGAGTTGTTTCTATTGCGAGTGCGCCTGTCTTGGCACATGTGCGCCTCTGTATGTGGTTGGCTGTTTGGGGACGGGCTGTCTTGGCTACTGGGGGGAGCATTTTCTACGTCCATATCTTGAGCATCAAAGAGGGGGTTACTGTAAGTCCTGGAGTCAGGGTGTATCTGTGTGTTAGGGGCATGGCCCCCATTGACTGGGTTGCAGTTGGGGGGGTTTGGGGGAGCATGCCCTGTGTAAGGCTTTGACCAGTTCCAGCCTGCTGGTGTATGTTCTGTTTTCATCAATTCTGCATATGTTGTGTTATTTATGCAGCGTGATTCAGGGGGTTTATTGGGTGAGCTATCTTGGCTCTGTATGATTGTGCTGATGAGATCAGATGTCAGATTGTGAGTGTTGAGAGCATGGGAGAGCTTATTAAGGGCCACAATATGTCTGGTCCTGATTTTGCGGCTAAACAGGGATGTGAGTTTATTTCCGTCAATAATATGGGTGAGGTTGTCATTTAGCAGAGAGGAGAGCCTGGTTATGCCTAGTTCCATGAGGGGATAAGTGCAGTGGCAGGCTAGGGTCCTGAGGGTGGGTTGCATTGGCATTGAGAGAACATTTAATACGGGAGTGATGATGCTGGAGAGAAGGTAGGGTGCACCTTGATAGGAGATGTCAAGAGCGCTGTTACTGATGCAGAGGTATTGCCTAACACAGAGCATATAGGGTAATTGCTTGAGGAGGAAGTTAGGGTGGTGGTGTGATGGGTTGATGCTCCTGAGAATAAAGTACCTGAGTTGATGGATTTGGGATTCCAGTAATGACTTGGTGACCCGGCCGTGTCTGCCAGTGTTATTGAGGCTAGTGGTGAGGGCCGCTGCACACCTCGCATTATATTCTACGGCGATGGATGTACATCCGAGCCGGGCAAAAGTATGTAACAGCTTGAAAAGATCAGTGAAAATATCCTTGTATTTTCTGCGCAGCTCACACACCTTAAAGCGATGAGAGAATGTGTCTCGTCTTGGACTTCAGCACTTTCACACTTCTCACAAACATGTGAACCACCCAGCCATTCATAGCATTCAATCTTCGAGCCGTGGGCACAAAGCCTAAACCTAGATAGTGCCTGCCACACCAATCAAGATGATGCGCAAGGTCGCCTTGTTGTTCCTGTTTGGTGTCGTAAGCTGTTTTTTGGGCCTGGTTATAGTGCTAGCATGTTGAGCAGCTGCGGCATGACTCACTGGTGATCCAGAGTGGGAGAGGGGTTGGTATCAGGGCAGGACTAAAAGTCAACAAGGTGAACGTCCGTGTCTTGTGGAGGGATCTCAGAAGGATCAAGGTGGGCAGGTTGGCCTGGGACAGAGCGCACAAAGACAGCATCAGGGCGGCTTTGGTGCTGGGCAGAGGAGCCAGTACCATGAGAAAAAAACCAGTCAGGGAAGGCTCGAGAGATGCTTTTAGGGACCTCTATGCTCTGTTCCAGGAGTCTCTCATTTTGGCAGGCATCCATACCAATAATGCCATTATTTCAGTGGATGAGCCATGTCCACCTCTGGAGACCTCACCTCAGAGGCTCCGCTGAGGGCTTTGACACAGAAACCAAGACCGTCATGCCAGTGGTGCCTATTGGTGTGCATCCCACTCATTGTTGGGCTAGGACATCTAAGGGCAATTTGGTTAATCCTGTCCATTTATTTTGCCAAATAACGGATAACGTGCAGAGGTAGAAAACATTTTGAATCTAGTGGCATTTTTGTGTGTATTAACTGTTCCTGTAAGGTATTTTAATACAAGGGTTACAAGGGTTCCAAGGGAAAAAAGGCCTCAGTCAAGGCGTTTGACTGCTAGCCTGTTCATAAATGCACATGAGGTCATGAAGGAAAAAAGGAATTTTGTTGCTATCGTGGTTAAGAAAAATATTAATATCCTGGGAATTCACATGGTGAATGGTGCCTAGACAGGGCATCCTATGGGAGACATATGGCACTCCAAATGGCACTCCAAATGGCACTCCAAATGGCACGTAACTTTATGGGAGGCATTGCCAGAGTACAAAAGGCTGGCGCTGAACTTGGTATCTTGAATAGGAAACATGCCATGCTTTGGCTCTTTCAAGTCTTTGCACTCACAGCAGGTTTATACGGATGCCAAATATGGGCTACAGACAAACTTTCTTTCGAGTCATCAGCGAAAACTAAAGCACATGTCTATCATACAGGCTTCCTCAAGTCTCTTTTGGGTGTTAAGAGAGCAACAGAAACGCACTGCTTACTTCGAGAGACGGGACAGATGCCCCTTTATTTTTACTGGTTCAGGTGTATCATGAGATTCTGGAACTCTCTTCTCAGTACAAGCAATGCCCTTTTGAGCCAAGTTGCGCAAGCAGACCTACGACTTGCTGATAAAAAGGGCAGTTGGACTCACCAGGTTCTGACAGCCTTGAATGACGTGCCTCATGCTCAACAGTTTGCTGCTGCTATACGCACCAGAGCCAAGGTTAACATGAACGACTTGGAGGGTGTTCTTCGTGAGCATATTATCCATGATTGGAGGAGTCTAGACAGTCTGACTCCACAAGAGGCCCATGCTTCCAGTAGAATCATGAGGACGTACCACACACACTTTGGCATTCCATTGGGCTCTATACCAGGCTGGTGGGATGAAAAGAAGAGAAACAAAAAGCCATTGCTACCTCTCTACCTACGACAAGATATTCCTCATAAATTATTTCGCAGTATATCATGCTTACGCCTTTCCGGTCACAACCTTCGAGTAGAAACCCAACGGCATCATGGAAATAGGTGCCCATACGAGCTTAGAATTTGCAATAAATGCGACTGGCACACTGTACAAGACGAAGAGCATGTTATCCTGGATTGCCCATCCCAGGATTTAACAGAACTGCGCACTCAGTTCCAGCATCTGTTTAGCTCTGCACCCCCAAGCAGTGCATCACGCCTTAGAGACTTCATGAATCAGGCTGATGCCCTAGGATTAGCCAAGTTCGTGTCTGCTTGCCTGAAATGCTGTGACTGAGCTTCTAGCTCATTTTGCTTTTTAGTTTGGACTGGTTTGGTTGCAGGCACGTTTTGCTTCAGCTAAGCTGCCCCCGCAGGCAGGTACAGCTATGTAACCCTTCCCTTCCCTTCCCTTCCCTATGGGAGACATGAGAATGTACGAAAGGGAAGTTGTGCCCAAAAAGTGAGGCATGCTTTTGATGGAGAGAGCAAACCTGGGGACTGGAACATCTGAACAGCACATATTTTTTCACTTTGTATGTCATTGGAATTACAGATATCACAGACCGGTGAATTACTATTGGACCAAATAGCCTGTTCAACTCAAAGAGTGTGTACCTGCAGCCTGAATCTGGCAGTGTTACGAAGAACGTGATGAGGAAGATCCAAGTACATGTATTTGGGCATTGTATAAGGAGGGTGGATGGCATTTGCGTTTCTGACGGGAACTGCTCACCATTGATGATGAATCAGCCGTTTACTGTTGTTCACTCTGGCCGACATTATTTCTGTCTCTTTCCCTCACCTAGGCTAGTTTTGGCTAGTGTAGATTTGAGGGACCTTTGGTGATGCCCTTGCTAGCTTGCTAGTTAAGGGACTTTTCCTTAATGCACGCGGCCTTTGGCTTGCGTAGACTTCACTTTACTTTACAGTCACTCCCTGCAACCAGCAGGCCTCATCATTTGGACACTGTGCATGCGCTGACATATATCCTGCAAGAAGTTCAGCTGTCGTGAGCCAGCAATGGATGCACATACGCTTACTTTGTGTGCTTTTTCTGAGTTAAGTGCATCAGCTGCAAAACTACGTACTACGTATTCGGAAAACTATAAACGCCTAACTTTTTGCACTCGAATCCAACCTAAAGTACCCCTCCATCAGACACCGCATTATAAGCCTCAACCTCCTCACTAAGCAAGGTACGGACCTTAATATCTATCTACAGCCCACCTCACCAAACGAGAAGGAAACCAACCTGCACATAAGACACCAGCCTGAGCTCAACTACTGCATGCGCGCCCGCCAATTGATCAGCATCAGTGCTTCTTTTTTGGTTTTTCGAAAACCCTTGTTTTATGTCTCACCCAAAAATGCCCATTTCAGAAACCTTGATTTTATGGCTTTTGCCCAGATGCCTCCAGCCCGTCATGAGAAGGGCAAGAAGCACTGGTGTACTCTGCGCCCTTGTCCAAGCGCTGCTGCCAAGCTGCCCTGTCCTTCTGTGCCTGCTGCCAAGCTGCTACGCGCTCCTTGTGCTTCTTGCCCTTCTCATGCGCGCTCACACACATTGCCCGGCTCTGAAAGCTATTCTCACAAAGGATGCACTTTGCCAAGTACTCATTGTTGGCAGCAAGACCACCATCCTTAAGCCAATGTTTGCGCAAGGGGCAGTTGGGAGGGTCATACCAGGATGGTTGAAACTTATTGGTGAGACCATGTGGCTTGTTTGCCTTGTACTCACCATCACTCTGCCCCCTTTTCGTCCTTTTCCTTTCACTCTCCTCATCGCTCATTGAAAAATTTTTAACTAAGGGGTTGCTAAACACAATTTTCTAAGGGTCTCGAAGGTGTTCTAAGGTGCTTCGACACCTTTTTCACCCAAGCCCTTCGAGGGCCCAAAATCCCCATTTTATGGCTTTCGACAACCCCGGAAAACCCGGATTTTATGGCGAAAGCCAGAATATGGCGCTAAAAAAGAAGCACTGATCAGCATCCACTCTAGTAAGCTGCATCTCATGAAACACGAGGCATTTGTGTTCATTGAGGACTTAAACCTCATCCATAAAGCCCTATCCCTGCATAAACCACCTCCCCACAACCTCTCCTCCCACATAACCTGCACAATGCAATCCCTAATGGGCCTTGGAATTAATGGAATCCATGGACTCACATCCCCGTGTAAGACTCACACCATCACAGTAGCTCAGCTACAAGCCAAATACTCCAAGGTTAATATTAAATGTAAAATAGCACTCAACAGACTGGCAGCACTGGTTAACCTCCCCCAGACAGAAGAGTTGAATACATCCTCCATCCAAAAAATCATTGCCTACAAAAACACTGAAGCAAATATTCTTGCACATTACCGCCTTATCAACAACACACACGTGAGTGGCCTCAATGTGGAACCAGGTACCACGATTCATACCTACCCTCTTACAGGCTCCCAGCCAAACAGCAACCCTTCCACAAAAGTAGTGCCATCACCACAACGTCGCTCCACATGTCGCTACAGACATAAACATACTGGACGCCGCCTCAGACGTGACCACGCCTCTTTGTCTACCCATACAATCAATATTCCTACACAAGAAATATGTCCTATTACACAAGAAATGATGACTGCCAAAGATACACAACCCAAAGTAGAGCCACCCAATAAAAGAACTCGCTCTAATTGTGTACTGAGCATCACTCTTTCACAAATAATCCATACCTCAACGCTCATCACTGAGCAAATCACTAACCGCGTTATACCTCCCTACCTCTTTGACCCCAGCATTACTGATCAAGCTAGACGCACCTCCAGCCGCCCCGATGCTATCTTGGTCACTCCTTGCCCTGCTAATCCAAATAAACCACCTACTCCCCCTCACATCAAGTACTCCGCAGTATGAGACGTAATGAAGTAGTAAGAAGCAGCACAACTTCAGCCAGGTAACTTCATGAATTGAACATCCAAAACCGCCATATCCACTTAATAGAAATCAAATACTGCAAAGATACAAGGCCTGGTTCCCAGCTAGAAGCCTCACAGCAACAACACAGTGAACTTTGCAAACAACTCCAAGGTGCAGAGATCACTCTCCACACAATCCTTCTGGGTGTGGATGGGACTATCCATACTGCCCATACCTTGGATCAATTCAAAAAACTTGGGATTGACCCGCAAAGGTCTACCAAGCTTGCACGAAAGCTCCATGCCCACTTTGTATACAATACGCGCAAAAACTTACCTCTACCAGACGTGCCATTGAAATCAAAAATACTCATTATAACTCTGGCGACTGCGACTGCATGCTTCCAGAGACCCATCAGATCCACACTAGCTTCCCTCTTACCCTCCGGTGAGGGAGACTCACGGCTCTTTGAGCCAATGTGTCTCATTTTCCTTAATTGATGTAGGGAGTGTTCTCACTGCCTACGTTGTTTTATTTTTCTTTTCTTTTGAGTCTGTGCCTGAGGCTGCATAGGGTTCCTTAGAAGCCTCCGGATCGAATCCTTGTGGCCAGGGTGGAGAATCAGATGCCTTCTATCGGTGGGAGTCAATGGGAGACTCAGAGGCTCTTTCCTTAATGCACGCGGCCAAACGGCAAGCGTAGATCTTTCCTTTCCTTTCAACTGAAAGCCTTGAGCTGAGTTCAGAAGTGTCAACTGCAAGAATCACACACAGAAACACACACACTGTCACTCTAAATGAAACAAGCATGCAAAGTCGTGCACAAAACTCCAGAAAGGTTGTAGTGTCAGGAAAATATACTTTTGTGTTTCCACAAGAAGCGCAGAAAGTTTGAGAACAGCATCACTATGAAAAATGGTCCAAGAGGCCATGATAAACGTGTTCATGTTGTGCTTTAAACTTCAGTTCTCAGTATCCACTGTCATAGATGCATTGCAATGCTTGCAAGAAGGGTAACCGCCGATACAGCCTGGTGAGTGCACATATCAACATAAGGAATCAGCTGCATTGCCTTGCTTGAAGCTCTTCAGCAGTAAAGTAGTTTCTCCCAAACATGGCACGGGGTTTGGACGGCCCTTGGGGACCCCATACACTCCACCATACCTCCTATTAGGGACCCATGTTGCTTTCATTGCCTGCACAATCTTGTTTGCTCAAACTCGGGTCTCTTGGTCTGCAGTTTGTCCGTGCCTCATGGCTCCTCCAAAGGTACCTGCATGCATGTGTACAGGTGCTGCTGCTCCTGCTGCTCGGGGAGGGCAGTGTTGGTGCTGGACAGGGTTGGGCTCTTGGCTGGTGCGCTTCCGCTTGGTGGGAGTGACTGGGGCTCCTCTTGCTGCAGCTGCTGCCGCTCCTGCTGCTGCTGTTCCTGTTGCTGCTGTTTGTGCTGGTGGTGGGGCAAGCGAAGTTGGTGCTTGTGTTGCTGGCCTTGCTCCTGCTGCTGCTGCTGCTGCTGCTGGTGATGGCGGAGGAGGCTTGAGTAGCTGCTTGAGCTGCTGTCCCAGTCGGCCTGCATTCAGGTACAGGAAGGGCTCGCCAGGGCTGGGGAGGCGGCCTGAAGGGAGGGGCTGGCGGAAGGGGTAGGGAACCAGCTCCCCCTCACCAAGTTTGACCAGGATCATCAATGATTGCTGTCTTCCTGACTGCACAAGGGATGCCAAAAAGGTCATTTTTCACCTTTGACCTCCTCTCTTCCTTTTTGGACATTCAGGATGTTTGCATAGTATATGGAGGTTACTGGAACAGGTTTTTGGAGGTGAAATTGGTCATAGAGTGAAACTGTGGGCCCTTTTTGGGTGATTTGAGGCCAGGAAAATGATATGGGGTCTTCCACATCAAGGTTGACATGTTTAGGTGTGAGACAGAGATACGAGAGCGAGCATGTCTGGCAATGTAGCCCCTCTGTGGTCATACACAGAGGCTGTACCCTGAATCACATGAAGTACGGAAATAACTTGAGCACCTGACAGGCGCAAAGTAGGGTGACATAAGGAAAGGAAAGGGCTACAAAGCTGTGTCTTTCATCCTCCAATCCCAGATTACAAAAGAAGAACTACAAGGAAGCAAGCAAATAGACTGGCTGCACTCCAAGATCCTTGACAAAAGTTCATTCAATGGATGCATTAAATCACTCAGCAATAACAAATCACCAGGCCCTGATGGCATAGTGAACAAGATCCTCAGAATGCTCCCACATGAATTTCAAGAAAGTATCCACAAACTCTACATCATCATGTGGGCCACCCACCTTACCCCAGTATCATGGAAAACTAGCGATACTATCCTGACTGACAAAAATAGGGAAGAGACAGAAATTTCATCCTACAGACCCATATGGCTCGCCAACACACTCTACAAACTATGGGCCCGCATTGTCACAAATACACTCTATGAGTACGCAGAAGCACACTCCCTACTGAGCTCCAGTCAAGCTGGGTTCCGTAACCAGAAAGACACAATCCAGCAGCTCCAGGATGTCATCATGGGGCTTGAGGATGCAAAAGCCTTTGGTAAAGACATCTATGCCCTTATTGTACTACAATACTACAAATCTAGTAGATTTCACTTCTGCTTTTAATACCACTGATCACGACCGGATGCTTTGGATCATGTACGACTTGGGCTTCCCTACTGATGCCATTGACAAGGTCAAAAACCTTTATGAAAATGCTACCACTCAAGTCAGGCTACCCTCAGGAGGAAGCACCAAACAAATACCTGTTGAGAGGGGGACAATCCAAGGTGATACACTATCTCCCTTCCTTTTTTGCTCTACATGGATCCACTCCTTCGCTGGCTCCACGTAGGGGGCCGTGGATACCAGCACAGCTGCAATCCAAACCAAAATGTCACTGACACCCATCTCGCTAACATATTGAGCAGCGCGGCCTTTAGAAAAACTACGCAGGCAGAGGAAACTCTCCCTACATCAAGGAAAAGAAGACACATTGGCTCAGAAGAGCTGTGACTCCCCTCCACCACAAAGCTGCATATTAAGAAAAATGCTAATGGGGATCTGGAGGGTTAGTGGAAGCACCCGGCTCCAAAACCTGGCTGTGAGAAGTATCATTGTTTTCAATAGCATGTCTAGTGGTAACAAGCTTGTTGGCGTATATTACAGAATGGGCAGAGTTGATAGCATGTCGCAAGGCTTGGGTCATATCGTCCTCATCATAAGTGGTATGGCAGACAGAGACCCAAAAATCAGGATGAAAGGGAAATGTAGCAGGCACCAAAGAGAGTGTCTCAAGGGTCAGCGCTTCAGTAGTGCTGGTATTGAGGGTTGTGATCCAGCAGGGAGGCCATTTTTGCTTGTGATACCAATGCCCATTTTTGGAAGGCGGTATGGACCTGGTTGGGCAGGGCCCATGAATGGAGCCTTTAATCTCTTTGCTAGCGCATTCATTTTCCAGCACAGTTTTGCGAGCAAGGAGCCCTGTAACTCAGATGCAAACTCACATTGCATTGAAAATGGAGTGGAAAGGCCCAGTGGTTGATGAGGAACATAATTTCAACCATTTCCCTTTTAAAAAAATCCAGCACAAGGGGTGCCAAAAGGGTCATTCTTTGACCTCCTTTCTTTTTGAATATGCAGGATATTAGCATTGTACATGAAGGTTACAAAAACATGATTTTGGGAAAGAATAATGGTCCCAGGTTGGAGCTGTGGGTGATCTGAGGAGAGTAGTTCTTGAGTGATCTGAGGAGAGTGATCTGGGACCCTCCGATTTTCATCATCTCTTGGAACGTAATATTTACACGTATCTTCAAATTGATGTAGCTGGGAATAAATGCAATTTGCCGAATACCAGGCTGGCCACAAAGGTAGCAACCTGTGACTGATACCGGTATCCCTAGCGCTGGCCCAGGCGGCAACCCTTCTACAATTTTGCTTGGCTGGCTCGGGAAGAGGCAAGGCCAAGCACGTCCGGATCTTCCTCCCCTATTCCCAATATGATGCACTTCCCAGACCTTGAGGATGCTTTGAAATCCAATATGCATGCAAAATACAGGCTGGGATGTGAAGACAGTACGTCAGGCTACTAATTGTTGCCAGACTTTACTACCTCATGCAAATCAGGGCAATAGCAATGCCTTCTGAAACATGCCCTGTATCTCAACCCGAATGAAACGCACAATGTTCCAATACCGCACAGGCATCCTCTACAACCAAAAACATGCGGTCCGCTTCAAAAGATCTAATAGCCTTGCACGCCCTCTCCCAGGATGTCATCATATGGATAGCGCTCTCCACATTCTTTCAGGTTGTCAATGCCCCGCCATCCGAAACATGGTAATTGAGCGTCACAACATTGCCAACATAATGATTCTGAAAGTGGTCAGCGAAGGCTCCTACGTGTCAAACCTTGTACATTAGGATATAGGCAGCGCGGACTGTCTGGCCCAGCATGACCTGCACATCCCCGAGCAAGTCTTTAACCGTGTCATACCTCCCTACCTCTTTGACCCCAGCATTCCTGATCAAGCTAAACGCACCTCCAGCCGCCCCGATGCTATCTTGGTTACTCCTTGCCCTGCTGAACCAAATAGAACACCAACTTCCCCCTCACATCGGGTACTCCGCAGGAAAGAAAAAGAGAAAAGAAAAACTGCGTAGGCAGAGGAAACTCTCCCTACATCAATTAAGGAAAAGGAGACACATTGGCTCAGGAGAGCCGTGGGTCTCCTCCACCACGAAGCTACAAAGAAGAAAAGGCTAATGGGGATCTGGAGGGTTACTGGAAGCACCCGGCTCCAGAACCTGGCTGTGAGGAGCATTACTCTTTTCCATAGCACGTCTAGTGGTAACAAGCTTGTTAGCAAACTGAACAGAATGGGCATGAAAATTTTGAGCAAGTTTATTGGCGCGTTGATGATCCAATCCAAGTTGTTAAAACTGATTCAAGGTATGATCAGTATAGCAGGTTCCACCAACACCCAGGAGTATAGTGTGGAGAGTCACGACTTTAGCACTAATGAGTTTGCAGAGGTCTGCATGCTGCCGCTGTGCCGCCTTCAACCTCCGCAGTATGAGACGCAACGAAGAGGTAAGGAGCAGCACAACTCCAGCCAGGCAATTTAATAAATGAATTGTCAAAAACCGCCGTATCTAAATAGAAACCAAATTTTGTGAAGATACAAGGCTTGGTTCCAGCTATAAGCCTCACAGCAACAAAACAGTGAACTGTGCAAACAACTTCAAGGTGCCAAGGTCACTCTCCACACAATCCTCCTGGGTGTGGGACTATCTACACTGCCCATACCCTGGATCACTTTAGAAAACTAGGGACTGACCTGCAAAGGTCTACCAAACTTGCACGGAAGCTCCATGCCCAGTCTGTGCTATTCGCATACAAACTTACCTCAACCAGACATGCCATTAAAACACTAATTGTAATCATGGTGCCCTGGGGCCGCGTGCTGCCACAAACCCACCAGACCCACACTAGCATCCCTCTTACCTTCTGATGAGGGAGACTCACGGCTCTTTGCGCCAGTGCGTCTCCTTTTCCTTAATTGATGTAGGGAGTGTTCTCACTGCCTACGTGTTTTATCTTCTAATTGGTTGCAATGGCTTGATTTGAAAAGGATGTATAAGAAAGAGCATGTCTGGCAATACAGGCAAGTTAATCCCCTCAGGGAAATGGATTTCAAACCTAAACTGAGCCCTGATTATGGTGGAAAGATAGTTTGACGCTATAAAAGGTCTCACGGGAAGTGCTCCCTGAGTGAAAACAGAGATGAGGGCTCAAGAGGTCCACCTACCCCTCCAGACGTTCTTGCCCACGAAGACCTAGCCAGACCGCCAACCGACTCCATGTCTTTTGCAATGATGTCTGCTATGTAACTGCTACACACCTGTGGGTGAGTTTGGCGAAATGGGGTAGGTTGGAAGATTCCTATTTCTTACCATGTTGCTTCCTTTCCCCCTTTTGAGCACCCTAGCATACACGCCGAGCTGATTTTCCAAAAGCAAGTATATGCAGAGTTGTATCTTACTAAACATAGAACAGGATTGCATAAAAGTTTTGGGTGGGGCGAGGCCAGGGAGGCACAGAAAGGTTTCATGTGACAGACCCCCCCCCAAATGGCCAAGTTATAACTCCAAATTAGGACCCTCCGGTTCGCCTTTTCACCATCCAATGTACATAAGACCCCTATACAAAGGGGCACCATCCAAGGGGATTTCCCCCCCCCCTTCTCCACTTCCTCACTTACATAAACCCCCTTTCTTCGCCGGCTCCATGCTGGCGGGCGGGGCTATGAAAATGGTTGCTCAATAAAAGCCAACAAACTACCGATTATGATGCCCAATACAAAATTAGCAGTGGGACATTTGCAGCTGATCTCACCTGCCTCCCGGACAAAGAAAAGGAAGGCTTCCGCCAGCCAAGAGGCCGCGTGTATTTTAATGCATTAACATGGTGCCCTACCTTGCAAGTTTGAAGGGTCTCACCAAAGGCCCTCAAATTTAAACTGGACACAGCTAGCCTAGGAGAAGCCAGAAACATAGCTAATGAGGACCAGGAAGGTTGTCTGCCATGCTCCTGAACACCCGCACTCTCCTTCTCCCGCTCTCCACCGCGGCGGTGGCACCGCCACATGCCCAGCATCCCAACCCCCACAAGCCCTCTCAAAAGAGCATGTTTGGTGTTAAGATAATCGAGGGATGGCATGGCAGCTCAACTTGGATGCTAGCGACTTAGCTTTATGCTAGTGACTTAGCTTTTTGCCATAAACAGTCCAAAGTACTTGGACAAATGAAGATGGTGTGTAATTAAGATGGTGTTTTGAGCTGCGGGCTTTGAGCCTGGTTACAGTGCTTGCTTTCTTGTCTACATGCCATCTTTCTGGCTACGTACACGTGTCCCCGCGACCACATACAACATGTACAGGAGCACGGCTCAGCGCACCAGAGAGATATCCTGCTTGTTTGAATTCTTTGGAAGCCACGATACATTATAGAGGAGTTGTTCATTCCATGTTAGGAAATTTGTCTGTCACTCGAAGTTCACAAGCTGTTGACAGTGGATTACTCCAGCGAATCTGAGAGTGGTTGGTATCGGAAAGAATAAACATAAACATTCGTTGTGAAGAGGAAACACATGCTTTGGCCGCACAGGGGGGGGCACGCCAGGCCGATGTGTGAAACGCCTTGTTGATGCAATCAGGAGGAGGATCTCTTCAATGAGGAGGCTTTTCTCGTGCGTCACCCCCTCCACGCGCAGCGACAGCGAGAGCGCGCATGCCCAAGTCCAATTGGAGGTATTGGACGTGCATGCCCTGCCCTCCGACATCGTGCTTTTTCCCGGAACAAAGAAATCCGGAATAACCTGGGCCGGCGTGGTGCAGGCAAAACGTCCTCAAGGGCCAGGGACAACGAGGACAACATGTACAGCCGGCAGCCTAAGTTCCGGCGGTACGCGCGCGACACACACACACACACACACACACACACACACACACACACACACACACACACACACACACACACACACACACACTATGACACATACACACATGCAACACACACACATGACACACACACACATGACACACACACACGACACACACAAGCATCATGCGCATTACGTGCACAATCCTAAAATGCACAGAAGCTTTGTTTTAAGAAGTAGTAGTCAATGCATTGATGCTCCTTTCCCCCATACATACCGCCGGTAGCTGTGCCTGCACTAGCACTACAACCCCCCATACCCATGCCTGCTCTCAGGAGCAGCAAGGTCCACTGGCTTGGCAAAGTACAGCGAGACTGATGTGTTGCACTATGTGGAAGGGGAGTGCTGTGATTTGCTCTTTGTACGTGCCAAGCTCCAAGAACCGAGCATTGCAGCTATGCTTGAGCAGCAAGAATTGTTGAGGCCGGAGCACAGCAATAATCAGGGGGGAAGCGAGGCCTTTCTGATGAAGCTGCTTGGAGCGGAGCGAGCCCAAGCAGCGGCAGAGGCTGTGCAGCGAGGCGTGCCATACAGGTGCGTGCGAGCATCAGACCTTGTTGCTTCTTTCTAGGTGATGTTTTATAGCTTCTTCTTGACTTGACGCGCTTGTTTTACAATCTGTATTCTTCTAAGATTCCATCACTGTTGTATCCAGATCATGGGGAAAGAAAGGACTCAAAAGCAAATGTAAGTAATAAAGTGCAAGTGATATTGAGGGAGGATGTGGGCATGTCAGTCTGGTTCAGACCACATGGTGGCACCGGAAGAAAGCCGCATATCTTGGGTTAGGCCTAACGGAATCACTGCATTGACAAAAGATACCGTACATAATGTGGAGCATTCCGTACCCCTGGAAAAAAAACATTTTGAATCCCGCCTTAATTTCGCACCCCCCTTAATATTTATTTTTGGGTGTCCCGCATGTTGTTGCAGGGGCAATCAGCCCCTTCTTCTCCCTACTCATGAGCCATGTATGAAACCACTGGGCTGCAAGTGCTGCTGCTAAAAACAAAGACCTGCTCGAGACTCAATCCCTTCTACTCTCAGAGAAATGTTGCTCTTCAAATGCAGAAGCATCTGCACACACTGCTCCAACAACCTAGAACAAAATTGCTAGTACCCCTCAAAAAAAGGTGGTTATCCAGAACTCCAAGTCAGCATTAAGTCCCGCTGCAAACGCTGCTAGTTAGCAGCGCTATTAAACATGTAAAATGCTCCTGCATATGAAAACCAACTCAGGGAACACAATTTCCCTCACTACTTGGGACGCCGCTCTGCATTTTTGCCCTGCTGCTTGATCAACAGCTCGACTTGATTGGCCTGTGCCTTCTGCTGCTCTTGCTCCTACTTACTAAGAAAGGGGTTCAGGAAGCTCCCCATACCTAGCTGTTGTCGCCCCACAGGCGTCTTGAAAGCCTTTTTTCAATTATACCTAAAAATTCCTTAGAACATAATTTTTCACTTTCACACACATCCCCACATGCCCAAAATAATTATTTTTTCTGGTGTCCACATTCATCTTGCTCCCCCCCAAACATTATTTTTTGCCGGATGATATTAATTTTGTAAGGTACCGTACTTGAATGTAATCATTCCGCACCCCTGGAAAAAAAAACTCTTGTTATTCCCGCCTTAATCCCGCACCCCCCTCAATCTTTTGTTTTCCCGCATATTCCCGCAGGGCAATCATCCTTTTTTTGCCCTAAAACTTTAATTTATTAAGCAGCAGGGTAGCTGCACTCCTCCTGCTTGTGGAGGTGTAGGCACACAATCTATACAATTCAAAAGCTGTGGCTACTTTTGAAAAGCACACGAAATCCAACTGCTCAAACTGCTCCCTTTCAAAATAATACCCAAAGAACGCATTTCCTCTCATAACGCTTGTGGTCCAGCTGCACACGCTGCTTTTAAATCTGGCTTTCGTAAAAATCTTCTTCACTTGTTGGCAAGCTGCATTTGCGCTCCACATCTGCGCGCTGCTGCTCAATCACCAGCCAGGACTGGCCCCTGCCTCATGCTGCTGCCTGGGAGGGGATTGGGGATTTCAGGAGCTTCCTAATTCCAGCTGTTGATGCCCCTCCGGTGCTTTGGCGCCTTCAAATCCTCGAAAATAGTTATTTTTCATTATTACGCACTTTCCCGCAAGCTCAAGAATAATTATTTCCTGTGTCCGCAGTCATCCCGCACCCCTCAAGAACATCATTTTGCGGGATGGTATACTTTAAGTATGGAAACTCCAGTTATTCTGCCAGATGCAGGTGTTTCAGGTGAAATGATTTAGCACCGATCGCCGCTTGCTGCAACCATGTTGATAATACCAAGCATGTGGATATGAATATGTTTTAGCCCACACCTCTCAGGGCAAGGTGCACACATTCACGCTGCATAAAGACTTGTGCACTCAGAGCTGTGTGTGCCGTATGAATTGCTTTTGGCAAGGAACCTGTTGCATGGCCAAATGCAACGTGCAGTTGCATGTTAGCAATTTGTGAAACTCTTTCCCAGAGTTGTCCTTGAATTTCTGTCTTCCATAAATCAACAAGCGTGTAAAGAAAGGAAAGACCAACATTTCCATCTCGTAGCAGTGGAGTGGAATCACGAGATGAGCGGTGAGTACAGCAACCTGTCCCTCTTCACGCTATACACGGTGGCGAAGCTCTGTGAAAGCTCCAACGCTGCTGCAAATGACCCGTTGTACCCAGCTTTAAGAACAATGTAATGGTGGATTTCGCCAGCAGCCTTGCAGGCAAGCCATGAGCCGCAATCATACAGACATGCGCATACTTCTTACTGTTTACAGATGCAAATCCATGCATGCGCACACAGCACGTACTACGGTGACACTCAGATTCTTGCTGACAACTGAGTTCTTCCGCATTTGCCCCTGAGCATACGCACGCACGCACACACATAAAACACGTACACAAAAATGCACACAGGACCGTTCTGGAGAGGGAGCTGCCTGCTGATAAGCAACTTGGTGGCGTACGCAGCTCCCCAAACCCATTAGTACCTGCACAGCTTGCGTGTCAAAGTGGACCATTCCCTTGGCTATCTGAGGCCAATCAATTGCCTTATTGGACCCCCTTTTCAACACAGGTGTACCTTGCTTTTGCTTTGGCTGGTGCAAGCATCTTGATTCTGTCCTGAGTGTAAGCCATTTTCTGTGTATTGTGATAAAAGCGCTGTGCCAGATGAAAGCAGAATTAGCATTTACGGCTTGCACGATCCTCATAAGCATAATTGATTTTTGGATTTTATCATCGTGAAGGGCATGAACACTTACTGAATTTATCATAACTGCTGCTCTCTGTCATGTTGCAGGTCCAGGAAGGAGAATTCACTGAACAACCACAAGAGCAGAGCAGCTCCAGAACCAAGGGACTCAGACTGCAGTCACCACTTCCACCTCTAAATGAGGCCCGAAATTCCCACAGTGCTTCCAAGCCAGTCTCAGCAGCAGATTTCGGTGGCAGCAGCAGCAGCAGCTTCTTTGACAGCCAGCTTTCCTCCTCCCTCCTAGTCAGTGGCAACATTTTTAGAGAAGGCACAGCTTCTGTTAGCAGCTCCACATTCTGGAGCAGCAGCGCTCCCCCCTCATCACTCCACACTCAGGGAAGCAGCTTGAGCCTGCAGCATCAAACAAGTTCCTGTATAAGAAGAAATGGCCCTTTCCTGATGCCCACTTTGGGCAGCCCTAACTGCAGTAAGGCCTCGTTACAGCAAGGTTTAACAGAGCTGCCGTGCCCTGCTCCAGCAAAAGCCAAGCCTGATGCAGACCTGAGCCACAGCCTCATCTCTAAGGCTCAGGGGCTTTCAAACGCTGCCCTTGATCGGATTATGAGCCCCAGCCTTCACCAGCAGAACTCAGGCGACTACGACAGGTGGGTGCAATGACTGTGTCGCGTTGGGAACTGGGTCTAGAATTTCTAGCTCTTTACACACATGTTCTAGATAGTGCTTGCTGCCGAGGTTCTTTTACTTGCTTCGCTGGACCACGGAGGTTCTGTTGCCTGTGAAATGTCAGGTCTAATATTAAGTGATCTGCGTGTGGGGCGAGTGTGTGGCCTGTCATTTTATAGGGGCAAAAGTAAGCAACAACATGTGCCCATTGCCACTTATGCACAGCCCTTCAAACTTGTGAGACCCAGTCCATTTGGCATTAAACTTGCTGCTGTATGTGCTTCTGGTGCTTGCAACCACAATGGTGAACAGAGCAACAGATGAAGGCCTTTGCCAGTCAGACAGACTCCAGCACTTGGTTGGAAGCAGGGAGGGGGGGGGGTCCACAGGGTTTGGGGTTTAGGCACACTTAAACACCTAAAAACTCACCTAAAACCCTGTTGGAAGCACACCTTATCAAGTTACAAAGATACAACAAACATGAAAAAGAGTTCCTTGCTACTATGATCATCCGCCCAGCAGCACAAGCCTCTGCTGGCAGCTCAATGAAGCAAGTCCTTGTGGTGTGATCCATGCCCTGTGCTCTCCCTTTGTACCACTGCAGGACCTTAGCCATGCTGCAGATCCTGCAGTTAGATCACTCCCCTGCCACCTCAAACCAGCAGCTGCCATCTTTCCCGCGCAAGAGCTTGTCGACCCCGTCCATTGGCACCACTTACCCTCCCCAGGACAACGAAGACAGAGCAGCCACATGTGGCTCACATCTGGGTCGCCAGCACGGTGCATCAAGCTCAGCATGCACTTCGCAGGATGCAGGATTATACGTTGGGACGCTTGCTCCTGCACCGGGCAATCCCGCAATCAGTCCTTCTGCAGCTGCTGACAAGGTTGCTCCTGCAGCAGTCCGGTCCCCTCAAATCAAAGATCTCGTGAGCGAGGACAGAGGCCCTCGCATGGGGTGTCCCCGAGCAAGCAGCAGCCTGCATGCAGGTGCGCAGTGGTTGTTTCGGGCGACCAAGACCCTTAAGGGAAGCCGCGAGGCAGGAAGCCTGCGCTGATTTCATTATCGCTGGTGCTCCTCCCAGGCTCTGATTTTTGAACTTGGTGGCTTCATAGTCTCATTGCTTGCGCACATAACAAATACAGGGAAGCCTGCTTCTAACCCACCGGCTTGGGCTTTCCCTCACACGTTTTGCGCTGGACCTGTAGCTGCTTGGCTCTTGAAAGGACCAGCCTCAGGCAGCCTTGCCTTTGTGGAGGGAGAGCTTTTATAGATGGTGTTCAGGAGTGAAGTGGCAATTTACTGCACTTGCCGTTGGGGCTGCTTTGTGGTTTCTTTCACCACTGTACTTGCTTCAACATGCTCGCTCGTGTACAACTTACTTGCTTCACCATGCAGAACGCCCACTTACGAATGAGTTAGAAGATATTGCTGAGGAGAAAAGCTGTTCTAGCAACGTCAAGGCCACCAGCGAAGAGAAACGGCAACCCCGCGAGTTATTGGAGAGTCATGCACAGGCTGCTTTTGAGGTTTCTGTCCTGCCTGTTCAGACTGAAACAAGAAGGTGAATCCGTATGCCCAAGCCTGGTCAACAGCTTGCAATTGGTCTGCAGTGTGGCTGCATTCACTTCAGGAAGGATATGACATGCTTGGATGTTGGGGGCATTACCCGTCTTAATACATCTTCCCTCTCTTATTTTAACCCGCAATTGTTTTGACCTGTTCTAACCCCCTCTGCTGAAAAATCAGCCTGCTAGCAAACTTAGCATACATTTGAAACGACCTGGACAACCCATGATTTGTCTCTGCCGGCATTTTGCCTCTGTGTTTCCTGCATGCCAGGTCCAAGCCTCTGGCAATGGTGAACTTCGCAGACATTTCAGACCAGATGCAAGTTCAAGGCTTCTTGTTGAGCCTCGCAGAAAGCCAGCTTCTGCTTCTTTCCTCCTTGCTGCCCAAGGTAAGTGTTTTTGGGGATTGGATCTTATTTGTGTACCTAAGCAGCCGCCATTCTCCAGCTATGTTTACAGTGCTGTGGAGCTTTGGTCATGATAACCACTTATACTATGTCAATTAGTGCCCAGCGTTTGTTTCGTTGAAATGATTTTCCAGGTGCCCCCACAACTTGATCAATTATGTACCCTCACTTCCATTGTTGCCATCCATTTTTGTACCAACGTGCAGAGATGGATGGCGAGTCCTCACTCCTCACCCTTCACTCATTTCCTCTGCTCGTGTCTCAACAGCATGCCATCGATTTCCTTGCAAGGCAGAGCAGTGCAACAGATGCAATTCCACAGAACATGGCCAAGCTTGCCAGGGGCCATGAGGCTGTGACTTTGCTTTTCATGGACATATGTGGATTTACCACTATGGCCAAGGTGAGACACTGCGCATTCCTGAATCCATCAGAATTGATATTAAAAAATTCGATTTGTGCACAAATGGTCATCTCATTTTCAAAGGCAATCAAGGACGTCCTCATTGAGTGGGCCAAAAAACGAGTGTTAAGGCGAGGAATCCTTAAAGCTAAGAACACTGAATCAAATATGATTTTATCATGAAAGCTAGTGCATGACGGACCAAAATAGTGGTGAAGCAAGGCTGACAAAGTGCCTTTTTTTTTCAACCATCTTCCTTCTCTGCGTGTTTTGAAGAACGGACCGAACTCTGACCCTTGTTGGCACCTCTTGTGCTGATTTTGAGGGGAATGACTGAAGTTGCATGGCTCACCAACCAACCACTGGTTTTTTCACTCCATGTTTTCTGCTCTAATATTCTTTTTGTACAAGGACTCCAATCACCCAATTTGGTGCAGTGGGTGATTCGTATTTGAGATTTGGTGGCGGAGAGTAGGGTTCACGCCACGGCAGGTTAAGCGTGTTTGCGACCCAACTGGCAGCTTTCAAGCACTTAACATGGGACCCCTTCAAAGCTGCCAACTCAGGTGCACGTATGCTGGGAGCATGCAAAAGGCTACTGCGGGCCTTAGTTAACCCCCTGTGCTAAAGCGTCACTACTTGTGTGTCTGTGCAGAGCGTGGAGCCACAAGAGATCATGGCGCTGCTCAACACCTTATTCTCCACGCTGGATAGGCTCACTGACCAATACAACGTAACCAAGGTAAGCATGTGTCCCTGTTAAGCAACACCTTGGGTACTTAAAATCGTGCATTTAGAGACGTCTCTTCGCACGTGTCCTTCTTGTTTATTGTGCTGTGCTGTCCTTGTGTACTCTCTGCCATCAGAAACGTAAGAAAGCCGCAAGTACTGGGACTGTATTGTCTCCAAGTTTTCCTCTCAGGCGCAGCCCTCAAGTCGATGTCAATATGTCATTGGCAGTTGCTGAGTGCCATAAAAAAAAGGTCAGCGTGTCAATTTGCCAATATGTCAATCACAGTTGCTGGGTGCCATGAAAAAGGCCAGCAGGCCCCAGTGTCCACATGGCGCTTAGCTTGTGAAGACTGCTGAGCTTGCATGCATTGCTGCACGGTTCATATGAGTGTTTGAAGTGAGAGTGTGTAAAGGAGTAACATGCTTGGTATCCAAAGCACCCACATGCTCTTTTATTCCTGGGTAGCAGAGCGAGCCTTGCTTTTCCTTCTTTAACTAAGCAATTTCAGAAAAACTAAGATAGTTTTTGCAGAGGCTCAAATGTGCTAATGTGAACAATCCTAACGGAAGAAGACTGTTACAGAAAGAGCAGGGCGCGAATGGCACTCCTATCACCTCATGCACATGCATTTATGGCACACCAATCTCCATGTTCTACTTGCTCAACCAGGTAGAAACAGCTGGGGACTGCTACATCGTATCTGCTGGGGTGTTGTCGAGCAACTCGTGCGACGGCTTCTCGCACACACTCGATCGCCACAGTGCCCCTGAAGCCTCTGCTCGCCGCGTCATGGAGTTTGCAAAGGCTGTGCTGCAGGAGGCTGCCAAGGTGATTGATTCAGTCATGTAAATTTACGAAGGCCTTGGGTTTTCATTTTTAGCTTTGGATTTACAGTTTCCGATGTAGTCACAAAGTTTGTACCCGGTGTTACTGAGCTTAAAATGCTAGCTATATTTCCCCCAAATCTCTGGGGCAGAGTCCTTCCCTTGGGGCGTCGTACACCTATGCTTTGTTGGGATTTGACCGGAAAGAAGCAAGCTGTGGGTCATCCAGGCAATATTAAGTCACCAAAGGGGTATCATTTCATATCTAATGTTGCGCTGAGACCAACAGCCCTTAAATGCTTGGCCAAGTCCCCTGCTGAGCCTGAGGTCACTCGACTTGAGGTCATCCTGCAGGGGGCAAGCGCTCATTGCATCAAATATCTTGTTCTCAATGTGTGTATTTAGTAACATGGTTGGTTTTATACGTCTTGAATGGGAGTGGTAGGTGGGACACCGATGGCAGTAGGCTTCAAACTACTGTAGCAGCACAGCAGGCATAAGCGCTCAAGAAGTAACTGTTATGCAAGACATGCCAAATTGCGGGAGGGACGCCTGCAGATCCTGCAACCCACTTGTGAACAGCCAGCACCCAAGTCTTGCCTTTCCCACCCGCCTAAAGTCCCAAAGCCATGCTCAAAGGCACATGGTTTGGGTGAATAGCGCGACTGATTGGGACAGCAAACGATGGGGTGAGGTTGCATGACCTAGCATAGCCATGCCCTTTTGCGTACAAGATCTGCCTTGAAGTGGATCAGTTGTTAGAGCGCACAACGCGTCATTGTTTCGTGTTGTAACAACTGGTTCACTACAGGACAGGTCTCCTGTGCCCTGGTAGCGTAATCAAGCTTATAGCTTCAGGCTGTGCCTTTGAAGCTCTTCGTGGGTTTGGCACCAGGGTGACTTATGATTTTCAATCCTATTTCTTTGCTACTGGATCATATCATGATAGACAGCATTGAATAATGCTTGACACAACTTATACCATGAGTATTCTTTTTGGAACACATCCTTAATTGATGAGGAGAAGCAGGCCCCTGTTTCTGCATTCTGCAGGATGCCATCTTGCTAGGATCGCGCTGCAAATATTTGCTTTTTTTGCAAAGCAAAATTACTTTTGCTGTCTTGCCACGTTTATCTCATCGCACGTGCCTTATATATAATTTTTCCCCATTTGCCCTCTGTTTCATCAGATCATGATGCCTCGCAGCACCTCCCCTGTGCAAGTGCGAGTGGGCATGCACACAGGGAATGTTGTGTCAGGCCTTATTGGCTCCAAGCTGCCCAAGTTCTCCATATTTGGAGACACCATGTGAGTGTGTTTGCTGCTGCCATAGCCTGCGTCTCTTAATTTGTTCTGCCAGACTGCCTTTGTGCTCGTAGTGCTGCTGTACTGACTTGCGCATCAGAGTATACTGCCTGGCATCTCACTTTCATGAGCTCATTCAGCAGTAGCATTAACAACACATGACTGATTTCAGCCTTGGATTTTGTTTATGGGACACCACCTCACAGCGCGTGTGGTACAGAAATGGCGACAGCATGCAGCTCACGAGCCAATTTTCTGTTGCTTGAACTTTGACCTCAACAGGAATACTGCAGCGCGCATGGAGTCCACAGGTGAGACCTGTGTTGCAACCATTTCCGTCAAATAGCTTGTCTGCATGCAACTCGGTGCCGCCATTTGTTTTCCCAAAAGCTGCTACAGAGGTGTGTCAGTGCCGTGCGCTCTGCACACGTGCTTTTGAGCCTTGTGGCACTCTGGTCACCTCTGTGCATGCTTTTTTTTTTGCTGTAGGCGTACCTGGACGCATACATGTGTCAGAGACTACACAAGGTAAGAGATAGGGGGATACAGCAGAGAGGCTGTAAACCTCTCACTGTTTACTGCCATTGGACATTGCAGGAATTGTCATGAGCTCAGCCACACTTGCAGACTTGACTTCATGCATTTAATTAGCGCACATGTCCTTTCACTTCCAGGTCTGCTGCCTGAGTATGCCTGGGAGTCTGTGGGCCTAATCCCAGTGAAAGGCAAGGTGTGTGAAAGCAATAATGAGTTAGCCATTTTTCCTTCTTCTGGATTTCATGGATCACCAAGTGACGATAAAGCTGAAAGCGCCTTCGACCTGTCACTCACACAAAGCACATCAGTGAAGGCTAAGTCGAAGCACTTCATTAGAAAGAAGAAGCAGCTCTGATCTGTGAAGTCCACTTTTGAGGTCGAAGTGAGATGGTTAAATTATATCATGGAGGAAGAATGTTGCATTTAGCTTTCAAAATGGTAAGTGGGCTTCATTTCCTAGAAATGGACCCCTTTTTTGTCAACATGCCCGGTAAGAGCGCAAAGTCCAGAATTTAGATTGATTTGAATGCTAAAACTGGATCCCTCCAAAACAGGAGGTCAGTTTGAATAAACAATTTTTTAATTTGAAGCGGGTTTCTAGTGCATTGTAGAAAGATAGAATTGAAGCAGATTGGTTGCATTATAATACGGATCATCCTTATTTGAAACGCAAGTGGATGTGTACCAAAACGATGACAGACCGATGCGCGCGATAACAACAGGTACAGAATGTAAATTACATTCTTTATACTTGAGGGGTGAAATAGCTTGGGGGTGTGGATTTATTGATTTAAAGAGTAAGAGCTAAATGAGGAGCTTCTAATGTACATTTGCCAAAAGTACTGAAGGGGGGTCTTAAGCATGCTGCACTGTCTAGACATTTCCCTAACCTGATAATCATACCGAGGCATGTGACTTCATGCTGCTCTTTAAATGCTGAGGTGAAGATGCGGCATCTAACGACCAGGTGCTGCCTTCTTCATACAGTCCCAAACACCCATGCAGAAAAATTGATCACATTTAAGAGTTTGGGCGAGGCAGGTGCCGTTTGCCCATCAGATATGTGCAAATCTTGTATCATTGTTCTCTGAGGGGTGGCTGATTTACAGCAGCTTGTAGGCCACAGTCACACACAAAAATTTTCGAAATTTTTTTGCGACTTTTTTTCTTTTGCCTTGTTTTCCTCTGGAGTAAGAAAATTGCAAACACACTATGTTTGGATGGGCAAAAATTACTTTCATCAGTGTTGTTATTAGGCGCGACGCGTCGCTTTGGGTCGCTTTTTTCATACACTGAGGAGCTGCCAAGCGACACAGGATTTCGGTTTAGAGCACCCTGTGTCGCTTGGAAATTAAAGTGGTATTTTTGAAATGAACTCTGGCCGTGGTACACTGCACACTTTATGGGGACGTGGACGAGGGCGCCCTCAGCCTGTTCCGGGACAGCCCCCCCGGGACAACCTGCCCCCCCCCCAACCACTGCCCAGCTAGTGTCATCAACAGGTGTTTCCAGTGCAACTGTGGCACAACATGCAAGTGAGGGGAATGACATGGGCAGTGAGGGCAGCAACAGCAGCAGCAGCGGCAGTGAAGGAGAGCAACCAGCAAAGAAGCCCAAGAACCTTCCCATGTCCTTTGTTCCGCTGTCAGAGCTAGGCAACTTTCAGGAGGTAGGCCCCAGCATGCCTCAATGGCTTGTGCGTGCCATGCACCTGGGCCACAGGCAAGGAGCAGCTTGTGAAAGCGCACAGAGTAGATCCAATAAGTTCTCACGTAGGCACAAAGAGTCGTAAAGGCAAGGCAGCATCAAGAGCATTTCTTGAGTTCAGCTTACAGCCTAGCAGAGCGCTTTGGCCACATTCTGTCCCCCCTCATGGCTGACAGGACCCTAGAGCCCCCTCTCAATGGCCCTTTGCTCATGGAGCAGGCAGATGCAGCTTACAAAATTTTGGGGGAAGCACAGCTTGCAGGCAGGCAGACAGCCGGGTTTTGGGCCAGCTTGGCATGCAATGTGGACTAGAGGGAGCAGCTGAGTGCGTGGCTGGCCCTAGCCTTCATTGCCAGTGTGCAAGTGCCTGGTTCAGTTGAGGAAGAGCGGCTGTTTAGCAAGTTGGCTTTCATCAAGGACGAGCGGCGCAACCACCTAGAAGCAGAGCATTTGAATGTGTGCTTAGTCCTGGCAATTCAGCGCATCTTCACCTTCGCTCAGTTCCCCTTCATCTCAGCCATGCAGAAATGGTTGGCAGCCAGAGAGCGCCGCCTTGCAGCAGTGCCTAGGCAGCCTCACCAGCCAAGGCAGCCAGTTGTGATTGAAATTGACTCAGACGGCTAGTTAAGTTCTTTTTGTATATGCGCAAGCAGACGTGGGATTGGCACAGCCAAAATTGTGGCAAAAACATTTTGTGGGGTGTGCGACACCCAAGTTCTGCTCAGACCCCCCTGGGTCTCACTTGGGGGCCTAAGTGCGACACCCCAAAAATCACTAATAACAGCACTGACTTTCATCCTTGAAGGAAAAATTTCCCGGGTGTCCACATAACACTTTTACTCAAAAGTTCTTCCTCCAGAGCACACACTCTGCAAGTGTCCCCTCAAAGCCAGATCTAGTTGGATCTTTTGGAAGGGACCGATGATGATGCCTCTTTCTTCATGGGGCTGGCAGCCATAATGATACAGTTTGTGACTGAGCAGTCAGACTCTACCCAGTGGGCTCTAAAGGCCCTGATTCCAGCATTCACCTTTGATTATGGATGGAAATGACCGCACGTGGGCTCTAAAGGCCCTGATTCCAGCATTCACCTTGATTATGGATGGAAATGACCGCACGTGGGCTCTAAAGGCCCTGATTCCAGCATTCACCTTGATTATGGATGGAAATGACCGCACAGCGCAGTTTGTTGTGGTCCAAGCAAGGCAATTAAAAGATGGCAGAGGGTAAGGGCTCTTGGAGGAAACGGGCGGTGACAATGAACCTCGCAAACGCGCAAGCACAGCTTCCCTTGGCCCAAAAGTTGCTCTTATGCAAGGAACTCTTCTCCTTCACAACCTATCCTCCTCCCCCCTCTTGCCCTGTCTGCCCAATGGACAACATTTACGCAAGTGAGGATAACTGCAACATGGCCTGCCCTTTCTTTACCCCCTTCTCCTGCCATGCCTTTTAAGAAAACCCTCCTTTTCTGTAAGAGTTGATTGAATTCTGTAAGAAACAAGGGCTTGGGGAGGTCTGACTGGGCACATCCCTCTTACCATCCTGCCCATCATAGTCTGGCTCCCCATCCATCCCCTTGTGCGCTCCTAGCTTGGGTGCAGCTGCAGGTAATGGCTTCCTGCATGGGTAGCTGGTTTGGCTGCTGTTGCACCTGGATCTGCTCCAGCTGTAACTGACCGGCTGCAGCACGGTTATTATTGCAAGCGCTTGCCAGGAGCTGCCGTACTTGCTGCCCGCCACCACGCCTCTGGCATCACTGCCAGGCTCCACCTTTGCCAGACCTGGGTTATACATACTATGCTGCCCGCTTTGGCCCCCTTCCCTTCATTTTGGCCTCCGTCTTGCCACCCTCGGGGAAATTTCTTGACGCACAACTGAAGCTTTTTAAAGTGGATTGAATTGAATTTTTTTGGTTTTTGAAGGTTTGGGTGCAAGGGACATTCCCTGAGGACTCTCCCAAACAGATTCTGGAAAGTGACCTTAACCGGGAAGAAAAAAACGGTCACTAGAGAGTCCTCTTTTTGTGTGTATGACCCCACAAGTATTAGCCCCAGGCAGGAGTTTTATCATCAAAGGGGAAAAAGCTGGAGAATGTTGTGTGTGACCACCACCTTCAGGAACTGAATGTTATTCTTGGGGTCAGAATGATGCAACCTAGCTTGTTGCTTCAAATGTTTCGGAATGCCGTATTTTGGGGCATGTTCCGCACGATGCATGCACCTCAATACTTCTGCTCTGCCGCTGCTGCTGCTGCACAGGGAAATATGCACACATACCTGTGGGATTCAAACAAGAGCTGGAGTGGTCTGCCATGCATCTCTGCTGACAAGACACAAACGAGCCATATTTTTGGAGCCATGCTCCCATTACCCCCTGAGATTGACTGCCTGAAAGGCAAATGAGATGAAGTGTCCATGATTGGGACTTGTGAAGACTGCGCGCGATGTGTGCTAGGGCAGCTGGAGCGATTGGGATGAGAAGCACATGTGGTTTTAATCAGCAGCCTTATGAGCACACAAGGGTGGCCCGCAGGTCGTCTTGGGCTGGCGCAGCTGGATATATGGCAGTGGACGCACTGCTGTAGTTGCAGAACACTTCGGTTTCAGCAGGAGTGTGCCTGAAAGCATGCAGCCAGTGATGCGAATAAGTGAAGCAGTTATAAGCTGTTTCCATCTGGCAACGACTTTGAGTCCGGCAACAACATTGAGCAGTGTTGTGCTTTTACAGATCAAGGGAATGGGGGGGGGACTACAGCATGTGCTTTTGCAGATCAAGGGAATGGGGGGGGGGACTGCAGCATGTGCGTTTGCAGATCAGGGGGGGGGGGGGGCCCGCAGCATGTGAGGGCGGCTAGGCATGTTATGCCTGGTGCAGCAAGAGCTTGTTGAGGGGTGGTGCTGGGGGAAGAACGCAGAAAGAATGGGCAGCCCGGCACATCATTCCTGATGCCATGCCCAGAGGTGGTGAGTCTATGGACAGGAACCCTTTTCTCACGGCCACAATGTTTTTCACAATGGCGTGGGGAGCTAAGCCTATGTCAGACATTCTTTGCTACGTGGTTGTTCCAATGTAGCTGGTAGGCCACTGAGCACACATTGATATCACTGTTCTGTGTACAGAAGGCTTAATGCGCGGCAAACAGTGTGCTGAAGAAGATGGCACCAGCTGCAACTTCAGCAGCTGCACGTGACAAGGAATTGTTAAGAATGTATTGGATACTTTTATGTGTGCTTTGCCTGTAGGGATCCTTAATTTTGCATACACAGTGTTATCATTTGCACGTACAGTCAAATAAGAAAACGAGGTTGGAACAGGGCCAAGGAGCGGTGGTAAGAGTAAATAAGTGAGAGGGACAATTTGGAAGGTTGCAAGAAGGAGGAAATATTTGGTGCGTGTGGATGTGTGATAGGAACCTGTCTGCTCTGTCCTATTTGATGGCTGGGTGAATGCGAGCAAGAGGCAGTGGACTGTGAAGTCCATCGGACACAATTCAGCCATAAATCAAGCCTTATGCGCTGTACTGACAAACTTAGGCTCCAGCTTTGTGTGAATCAATTTGGATGTTGCATGGCTGGCTCATTAGCAGGCCGTGTTTCGAGTGATTTATACCCTCCTTATGGCAGTCTAGCATGAACTATGGTGAGCTTGGCAGTCACAGGCTACTGACGGCATGCTTTGAAGCTCGGCCTGAAACCTAGGGAGTCAAAAGATTGATTATATTGGCAGGCATTTGCAGGTCTACGTTAAGACTATAGAGGCCAGCAGCATTTGCTGCTGAGGGGACAGTGGTAACTTCATGGCAGATTTTGGACCTTGCGTGGTCGGGTCAAATACCAACCCCTTACCTTGTGCCTGCCCGAGAGTGATTTGTACTCAATTTGGAGAGGAAAAGCTGGTCCTTCTACATGGTTAATTGGCACTTATCATTATCAGTCCTTATTTTCCATGCTCGTCTTATTTTTATTGTATTTATTGTATTTTTCTCAAAAAGATCTTGTTTTCTATCTCGTGTTCTGGAAGTTCAGGTTTCCTCAAACCTCTGTCTACAAGTGCCTACAACACGCAGCCTTGCCTTGCTGTGTGTGCAGGCAAGGCGTATGCGCAGGGAGGCATGTGCTCTCAAAGTGCCAAGTTCTTACTAGGCCTTTTTAAAGAAAGAAAGAATACGTGATCCAACATCCAGCTGGCCAAGTGCAGAGGGAAAAATGTAGGCAGTAGAAAATGTTATTACTACAAGGGTTACAAGGGGGGTTGGCCTACAGTCCGAGAATCTGGCTGGTCGGCTGCTGGTGAAACATTCTCATCCAACATCAAAAATTGCACCCAATTCTGACAAAGATTTTAAAAATCTGTACGAGTCTTGATTTAGAAAAGCATCAACCTCAAGATCAATCAAAATGTTAAAGCTCGCCAAGAAAGGAATAAAATCAGTGTTTGGAAGCTGGACAAAGGTTACAAGGTTTACAAGGATAAAGCCTTCAGTCAAGAAGTGCGACTGCTAGCCTGCTCATAAAAGGCAATCAATCCATGAAGATTACAATGGGTTTAATGGGTTTACAATGGTGGCCTACAGCCCGAGACTCTGGCTGATGGCAGCTGGTGAAACAAGCTCAACCAGTATCAAAAATTGAGACCAAGTCTGACACAAATCTAAGAAGTCTGTATGAGTCTTGGTTTAGGAAAGCATTGATTTCAGAATCAGTGATAGTATGATGGCAAGCCAAGAATGGAATAAAGTCAGCGTTTGAAGGCGGAGCAAACACATGCAAAGTCTTAAACATCTCCTCAAAAAGGTCCTTGTATCTCGTGCGTAGCTCACGCACCTCAGTACATTTGCAAAAGAAAAGCACATGTTTTTCATCCTGGACTTCCCCACACTCACACTTATCACAGATACTTGAACCCCCAAGCCATTTACCAGACTCCACTCTCAAGTGATGAGCACGCAATCTAAATCTGCTAATGTTTCTCAAAACATGCTTGTCCAAATCCTTGAACAGATACGAGGGGATACAAAAAGGGGATACAATCCATGAAGGAAATAAGGAAGTTCGTTGTTGTTCAATGGTTACAATGGGGGGTGACCTTCAGCCAGGTCGTTTGGCTGATCGGCTTGTGGCTGGTCTCTGCCAGCCAAAAATAAATCCATAAGCTCAGACATAAAAAAGAAAAGCTTTGCGTTTTGCTGATGAAGGAATTGATATACAAATTGAGAGCTCACTTGATGCAGTAAAAAAGGTTGCGTCTCAAGAATATCCTGGAAGTAAGGTTCAAAAAGCAATTGATGCTTGCGGCGCAGAGAACAAACATGTCCATCAGTACAGTTAAAAAGGACATGTGCTTCATCTTGAGTTTGATTGCAAGGACACCTGTCACACACAGAGGTACCATCATCCTGCCAAACAGCCGATTCAACTTTCAAAGTATGAGCACGGAGCCGGAACCTGCTCACATTACGCATAACTTGCTTAGGCAAATCCAAAAAACGATACCAAGGCAGGGGTGCATAGGTTTGGCGAGCGTTGCAAGCAAAAGGAGTAGCAAACCAAGCTTGGTAATTAGCTAGTTTATTGTTGTTTTCCCTTGGATCCACTGAATCAGCTTCTCTCCAAACTCCTTGCAATCTGTACCTCAAATTGTTGTTGTTCTGGTTCAAAAAAGCAGACACATCATGAGAATCTGACAAGGTTACAGGAAAAAAGAAGGCCTCCAGTCAAAACAGTTGACTGCTAGCCTGCTCATAAAAAACCAATAATTCATGTAGAAAAGGAAAAGGCTTGTTATTGCTTTGGTTTAAGAAAGAAAATGTATGATAAGACTGTACATGGTGAATGCCAGGCACGTAGGGAGCCACGCTATTGGAAGAGTGAGATAAAGAGAGGAGAGGACCAGAAATTAAGGGAGCATATTTAAGCCGAAGAGAACAAACATGGGGATGAGTGCATTTGAAAAGAACGTGTTGCTCATCCTGCACATCATCTTGGGCATCACATAAATCACAGGCAGGGGAAATAGCATCATCCCATGTGGCCTGCTCGACTTTCAAGGTATGGACATGAAGACGAGATCGAGCCACACTGCGGACGATGTGTTTAGGTAAATCCAAGTAGAAATATTTGGGCAGAATATAAGGAGAATATGTAACGTGTGCAGGCTTGGTTGGGAGAGCACACCAGTGATGGTAAGTAAACTTTTTGCTGTTTGTGTCTCGTGGGTCGTAACCAGAAAATTGTCTCCAATATGCTAGATGGCGAGACCTGAGATCCACAACAAGCTGACTCAAGTCCAAAGGATCAGCAGAGCGTACCTTTTGCTGGAAATGATGGGCGTGATGCAAGCCCAGGAAGCTGAGCAAAAGTATATAATGGTTTGAAACCTGTGAACCTCTTCGGTGAGGCCCTAGCTAGCTTGCTAGTTAGGGGACCTTTCCTTAATGCACGCAGCCAGACCTGGCCTGCGTAGTCTGTTCTTTTCTTATGGTTTGAAAAGATCAATGAACAGGTCCTTGTATTTTCTGCGCAGCTCACACAATTCAAAGCAATTGCAATAGAAAAGAACATGTTTCTCGTCCTGGACTTCAGCAAATCCACACTTATCACAGCTATTTGGACCACCCAACCATTTACAGGACTCAACCTTCAAGCAGTGGGCACGAAGCCTAAACCTACTCACATTCAATGGAAGTTCCTCATGACTCCTTTTTCCAGATCCTTAAATAAATATGATGGGACACAGAAGGGTGTGCGTGCTGTTTAATTTAAAGGGTTTCCGCACCAATGATGGTAAGTCACTGCTTTCCAGTTCACCTCTCAGGGACTGAGGGCATCCGCTTCCCTCCAAAACTTTTGCCGTCTGTCTACCTTAATCCCCTATAAAAGCCTGCATGGGAATCTTGGAGTCACTCAGCAATTTCTGTTTAAACACCTCCTCATTGCGCATGCCACTAAATGACTTAGACACATGTGCAGACCAACAGGACTCACTCCTATCAGCAAGGTGTAAATCCCCTTTCAGCACTTTATGTAGTGTCTCACTGCTAGAAACAAGTTCCGAGTTCGAGCCCTTGTGGCGGTGGGGGTCAGCCCTTCCTTAATATGACGCTTGAGGTGTGAGCCACTTGCGTAGCTTTTCCTTTTCCTTTTCCAAGCATTTTGTTGAAAAACTTGACAGCAGCCTTAAACCAATAAAACTGTAGGTGCTCTTGTCCACACTCTCTCAATACTGGCCGGTTTGTGGCAGTACTATTCACACCTAGAAAACGCCTTAAAGAGCATAATTGCCTATTTTGCAATTGGCTTTTGAACTCACTGCCTTCTTGTAAGTATTTTGCACCCCACACTTGGCATGCGTACATCCCAGCCGGAATGCTACACACCTCAGAGAGCCAAATCAGAGCATGTTGCCTGTTCCTTAGATCATGTTAATGCACAAACTCCTTGATCCTTTGCTGGGCAGCCATGTAAGGCCGCACTGCATGCTCCTCAGACACCTTCAGATTTATGTGCTTGTCCACAAGCATACCGAGGTATTTAAACTGCTCTTTTTCAGGAAGAGCCACGTCTCCATACATGAAAGTAGGCAGAGAAGAACACGACCTACAATTAAAATGCATGACCTCTGACTTCGATGTATTGACAGTCAGCCCCTTTGTCATTGCATAAGCCCGTAATCTATTCAGCATAACTTGCATTTCACCTGGATCATTGGTAGTTAAACTCAAGTCGTCTGCATATAGCATGTACAAAACGCCATTCACTCCATCCCCTGTCACAGCACGTCTTATACCTTACTAATATCTCTGCCCAAGTCATTGATGTACAGAGAAAACAGGAGAGGGGACAGGGGACAACCTTGCTTAACTCCATTTGTTGGACGCACACGTGCCCTTTTATCCCCATCCATCAGAATATATTCATCATCCTGGTACATTTCCTTTATTGCCTGGAGAAGTAGTGCAGGCATGGCAATGCGTTGCAGATGGCCCCAGAGTTGCTGCCCAAATGAGAACGACCCAACTTGGCTCATTAAATTAGCAAGAGACATCCCTGAAGCACGCTGGTGGAAAACAACCATCAGGTTCTCAATGCCAGGCACCCAGACATCGAGACTGGTTTCAAGAAACTGGAAAAGCTACCCTGTGACCAACAGCATATTCCTATGAACATCATCCAGAACCAACATCCCCTTCCGCTGCTTACCGCATCTAGCTCAAACCTGGTCCGAAAAGTTCAGAACTGGAAAGAGTGGGCATACACAGATGGCAGCTGCCATATCCATCATGGAAAACGCGTGATTGGAGCAGGAGTCTACTACCCTGACAGTGACAATTCCAAATATGTTCAACCTAATGGAGCGGGAATCACCAACACCATTGTAAGGGAACTAGCTGCAATAGCCGCTGCTATTCTCCAAGGCCACTCTCATATCGCCACCGATAGCCTTTCTTCACTCCACCAAACCAGAAAGCAAACACTGTCTTCAGAGCCTCACCGTCAGCATTTCCAAGGCCATATCAAAAAAAATAGTGCAGCTTATACGTAATTCACCTTCCCCTATCTATCTCTACAAGGTTAAATCTCACGTTGGAATTGCGGGTAATGAATGCGCAGATGCCATTGCCAAACACCAGGCTATTCAGGGTGATGACACCCCTGCAGACACAACCTTCACTTGTGTCAACCTTGAAGGCAATCCTTTCCATGTCACCACCTGGCTTGTCTTCGAGAAAAGTGCCCGCTCCCACGCAAGCACATCAGAACACCCCAATTCACCTGCCCCAAAGTTCAAGTATTTTTCCAACCTTCATGATGCTCTGAGGACGCACATGCACTCAAAATACAGACTTAAAAATGCTAACACAGAGACAGGATACTACTCTTATTACCAAAGCCTACTTCCTACAGTCCATAAAAAGGTTAGCAATGCCTTTTGGACCATGCCAAAGCTTCCTTTTACAATGAAACGAAACGTGTTCAACTACCGCACAGGTACACTTATCAATCAAAATCACGCGGTACGCTTCAAAATTTCCACCAGCCTACAATGTCCCCTCTGTGGGGAGCCAGACAGTGCCCTCCACATTCTTTCCGAATGTAAACATTCCACCATATCAAATGTGGTAACCGAGCGCCATAATATTGCTAGCAGAATCCTCCTTAAAGGTGTCAGTAAAGGCCCTTTTGGGGCAGGCCTTGCCTCCATGGACATTGGCAGCGCAGATCGTCTTGCTTTACAGGACCTACAGATTCCTGAACACTCAACACATAGAATCCTCCCTAAATATTTTTTCCCTCAATGCTTCCCTGACAAAGATAGGCTCACTGCTAGTCGCCCTGATGCAATTTTAACGTACAAAGTAAAAGTCTACGCTGGACAGCAACCAGCGTGCATTTAGGGAAGACCCAACAGTCAGCGCTGAAACTGACAGTGAGTCACACCAACTAAAAGCATAGCTATAAGCAACCAAGCTAATGTGAATCCGGCGGGTTGTCAGCCATTTGTCCAGGGGTTCGCCTGGCTCTCCTGCAAGCAGCCCGTTTTACAACCCCCTCCCCCAATCCTCCATTGCTTTTCTTGCTGAAATGGATGGCATGTTTGGTGTTGTCAATTTTGTTAAGGCTTTGGCAGCATGAAGGTGAAGCTTGGTTGCAATCTTGTGGCCCTGTTCTTTGGTTAAGCCAAGGTTGCAGAGGGGATAGATTGTATAGGGGTAGTAGATAGTTCCAGCAACTCCAATAGGAATAGGGTGTGTAAAGTGACTGTTATTGCAGTGTGAACCTCGAAGGTTTTTTATGCAATCTTAGTTGTTCCAATAAAAAGAGCGCCAAGGACAAATTCCCGGTATCTGTTGAGAAGTACAGGGGGGCGTGGGGGAAACAGGGAGCAATCAGCGCCAGCCACAGCCACTTCACCTACTTCTAAGGTCCGTCACCCTAGTCAACTCCTTCCGGCACAGAGGCACATCCATCTTGTGGAGGTCAAACACTGTAAAGACACCTGGCCCAAGAACCAGCTTGAGGCCTCCCAGCAACAGCACCGCGACCTATGTAGCCATCTCTCAAGGGCCTCAGCTCAAGTCACCCTCCATACCATTCTGTTTGGTGTGGGAGGCGTCATCTACACCCCCCACACTCTGGAGCCTCTAAAAGAGCTTGGTCTTGACACTCATACAGCTACCAGGCTTGCTCTGAAGCTTTATGCTCATTCTGTCCAGTACACTTACAAACTTACTAGCACCAGACGCGCTCTTGAAAAGACTTCTCTCAACTCTCATCGCCAAGAACAGGCACGGGCTACTGCTAGTAACCCTCCTGATCCCCATTGACTCCTTTCTTGTTTCTCTTGGTGAAGGGGATACATGGTGCCTCGGCCCTAGGTATCCTCTTTTCCTTAATTGATGCGGGGAGTGTCTTCACTGCCTGCATATTTTTTTTTCTTTTCTCCACGGTGGGGAGTGATTCACTGCCCACGTAGTTTTTTTTTCCCGTGCATGCAGCCAAGAACTCTGAGGTCCAGCATTTGCGAGAAAGACTGCGAATCTTTTAGCAGTGTACATATCAACATCTGTTCGCAGCACCTTGCTGAGTGAGGTGCTGTTAATGTGCAGTAAAGTATTGCAGAACCTCGCTGCTGCATGGAGCTAATAGAAGTGTTAAGGTTTATATCCACATTCCGGCAGCACAGACCAGTTAGGACCAGTTCAAAGGCTTAAGCCTGAGTGAAGCTCAGCTGTTTTGAAGCAGGGTGCATTGAGGGGCATCTGATGTGTTGAGGGGCATCCATGTAGGTTGAAAATGCTTGAAACGGAGGCACATCAATGGCTGCAACTCAAGAGAAGAGTAGCAATCTGGGAAGCACTGGCATCATGATCAAGCTGTGGACAGAGAGAGCCACTTTTGCCTGTGACTGGTTGTGCCAATTTTGGGCTTGCAGGCGATGCTTGCCAGCTGAGGTGGTGAGGACTCAATCGGATCTGGTGGGAGATGACCCCTGAGCACTGCTGGCAGCAATGCTGCCAACAAGTTACATTTATCTTATTGGATAACAAAGCTCATTGACAGTGCCCAGCATCTACATCTCACAGGTCACCCATTACAGCAATGAAAGGCCTCCAGTCAGATCGACTGACTGCTAGCGTGTTTAAAAAAGGAGGATTTCATGTAAGTAAGGATCCTGTGGTACAGTTTGTTGTTATTTTGATCATGAAATTGAACATATCAGAAGACTGTACATTTCGAATCAGAGACTGGTGAAGAGCCGTCTGAGAAAAGGAATAAAAGAGTGGAAGGAAAGGACATAAGAACAGGGAATCTTTTTTTTGCCTGATAGAGCAGACCTCTGGATGTTAACACTCGAAATTAGCACGCTGTTCACCCTGCACATTTTTTTGCGCACCTTGTAGGTCACAGGCAGGAGAAATGTCATCATTCTAACTTGAAGTTGCTTGTTTTTTCCCCTGTTACATGTGCCCAAGTACAGCGATGCCCCAAATGGGCCTGGGCCTCTGCAAAAAAGGGATATGGTGCAAGGAAAAGAAAATCAAGAGAGGCAGGCTCAGGCCTGAAACCAGCAGGAAAGGCTGAGGCTCCTAGACAGAAAAGAAGCACAGACAGGCTCTTAAGGCCTCGAAAAGACAGGCAAGGCCAAGGTTTGTAACCAGCAAGAGATGCTGGGACTCCAAAAAAACAGAAAGAACAAGCCAGCTCCTAAAAGGAAATGCGGCACCTCTAGAGTAGGAAAGGAAAGGGACCTCCTCCTTGCTGTCGCTTTCAGTTGACATTTACACAAGTTTGGTTTGGTAACAGGCACCTTTACCTTTTGCTTCAGCTAAGCTGCCCTTGTAGGCAGGTACAGCTACGTAACCCTATCCTACCCTATCGTATCCTATACCTGACCAACCATTGGGTATTTTCACTCCATTTTTTCAGAGGGGGTCAGCTAAGCATGTGCCCAAATATGCTCCTTTTCTGCACTCAAGTGCGCCCAATCACAGCCTCTTCATCTGATTGGGACAATTTTAGCTCTAACCCCATTGTAACTTGTAACTTAGCTCTAAAGTATAGCTGGCATTAAAGCTACAAGAGCGTATGCTAAACATTTGTTTGAGTCGCCCTGTGTGCTTAGAAAGACTGGGCTAAAGCTCACATGGGGCACTTAGGCCCTAATTCAGTGCTTTTAATGTAAGGATGGCTGAAATCGCCACATAACACCAACTACTGGGTCTATTCACTCCATTTTTTCCAATGATATTCTTTTGTAACAAGGACCCGAAATTATTGAAAGCAATTCAACTTGGTGCAGTGGGTGGTCAGATGTGGAGTTTTGGTGTCAAAAAGTAGGGTTCACGCTGGGGCTAATTTGGCATGCTTCCTATAACTGGTAATCAATAAACTTCAGTGCTGGAAAAAGCAAAACAGGCCACTAGAGGAAGCCAAGTTTTAAAACTACCAGTTCCGGCGCACATATACAGGGGGCATGCAAAAAAGGCAATTTTAGGCCTCAGCTGACCCCCTCTGCCATTTTATGCCATGATATGTCTTTTTGCGAGGTCCCCATTTCACTGAATATCACCCAATTTGATGTAGTGGGTGATTTGCAGTGGAGATTTTTTGTAAGGGGTTTACGTCGTGCACTCACCCCCAGGTCTATTCCCTTTAGCTCAAGTCACTTGAGCATACGATATGCTTCCTTGCTCTCTGGCCCTCTCCTCCCTCCCTCCCACCGTTCTCCTCAAATGGCTCCTTACCTGCCTGCCATTCACAATGTATAGCCTTTTGATATGTTTTCCTTCATGAATCAGGACAAAAACAAGTTTTATCCTTTCTTACATGAACTTCTTTTTTATGAACAGGTCATTATGAACAGGCCAGCTGTCAATCGTTTTGACTGGAGGCCTTCTTTTTCCTGTAATCTGTAACCTGTACTTTGTGGAAAATTAGGGATAAGGACAGAAAACCTAGATGAATGCAATGGACACTTTGCTACCAAGCTTTAGTGTCCAAGGTAATGGTTCATCTGCGCTGGGATGGGAGCCTTTAAAAAATACGCAGGACAGACCGCACCCCTGAAAAAAATTTCTGAATCCCCCTTATCCTGCACACCTTCCACTGAAAGTTGCAATAGCTTTTAAGGTGTCCCGCATGTTCCTGCAGAGGCAAGCACTGCTTGCCTGGCAGCCCCTATTTGCCCTGATACTTCAGCTTTGGTATGACCTTGCGTTTACAGACTGCACACTGCTCCTGTGCGAGTTCAGACCTGCAGTATACACAAATTCTTGCATTCTCAGGAAAGCAGTATACAAGCTCCTGTTCAAAGCCCGTGAAGTCCAGCCGCACATACTGCTCCTGCAACTGCAATGATGACCTGCTCAGTATACATAATGCCTCACACTTTTGGGCCTTCCATTACCGAGAGGCGAGTTCAGGGAGCACACCCAGCTGCCACCCCTCCGCCGCTTTAGGGCCTTTAACAGTCATACACAAGTTTCTAAAAATTGAAAAATTTTCTCCATCACGCACCTTCTCGCATCTCAAAAACAACTGTTTTTCCGGATGTCCATAGTCAACCCACACCCCTCGTAAGTTTCTTATTGCTGCAAGATAATATAAACTCCGTACGGTTTTCCTGTGAAAACCTGCCAGAGGGGGCTAATTGAGAGCAAACGCAAATCAATATTTGCCCACCCCGGTCTTTGGTTTAATGGGATCCACAGTCAAGGTCAAGCACTTAGGCCTTGAGAACTTTTGAATCAAGTCCAGATGCATTCAATGGCTCTCGTCTAGTTTTGCGGCTGTGGAGAGTGCTATTAGGCACGAGAAGAAAATCCTGCTAGCAGAGCATCTGGTAACCCCCAATCATAGCATGGTTGGCTATACCGGTCAACTGCCATGAGCAGGAAACCACCCTCGTACCTGCAAGATAGCAGTTGACAACAGTGAGCGCTTGCCAATGCACCAAATATTGTGAAGAAAAAACATTATGCCCTGGGCAACAGCCAGCGTGCAATAAGGAAAGACCCAACAGTCAGGTCAAGGAATGTGGAAGTTGAGCAAACAACGCTGTGTACAATGAATCAAGCCACATTCTCTCCTTGCACCCTACAACAGCAACTGCTTTCATGCAGGTTTTAAGCACCACGTCTTACTTGTCATATTCATTCCTTCGGCCTCCGATGCCCTCTTGCTCTTCTGCTCCAGGCTCAACCTGGATCACATGAAGTGTGTGCATGTATGCTTGCAGGTGAAAGAAGGGGACAGCAAATCTTTAGTGGCCTCATGAGTACCGGCCTTGCACAAGCAACTGATTATAAAAGTTTTACCACCTCAATCAAGCAGGACATGCCTAGCAGGCTGCCTTCCAGCGTCGCGCACAGTTGCATGTACGGGTCTACATCAATCTATGAGGAGGTGTGACCATTGCACTCATCTAGGGTTGAAATGTTCTTTATTGTAGACATGTGCATGCAGGTCATTCAAATTTTAATCCAGTCTGCCAGTGTCATTTGGCAGACACATTTGTGCCTTTGATGTGCCCATCTGCGTTTAGGGGGTGGGAGAGGGGATCAGGGATGTAGGGGGAAGGGAGCACTCCCATGTGCCAAGCGGCCCTTCTTACCTGAAGCCATCGATAACGGAGCCCTTGGGCTGTGCACGCCTCCTCAAACGCCACAAACGTACGTATCTGGCGCACAGCACAGCACAGCAGGGCGCCACCGCCCGGCTCAAGCCTGTGGTGTGGGAGGGAGCTCCTTTTGCTGTGATGCAGTTGAAGCTGACAAAAATCAAATTAAGCAAGCAATTCCTGGTACAGGCCCTCTGTAACGCCTGTGACAGTTGCACACTGCAATCCCATTATATAGGCCAGTGCTTCCTCTCGTCCCTGCTCATTGCAATATGTAGTGTGTTTCACATTGGGCCTAGCTTCTCCCTAGATATGTGCAGCCCTGAAGCTGATTGCACAAGTCTGCTGTCATGAGCATCGTGTCGTCAGCTGCAGGACACACCTGTGCGCCAGAACTGCTGCCACAAGAATGGCATGCATTGGCTCGTACATGATGTCCGTCCCAATGATACGAGGGTACCGTTTATGCAGGTCCACTTTGGGCGGTACCTCTCCTGCGTCAGCAACAGCATAATATGGTCAACGAGGCAGAAGGTACAGCTATAGTGCACAACGGGTGCGCGGAGCAGGGGTGCAAGCAAGCTCAGGACAGCAAGTGTGTGATGCAAGCTTGCAAAGTGCAGGCTGGTGGCCAAGGTCAGGAGGCAGGGGATAAAAACCTCGTGATGAATTGAAACCTGGTTGGAAGCGTCTTTCCTCATGAACATGATAGGGTCCGGTTTATAATATTAGATTTCCAAAATCTTCTTTATATAATATATATTATATAATATCAGTTATTATGTAATAAACCCCAGAATTCAAGAATTTATCTGAGAGTGGGTGTGGTGGGGGGTTTTGCACCCACAGTCCCGAGACTGACCCAACCATCGGACACAACACGTTTGAATGTGGTTTGCTCACGCACACTGCACTGTTCAGGCAGGTGAAAGCACCTCTGGAAAGCTCAGATTCTCAGCTTTCCGAATCTCAATTTATTTTTATGATGCGCTCACAAATGGGGCTGCTAGGGCTGCCGAAAGCAGAAAGAGCGTGGCAAAGACAGCGGCCAGGGCCACCCTTGCGTGCCCCCGCACGTCTGAAGCACTGGAACTAATGTTTATAAAAAGAAAAGCTTAAGTTCTGTGTGCGTGGCGCGCTGGTTGGCCATAACGGGCACAGGCTGTCCAACTGGGTTCAACCTGCCAGCCCAAATTTCACCTGAAAGCACTATGTAATTTCCCATAAAATGCAAATCAATGGACTCCTGGGAGCTCAAGCTTCCTGGCAAGCCACTGTTTGTCAGTGCCGCTGCAAGAATGGGGCCGCAAATGCCTGGCAGACCCTGGAGCTGCCATCCCCAATATCACCTCAAAGCACTAAACCAATCCCCATAAAAATTACATCACCAGACTCTTCAGGACACGAGCTTTCTGGCAAGCTAATGTTTACGTGTGCCACCGCAAAAATGAGGCCGCAATGCCTGGTTGCATAATAAGCATGTGGGATACACTCGCCCGAGCTGCCAACCCCAATTTCACCTCAAAGCACTAAACAATTCCCCATAAAAAGCACATTGCCAGACTCCTTGGAGCATAAGCTTTCCAACGAGCTGCTGTTTACGTGTGCCACTTCAAAGATGGGGCCGCTACATGCTCCCAAAGTGAAGTGCCAAAATTGTGCTTTTTGCAGGCCCCCTCCACGGCAGTCCAGGAACTGCCTTGCACAAAACTGAGCAAAGCATGCTATTGCTTATTAAAAGAGCTGCCTGTAACGCCAAAGAACTTCGTGAACGGGGCAGAAATGTGGCCGGAATCTTCCATTTCCATCCCAGCCTTCCTCGAGCGTGGGAACTGTAGTTTACAATGCTAGGAACCTAGTAAAAAAATATCGAAGTAATTTGGTTCAGAATCGGGGCAGCTATCACATTCAAACGGTCCCGGGTACCTATTTTGGCAGGGACCTGAGGTTAGTCTCGGGACTGTGTTTTGCACCCCAGGAATTGATTGGGTCAAGTCCCTGCAAAATGAAATTGAGCAGAGAGATGGACAATTGCATAAGCACAGTCATGAGCACTTGCACAATAGCAATCTTCTCAAACGGCTGTCCACTCTATTTTGCCCCACTCTGGAGCTGCCCCACTCTGGAGCTGCCCAAACAAGGATTGAAAACAGGGTACCACCAATGCACGGTTGCGTGCAGTCGCACAAAACCTGCTTTGTTCAATCCAAGCTCCTGTTCAATTATCTATCTCGCCCATGCTGGAGCTGCCCAAGCAAGCACTCAAAACAAGAAATCTGCAAATTTGCAGAGGGCGCTTGCATGAAGAGCTGTGCTGCTTGCGTGTTTGCGAGGGGTTGTTGGGGCTCATGACCTCACCAAAGCCTTTGCACTTCAGCATGCATGGCCAATCATCCAGCTCTGACATGATGACCACCTCACAGCCCTCCTTCAGCTTCTCAGTGGGTCTTTAAGTGCCGCTTGGCCTCTCGAGGCGTCCTGCGGGGCCCCATGCACATCTGGCTGACCACGTCATCTCCATCCTTTTCAACTAACTTGCGTCCTTTCCCCATTCGTTTCCCCTTTCGTTTCGAATGGGGGGTTCTGACTCCGACTGTGAGTTTTTCGGAACCCTAGAAAAACTAATATTACATGGACGCCATATAATATCATATAACAAATAATATTAGTTGGGAGCACCCTAGTGAGCGTTAAGCTCCAGGGTTTGCTCGTTTGGACTGCTTCATATGTTCAGCATACACTTGGCACTTGGCACCTGATGCTCAGCAGAAGACGTGAAAAAGCACCTCATGGTAAGCCCTCCTCCAGGGATGATTGGAAAACGCAGGCTCCCCTCAGCAAGCAAAAACTTTGCCTTTAACAAATTGCTCAACAAAGCACGTTTTAGGTGAGCCACAGGTGCTTTTCGAGGTCTTCGTTTACTTTGTCATCTTTCAAGTTGCGCTGATTGCAGTACTCACTCGAGTTCCAGAAAGTCCTCTAACAAGGCTTGCCTTTACGTAGAGGAAACATGCTTCCTGTTTGTTTGTAGATAACCTTGGTAAACGCTTCGGGCATGTTTCACCAGCAGCCGGTTAGCCAGAGTTCTGGCTCTTGAAACCAATGTAAATCCTTGAAACCATTCAACCAGGGCAAGGTAGCTCACCTTGCAGAGGGCCATTATCCTCCATGCGAAGCAAGTCATTGGCGTAGAACTGACTGGGGTTGTCTACTGGCCCAGGGTAGGAGGCTGCAAGCTGTGGGGCAGCCTGCCTTGGCTGCTTGTCTGTGGCTGGCTGCTCTACTGCCTCACCACCAACCCCTTCCCCTATACAAGGCTGCTGATGCTGCTGGAGGCGCTGCTGTTGTTGTTGCCAGTGTAATGACTCCAGCCAATCGAGCAGCCGCACACACATATTGCCTGCCTCCCAGTCGCTCTGGCATGCAATACCAGCAGCTGCCAGGCTGTCTTTAAGGCCCCTGGCTTCTCGCCCTTCTGTATTCTCTTTGCCTGCTTCTTCATGGTGCCCAACCCCTGCCACAGGAGCCAAGTGCTTCCCCCCCGGGCTCACCCCCTGATCTTCACCAATCATGAGGGAACCCAAGTCTAAATCCCCGTCCACAGATTCTGCATCATCAAATAAATCTGCGTCCAGAGGCAGAGGCTGCTTAGGCTGCAATGAGGTGAGGCACTGGCCATTAGGAGTGTGGCCTTCGTCAACAGCCATGATGCTGCTCTTGCCGCCGGCGCTGTTCAAGTGCACGCAGTCACGCAGATTCCTCAGTACTGGGCCCTCCACATCAGTGAGGTCCACCTGAAAAGTGAGCACACTATTCGCACTTCAGCACACGTGCAAGACAAGCATGTGCCAATCATTGCTCATGCCTGAATGCCGCTATTAATGTTAATTAAGGAAGCACTGTACTGATTTGCACTCAGTCCACATCCCCCCCCAGCAGGTTATGTGGTTCCACAGTGAATATGCGCCACTCTTGGTGGAAAATAATACGCAATCTGCAAAATTGTGAAGGGAACACGGCCCTAATTGCCTTCTAACCTCAGCATGTCCATGTACATGCACGAGATTTTGAGATGCAAAGAAAGACAATGCAGCTCATGTTCAGACCTGAACAGAACAGAATGATGCACCAGGTCAGCCTATCACTCCAGGAAAAGGCAGGTCTGCTGCCCGCAAGAGTCGCATGCAGTTCACATGCTGCTTGGAAAAGCTGGACGGCATGGAGGTGACCCATTGCTCATGTAACAACAGCTGCAAAGGTACCGGAAAACTTGCTCTTGCATGGTTGAAACCTTTATACCCATGCAATTTAGTTCGATCTAGCTCATACTCCATCACTTCTCCTCCTCCTCCTCCTCCTCCTCCTCCTTCCCCCTTTTCCACCCCTCCTTATCATCATCCCAGCGAAGGGTGGCTTCAAAACGTTACACAACTGAACTGCACATGCGTTTTCTAGGAACCTTGGGGTCGTTTCCCTCGTGCATAACCCCCCAGTTCCTTCAAAAGCATTCATCTCAGCATCTCTGCACACATCTGTACCCAGTCAATCATTATGTTGTAGATGTGTAAAACCCGCGTCCACATTCCTCACTACCTTTGTTTTTGAGACGTGATTGAAACCCTCTCTGGTACCCTTGAGCATTGCAATTGCATGGTGCGTGCCATAAAGCAGCAAGCTTACAAGACCTCGACCTAGCCTGCCAGGAGCTGCTTGACAGGTTTCACCGGAACACCAGTGAGGTTATCATGCTTCTCCACGTGCTTTTGCTCACCCTCAGCGCCCCAAGCTTCGCTGCCACGATGCCGCACACACCGCAACCTGCACCTATTTCCAGCACCGTGTGCCCTTGCACAACGTCTGGGTGTTCAGCCAGCACCCTGCAGAAACACAGCAGCAGCAGCAGCAGCAGCAGCGCGCAATTTGCTCACGTGCATCACAAGACCAACAGCACACACACACACACACACACACACACACACACACACACACACACACACACACACACACCACACACACACACACCACACACACACACATACACACACACACAATGAGCAGCAACAGTGGGTCTGTGCACTAGCAGAATTGTTGCTTTGAACTCTGTGTGTGTGTGTTGCTTGCTTTTGTGTCAATACTTATGGCATTAGCTCAAAGCTCATGCAGGGGAAGTGTTTAAATTCTCTTCTGATTTAGAAACCAAAGTGGATTGACTGTAAAGGTGAAGGATCAAATCCTGCATGGACTTCCTAGCCGCAGCGTCACTTTCCTAGCCATGACCCAAGTGCATCCTTTGCTTTCTACATGCTTCCTGAGCATTGCAAACCAGCATGCTTGCAGCGACTGAAATTTATGTACCATCTGCAAAGATGCACCTCAGGGTGGCTTAGAAAGCTTACCTACATAGCATGTGCGCAACTGTCCATACTTTTGCGCCCAGGCCATCGCCCAAAGCGCCTTCCCTGATGCGGACAGATGCATTGCCATACTTAAAGTCGCTGACCTACAGCAGTAAAAAGAGAGTGTGTCATTCATATCAGTTCAGGGAAAGACACGCGCATGGATAAATCTGCACCTCTAAACTACGGTCCCACAAACGCCATCTCCCTAGCATGCTTTGTTCTCTTCAATTTCATTCGCCCTCTCGCGCCAGGACTTTGGAACAAGGAGCGGCCCAAGCAAAAGTTTGACTTTACATTCAATGGACAAAGCAACTCCAATGCCTAAGGCACTCCATCAAACTAAATGCAGTGGCCTTACGACTGGGTGGCTAGTGCCAGCGTACTCTGTTGGCCCACAGGTGCAGGAGATGGAGAGCAGCGAGCGTGATCAGGGTCAATTGCATTCTCTCTGAATCCGCTCCCAAAACAGGGCACAAGAGCAATCCCAACCCCCAGCCCGCACGCCGAGGGTTGCAAAGATGTGTATAGACAACTGCAAAGTTGTTACGATTCAAACAAAACTTGGCTGGCTCTCCTCAGGACAGTAAGGAGCATGGAATGAAAGTGTTAGGCAAACTCTTGAGGTGCACTGCAATTAAGGGATAATGAATGATCAAGCCGATGACTGCTGTAAGCATATGAAAGCCGCGAGTAATAAATGGCATTGGGAAATCTCAAGCAGTAATGAGATTGCAGTCAGCAAAGAGGATACGACCTCCTTCTCTTCCCACAGCACACAAAGCAAGCTGATGGCTTGAACACAAAACGAAGAGCATGACTGCACAACAAAAGGGCACATCTGGATCCTGCCAGAACCTGAACATGCCTTTGATAGCTCTCAAGGCATCACAGGACAGAAGAATAAACTAGTCTACCCCAAATCTTGACGCATTACCGTTCGGGCATCCTAAGGTTTTTGAGTGACAAAATGCATGGACTGCTGGGCCTAAAGCTGGACAACTTATTTCATTTTGTTAAGATAGGGAAAAGGACACAACCGCCCACCTTTCCACCGGAAGCCATAGGCCCACTGCATGCCGAAATGATGGCCGAAATGGCATCCATCACCTCATCATCATCTGGTGGCATGCAAATGCACTGCAAGGGTTGGGCAGCATGCTTGCAAAGATCTCATTTAGACTGAAGGCAAAGAAACTGCAGTGTCCTACGATGCACATGCTGCACTTTTCAGGTCAGGTGAGGCTTGTGTTCGTGGTTGGGGAGTAGTGTGTACTCCAGCATGCCAAATCCTTGCTGCCAGAACCATTGTTCCATAAAATGTTGTATGAAATTCCCAGAGGGGGTCAACTGGTTTATATCACTGGATGTGTTGTTTTTCAATTTTCTTTCTCAAATTTAACCATGTTCACCATTATTACTCCATAAACAATCACGTCCACCAAAAATTCATTAAAATTGGAGGTCCCTAGATCACTCTCCTGGCCTCAGATCACCCGAAAGAGGCCCACATCTCCACACTGGGACCATTTTCACTTCCAAAACAATTTGTATTTGTAACCCCCATATATTATGCTAACATCCTACATATTCAAAAATAGGAAAGGAGGTCAAAAATTGACCTTTTTGGCAACCCTTGTGCTGCAATTCCTTAGAGAAAAATGGCTGAAATCCTGCATCTGACCAACCACGAGGCCTTTTTCACTCCATTTTTCGCAATGATATCATTTTGAAACATGGACACCAAATCACAAAAACATCATCCAATTTGGTGCAGCAGGTGGTCTGGAATGGAGATTGATGGGAAAAAGTAAGGTTTACTTTTTTCCACGTCACGGCCGATTAGGCATGTTGCCCCAACTTGTACGTTTTATGCTCAGGTGCTTTGGATAACTACATCTGGGTGCAAGTCTTTGAACGTATAAACTAGGGGAAACATGCTTGGGGAACCTTTTAAAAATACCCCCATTTGGGGCCTCTGTCGCCCCCTCCGTGAAATCACACTTGCTACCTCTTCTTCCAAACGAGCTCACCTGTGCTGCGCAAAATACTTGTGAGAACCTGAACTGCACCCAACCTTTGAGCCTACAGTGATGCAAAGACGAACAGGGTAGCATACAGACTGGGTTTTTGTGTGTCAATGGGCACGATGTGTATGCGTGTATGCGTGTGTTAATGTGCATGTGTGTGCGCGTGTGCGTGTGAGTGTGTGCGTGCGTGCATGTGTGTGTGTGTGTGTGTGTGTGTGTGTGTGTGTGTGTGTGTGTGTGTGTGTGTGTGTGTACGTGCGCGCGTGTGTATACACATGAGCATGGCCTGGCAACTGCATCAACTCTGAAAGCGAGCTAGAGCCCGACACAAGGTAGTTCAGGGTTGAAATTTGTGCAGGAATTCGCTTGCATGAAAACCGCAGACCTCTTCTGCGTATGCCGCCTTCTCCTCCACAGTAGTTTTCAGCTGCATGATGATGTGTTTTCTTCTCTGGACAGATTTTTGAGGGCCCATTGTAGCTTTCAGCTGGTCTATCCACTCCAGGATTCGCTGATTGGCAATCAGCAGCTCCAGAAAGTCCCCTTCATCCGCACCCATCCCTTCAAATACTCCTTCACAAAACTCTCACTTTTCAAATAATTTTCGTTTTGTTCACTGGCATCTATTGGTTTTGCAAGCAGGGCTGTGTCAAATGGGGAGGAGGTAAAGGAGAAGAATCATCCGAGAGGTACCTATCTATCTTATGATTCTAAATATCACTATTCTAGATATAGGTAAATACAAGTTAGAGACTATCCACCTGGAAAGCACAATCTGGGCTGATGAATTTCAGCTCGAAATCCAGATGCTACCTCTTAATTGCATTTATGTCTGTTTCTAACTGTTTTCCTGAAACTCAGATGAGGTAGCAAACAGGGCCGCTGAGCCAGCAAGAAGGTAGTAAGCTTGTCGCCACTCGGTGCACAATTAAAACAAAATACTTCTCATAGCTGCAGCCAGGTTCTGGGGCCGGGTGCTTCCAGCTACCCTTCAGATCCTCATCAGCCCTTTTCTTTAGCTCTGTGGTGGAGGGAACTTATGACTCATTGGAGCCATTTTTCTTAATTAATGTAAGGACGTTCTTTCAGCCTACTTAGTCTTTCTGAAAGCAGAGCAATTTTTTGCCGCATGAAGTCAGTGCACAAGTTGTCTTGCATTGCTTTCACCAGCGAAACACACAACTATCTTTAAGAACTCGAGGGTCTATGTTATTTGGCTGGCATATGGGAACCAAGCGCCACAATATTGCCAACAGAAAACGGTTGTAGGTGTCAGCAAAGGCCCTCTTAAGTGTAACAATACGTTCCTATATCCCCAGATTGTCAACTGGGGTAGGCAAGGCGGAGAGCTCTCCTTCTAGTAGGGGGGAAAAGGCAGCGCTCAGCTTCAACCACTCCACTGTTTCCAAAGTCGTCGTCCTAGCCAGCTCCTTCCAGAAATAGAGGCACATCCATCTTGCGGAGGTTAATTCTGTGAAGACACCAGGTCCAGGAATCAGCTCAAAGTCTCCAAGCAGCAACATCGCGACCTCTGTCACCATCTTCCAAGGGCCCCAGCTCAAGTTATCCTCCGTACCAGGGAGCCCCTTAAAGAGCTTGGTCTTGACACTCATAAAGGCACCAAGCTTGCTTTGAAGTTTCATGCTCATTTTGTCCAGTACGCTTACAAACTTGCTAGCACCAGACGCATTTGTAAGAAAGCTTTTTCCGACTTTCTCACCAAGATCAGGCACGAGGTCACCGGTCAGCAGTACGGTACTGCTTGTAAACCTCCTGATCCCCATTGAAAAGAAATGTCTACGCAAACCAAAAGGCTGTGTGCATTAAGGAAAGGTTCCCTAACTAGCAAGCTAGCAAGGGTCTCACCAAAGGGCCCTCAAACCTAAACTAGACACAGCTAGCCTAGGAGAAAGCCAGAACCAGAGCTAATGGAGATCTGGAGGGTTGTCCGCCATGCTCCTAAACGCCCGGACTCTCCTTCTCCTGCTCTCCATTGCCACACAATCCTCCAGCAACCCCACCCCTAGAAGTCCCCTGAAAATGAAGTGCATGTCTTGTGTTGATAATAGTTGTTAATCTTTGGATAGCATGGCAACCTAACTTGGATGCAAATGATTTAGCCTTTTGCCTGGTTAAAACCAAGTTGATAAGAGGTTTGATGGTGTAGTCATTATAGATAGTGCCTGCGACACCAACTAAGATGATGTGTAAGGTCACATTGTTGTTTCTGTTTGGGTTCCTCAAGCTGCGAGTTTTGAGCCTGGTTACGGTGTTGGTATGCTGGGCAGTGGAAGGTTCTAGAGAAGGAAAGGGGTTGGTATCAGGGCAGAATTTAAATCCAAAAAGATGAATGTCCCTGTCTTGAGGAAGGATCTTAGTAGGTTCAATGTGTGAGGGTCGGCCTGGGATGGAGCGCACAAAGACAGCATCAGGGCGGCTCTGGTGCCGGGCAGAGGAGCCAGTACCAGCAGCGAAAACCCAGTCAGGGATAGCTCGGGATATGTTTTCAGGGACTCGTATGCCCTGCTGGAGGGGTCTCTCATTTCGGCAGGCATCCACACCAATAAATGATGACCCATACCTGCCTTTGCTGAGAGCTTTAAAACAGAAACTAAGGCCATCATGGGGCCTGTCGGTGTGCATCCCATTCATTTTTGGGTGATTACATCTAAGGGCAGTGTGATTAACGCTGTCCATTTCGCTGCATAATGGGCAGCGAGCAGAGGTGGAAGACAATTTGAATCTGATGGCATGTTTTTGAGTGTAAATTGTTCCTGTGCTGTATTTTAATACATTAATCTGGTGTTCAAGGGTGCTGTTTGGATTCTTCCAAAAGGAATTGCTGATTTCTTTGTTGACAAGTTGAGAGGGTGGGTTATGAGCCTCTGAACTGACAGTGGTGTTTAGGGAAGTGGGCCGTGTGCTATACTTTAGCCTCTGCCAGCTATTGTAATAGAAGCCAGAGGTATCAGCGGAGCCAAGCTTGTGCCTATTGTGCATGTGTGTTTTTAGCTTGTCTGTCAGATTAGTGAGATATTTGGAGTAGTACAGGAGTGGTGTGGGTCACCATTGCGTCCATGTGGGGACTTTCATGTGAGCCAGTAGAAGTTATGAGAGGGATCCCTGGCATCTGGAAGTGCAATCTCCATGGTGTCTGTAAGAGCTGCAGCGCGTGCGCAGGCGTCAGCCCCCTCATTACCAATAACACCAGAGTGGGCTGTGACCTCATAGAAATGTACAGGTTGCGGGGAGTGCTCTAATGCATTTGAAATGGCCTGGATGAGTTCTGCATGGAGGTGGGACCTCACGCACATTGGGTTACAGGTCTGATTGGAAATTTGAGAGAGGCAGGATGCACTATCAGAAGCTATGGCAGTATGTCCTTCTTGGAGTGCTACAAGAGTGCCTGCTAGTTCAGCTCTGTTGATAGTGTTTGCAGGTCCATGTCCATGTCCATTGGGGTTTATGTGCAACTGTAGCTGTTGGGATGATTGAGTAGTGTCTCTGTTCGGCTTGTAAACACCCAAGCCAACAAGTGATGGAGTCATCTTTATGTTTAATAACACTGCCATCTGTGTAGGTGATTTCTCTTCAGTTCTTGATTTTAGATGTGAATGTCTTTTTGTAGGTGGCAGGATGGAAAGCTGCTCTTGCCTGGGGGCACCTGTGTGAGCAAATATGGGTGTCATGGGGAAAAGATTGAAATTTCTTCCTCCAGTTGTTTGATGGGAGGCATTGATGAGTATGCAGTGGTATGGCAGAATTTGGAGGTTGCAAGGGTAGCCAGTGAGCTTCTGATGTGTCTCGCTTGAGAAGCTGAAGCCAGTCCTTGTTGGCATTATCTAGCGCATCTCTGGCATGTAAGTTCCAGACAATATTGAGTTGCATGGGGTAAGAAGGTTGGACAGGGTTATGTGTGATATTGAACCAGTGTTGGGGTGTCTGGAATTGGATGTTACCAGCAGGGAATTTGGCTAGCACTTGCACAAGACCGGGGTAGTGGTTCAGCCAGCTCATGTAGGCATTGCAATTGAAGCCTCTCCAGTGAGGTAAAAGCATGAAGGTGGCAACTGGTTCGATGGTTTGGAGTGAGGAGTTCACTGCGTGGCGTAGAAGTTGGAACATGATTTCGCTTCTTTTCTTGCTTCTTTTCTTGCTATTTGCTTAGAACACTAAGTAAGCTTTGGGGGGGCGGAGGGGGAATTGGACTGGAGGCCTTCTTTTCCTGTAACCTGTATCCTGTGGGGGAGTGTGCTGGGTGGGGAATTTGACTGGAGGCCTTCTTTTCCTGTAACCTGTAACTTGTGGGGGAGTGTGCTGGGTGCGCGCCAGTGGAGACTGGGGAGAAGAGAGTCCGGGTGTCAAGGAGTAAGGCTGACAAGCCTCCAGGTTCGCACTCTGTTTCTCTCTTTTTCCTAGGTTGGCTGTGTCCAATATAGGTTTGAGGGCCCTTTGGAGAGATCTGTGAGGTTCAGGTTTGAGTAAGCTTGAGGTTTTACCACTTGTGTAATTTTTCCCCTCCCTTTTGAGACCGTTGATAGCTTGCTAGTCAGGGAACCTTTCCTCAATGCATGCGGCCTTTTGGGCTGGCTCGGGTTTTTCTTTTCTTTCCTCCGGCTCCTTGTTTCCATGGATTCCATACTCTCAAAAGCGAGCAAGTCCCATGGCATGACACTGTTTCTCCTACCCGTGCTCTTTGTGATGCCCAAAATGACATGCAGGATGAACATATTATTTTCAAATGTATTCACCCCCAAGTTTATTCGACTCAAGTATGCTTCCTTGTTCTCTGGCCCTCACCTCCCTCTCATCTACCCTTCTCCTCAGATGGCTCCTTACCTGCCTGCCATTCACCATGTACAGCCTTTTGGTATATTTTCCTTCATGAAACAGAACAACAACAAGCTTAAAAGAAAGAAAGAAAGAAAGAAAGACTGCGCTTGCCCCCATTAGAATCTTCTTTGTGTAGCTTCGTGGTGCCACGGTGGAGGGGATTCAAGGCTCTTCTGAGCCAATGTGTTCCCTTTTCTTCCTTAATTGATGTAGGGAGAGCTTCCTCTGTCTACGTAGTTTTTCTTTTCTTTTTCTGTTCTTTCTTTCTTTCTACGCTTGCCAAGTCTGGGCGCATGCATTAAGGAAAGGTAACCTGTCCTGAAAGGCAGGGCCCCACCACACAGCCCAAGAGGAAGAGCAAGCACAGAAGTCTACTCCAGCAAGTTGGCCCCCACCATGGGACCTACAACACGACTGTCAGGCAGGCCCTGTCCAGCAAGCCCAAGGCCCACCCATAAGCGTATCCTTTCTTTCATAAACTTTCTTTTTGCACAGGCTAGCAGTCAGTCGTTTTGACTGGAAGTTTACTTTTTTCTGTAACTTGTATTTATGAAACTCAGGTCTGCGTACGGCGTCATGCCATATGAATGGCGTCATTCTTGGCATAGCAGATGACTTCATGCGCATGCACTAGCGCCCAGAAGCCCCATGGGACGGAGCAGTATAATTATCTTTAAAGCCTTTGAGCATAATCTACCTCGTGCTATTCTATCAAACACCAAACTTCAACAAACATGATTTGTCATCTTTCCTTTCCATCCCAATTTTTGTGAGTGAGCATTTTTTGGCCAGGTCTGGTCACAGGCCTCAGTGCTTCTGCTCAGCTGCCCTTGTAGGCGGGTATAGGCACACATTGCCCACAGTGTGGCTCGATTTCGCCTCCGTGTCCATACCTTGAAAGTCGAGCAGGCCGCATAAGATGATGCTGTTTCCCCTGCCTGTGATCTATGTGATGCCCAAGATGATGTGCAGGATGAACAACACGTTTTTTTCAAATGCACTCATCCCCATATTTGTTCTCTTCAGCTTAAATATGCTTCCTTATTTTCTGGTCATCTCCTCTCTTATCTCACTCTTTCAATAGTATGGCTCCCTATGTATATACCTGGCATTCACCATGTACAGTCTTATCATACATTTTCTTTCTTAAACCAAAGCAATAACAAGCCTTTTCCTTTTCTACATGAATTATCGCTTTTTAATGAGCAGGCTAGCAGTCAACCGTTTTGACTGGAGGCCTTCTTTTTCCTGTAACCTGTAGGCGGATATAGCGATGTAATCTTACCTTACACTGCCTAAATAACGGTTTATTTTTTTCTTCCTATTTTCTGCGGATATAGCAATGTTACCTAACCTTGCCTTACCTATTTTCTGCCCTCATACACAGATTTGGCCATGTAACCCTTTCTTTGCCCAATTGCATGGACAGATGAGAATATCAAGCCAACCAACATGATTTCCGCGATTTTTAACCATTCTACTCTCAATACAATGCATGCTTATATGCCTGGATTCAGTAAATGCCAACGCCTCCCCTCTGACAAACAACAAATATCTAGAAACCCAACCTATTCACACATAGGTAATCAGGAAAAACTTTTTGTAGAAAGAAAGAAAAGAAAAGAAAAACTACGTAGGCAGAGAAACTCTCCCTACATCAATTAAGGAAAAGGAGACACATTGGCTCCAGAGAGCCGTGAGTCCCCTCCACCACAAAGTTTTAAAACAAAAAGGGTTAATGGGGGTCAGGAGGGTTACTGGAAGCACTTGGCTCCAGAACCTGGCTGTGAGAATTGCTTTTGTTCTCAATTGCACGCCTAGTGGTAACCAGTTTATGAGCATATTTAACAGAATGGGCATGCAGGCTGCGAGCAAGTTTCAAGGCACGTTGTTGGTCAAGTCCCAGTTGTTTCAACTGGTTCAGGGTATGCTCCCTATAGCAGGTCCCACCAACACCCAGAAGGATGGTGTGCAGGGTAACAGCTTTAGCAGAAATAAGTCTGCAGAGGTCTGCGTGCTGCCGCTGTGCCGCCTCCAACTGTTGTCCAGGCCTTGTATCTTCACAGTACTTGATTTCAATTAAGTGTACATGGCGCTGGTTGACATTTAATTTGTGGGGTTGTCGCACGCGGTTAGAGCCATTGATCCTCTGTGTTGGGTGTCTGCTGCGTAACGCATAGTGTGAACAGGAGGAAGAAGGAGAAGAAGAAGTGGGTTTGGCTTGGTAAGGAGTAATCAGTATCATTGTACCTATCATTGTACCTATCATTGTACCTATCATTGTACCTAACCAATCTAGTCCAACCCTCAAGCTCAAAGTCCCTGACTGGAGGACATGGGCTTACACCGATGGTAGTTGTCAAATCCAGAATGGCAAACAAGAAATTGGAGCAGGCGTCTATTGCCCTCTCACTGACAGCAGAAGTTTTGTCGAGCCCAATGGTGCTGGAATTACCAACTCCATATGTCGAGCTGAATTAGCAGCAATCGCTGCTGCCATCATGCACTCTTATTCACACATTACTTCAGACAGTCTTACCTCACTGAGGCTCTCTTCATCAAATACGTAAACAGCTTATTTACCCTGAGAAGCACAAACATATTCAAGGGGATGTTCTTAAAATCATATCTTCTCTCGTTAGCAACTCACAAACCAATATTTGTGTCTACAAAGTAAAATCTCATGCTGGCATTGCTGGTAACGAGTGTGCAGATGCTATTGCTAAATATCAAGCAAGCCAAGCCAATAATAACGTGGCTGATACTGGGATCCCTTGCGCAGGCCCTGGCAGAAATCCTTTCTCTCACTTATTCTGGTTAGTCAAGGAGGAAAAAAATGAAGACAATGCTGACACACCCACAGCTCCTGCTCCTAATCCTAAAGTCACCTACCTCCCCAATCTTCAAAATGCTCTCAAGTCTCACATGCATATAAAACACAGACTTGGATATGCAACCCCAAAACAGGCAACTACTCTTACTATCAGGGCTTATTACCTCATGTTAACAAGAAAGTCAGCAACGCCTTTAGAAACATGCCTTGTATATCCACACCCATGAAGCGCACCATTTTACAATATCGCACTGGCACCCTCTATAACCAAAAACATGCAGTTCGCTTCAAGAGGTCCACTGACCCACTATGCCCTCTCCCAGGCTGTCATCAATTAGACAGTGCACTCCACATGCTTTCAGGCTGCCAAAATCATATCATCTCCAGCATGCAAACTGAACGCCACAATGTTACTGGAAGAATGATCATCAAACTCTTAGCAAAAGCCCTTAGGGGGCAGGCTTGATTAACATGGACATAGGGAATGATGATAGGCTGGCGCAACACAACCTCCAAATCCCTGCACATGCATCAAACAGAATTTACCCCCTTACCTTTTTCCTAGAAATTTTCCTAAGAGATCTAGACTCACATCCAGTCGTCCTGATGCTATACTGATTACTCCCTATAAAGCCAAACCCACTCCTTCTTCTCCTTCTTCCACTCGCTCACACCATGCGTTACGCAGCAGACACAACCCGGGGCCCAACACAGAGGACCACACGAGCCAACTGCGTGAGACAGCCCCACCAACTTCATGTAAACGAGCTACCTGTTCAACTGTTTCTCTGGTGATTTTTCAATGGAGCAACCATTTTTACAACAAGCCAGTGTCCAGGATGCTTCTGATTTCCTCTTGCAACACAACAACAAGCTTTTTTCATTTGTTTCTGAGCTTATAATTATGGACATTATGTTGGCTGGCGAGGACCAGTCACAGGCCGATCAGCCGAACAGTCTGGCTGAAGGTCCCCCTGTGTAAATCTAAATCTAAATCATGTAAACCAGCGACATGTGCACTTGATTGAAATTAAGTACTGTGAAGACACGAGGCCTGGACAACAGTTAGAGGCGGCACAGTGGCAGCATACAGACCTCAGCAAACTCATTAGTGCTAAAGTTGTGACTCTCCACACTATCCTTCTGGGTGTTGGTGGGACCTGCTATACTGATCATACCTTGAACCAGTTTAAACAACTTGGACTGGACCATCAGCGGGCCCATAAACTTGCTCAAAAACTCCATGCCCATTCGGTTCAGTATGCCCATAAGCTTGTTACCACTAGACGTGCTATGGAAAATGATGCTTCTCACAGCCAGGTTCTGGAGCCGGGTGCTTCCAGTAACCCTCCAGATCCCCATTAGCTTTCTTCTTTGTAGCTTTGTGGTGGAGGAGGCTCACGGCTCTTCTGAGCCAATGTATCTCCTTTTCCTTAATTGATGTAGGGAGAGTTTCCTCTGCCTACGTAGTTTTTCTTTTCTTTTCTTTTCTTTTCTTTTCTTAACGGTGATCAAAGAAGCAGGTAACTGCAACATGAATGGTTAAACATAAATTTATTTTGTCTGGTGCGTCTAGTGCATCAACACAACTGTGTCTTTGAAAGTCGACCTTGAAGGCAAATGTGAAAGGAAAGGAAAAGACTATGCAAGCCATAACTTACTGCGTGCGTGCATGGAAGAGTGCTTATCATCCTCACTGAGTGCCCCAGATCCAATTTGAACCCTGGACCTCCTGACTTGCAGCCCACTGCACCGCGTTGCTTTTTGCATTATCCCTGATATAACAAAGGCATTCAAAAGTATGAATATATGCTTTGAAGCTACCCAGCATGCAATGTGGATAGAGAATCAGCAGTGCTGTAACCCAGCTTAGGCCACATCAACCAGCAAAAAAATGTTGGAAGGAACGCACCATAAAATCATGGAGAAATGAAGATGCATTTTACACATTAGAAACAGCAAAATGGGAGTGGCAGGACTTCTGTGCCATTCCAGGTTTGAACATGCCCAAGAACGCATGAACATGAGTCCCTGCTTCAGGAGAAACACTTGTGGGTCACGATGTTTCAATCACATGGCAGGCCAACCCCAATGAAAATAGAATCAAGTACTAAGGATGTGGAAATGGGCCAAAAAAATGAGGGCAAAAATCTCATCAGCAAATTGCAGGCGTTGGCCCTCCTTCGTGAAGTAAGGGCTAAGCCCCAAGGCCAAGGTTCACAATAAGCTTGACGAGCAGCAACATAAAATGGATTTCTAACTAACAGGAGTGAGGTCCACGTAAGACTGCAAAAGCCGCCAGCCTGAGCTTACAACATTTTTCGCATGCGGACATGCATGATGCCTTCCTCTAAAAATGGCGCGCCCTCAGTCTCGTAAGCTAGCCTCTTATAAAACGCCTCAGCACTGTGCTGTGCATGCAGTATCAGGCCCTTCAGACCCAATGTATCGCGAGCATAAACCTCAGCTGCAGCAGCTATGTCCCTGCCCACTCCCATGCCTCTGCACGAATGCATGAAAGCAGGTTTGTTAATGGCCAAACGTTTTTAGCTTCTTTTTGATGCTTACTCTGACACAGCTAATTGAATGAAACTTACCTGTACACATACCATGTGGATAAACATTAAACTGCCTTTTTCATTTGTGGGGCAAGGAATGCCCAACAAACATTATTTGGCAACATACTAGCCACTCACCAAACTAAAATAATTCATAACACGCTCATAGGTTGAAGCTATATACCTACCTACAGTCTTCATGTGGGTTGGAATGGAGATTAAAAAGGAAGGTTAATCAGATAGCATGAGGCTAGAGACATGTTAGCCTCGCTCATGGCAGAATCCCCCTCAACTGAAGTTTGTGGAGAAGCCTGTGCGAACGCGTACCTTAGGCAGCTTCAGCAAAATTGCAGAGTGAAAAGCAAAACAGCTGTTTGACCAATGTCGATAGCATATGACTGCATGCCGCTGTATTCCTGTCATCCATCATATTTCGGTTTGGCTCTCTTTTTCAGAAATTTGACAGAGGGGCTATCTGAGCATGTGCCCAAATATGCTCCTTTTTTGCATCTAAAGTGCGCCCACTCACAGCCACTTCATCTGATTCGGACAATTTTAGCTCTAAAGTGTAGCTGGCATTACAAACTATGAGAGCATTTGCTCAGATTTGTGTAAGCCGCCCTGTGTGCTTAGATAGACTGGGCTAAAGCTCACATGGGGCACGAAAACCCTAATTCGGTGCTTTTTATGGGAAAACGGCTGAAATCGCCACATAACACCAACCATTGGGTCTTTTCACTCCAATAATTTTGCAATGGTGTCCTTTTGGTGTAAGGACTCCATATCGCTAAAAATCACCCAATTTGGTGCAGTGTAGTGGTGTTCAGGTCCCGAGGCGACTTTCACCAAATGAGTACAAAATTTGACAACAGGTGTACATTTGGTAAACATTAAGGGCTGCATACTTGGATTTTTAAAAATTGGCCCAGGGGGTGATCTGAGTGCCCCAGAAATTGATATCACACCCCAGATCGCACTCCTCCTGCAATAGCAGACCTGGAACTGGTCCAATCGTGACAGCTATTGCACTAGTGGGTGAGTGAGATCAAAGCCTATGTATTGATGTGCTAATCTGGGAAAACTGGTGCCAAATAGGCTGACTGCGCCTGGAAATGTCAAAATTTTAGTCATTTTTGGCCAATGCCACACACAAGAAGCCCCAGAAAAGACGGGCAAACCAATTACCAGGTCAGTAAATTGGCATAGCTGCTTTTAATATTATAACAAGGGTAGCAGGAGAAAAACAGGATGAAAATGTGGCCTTCGGGGCTAATGCTTGCCAGAAACGTGGTAAAAAATGCCAAAAAATGCACGTTTGAGCCCACCCCTGACCAACCATGCAATATTTTTTGGTCATTTCTGTTGCAAACCTATTCTTTTGTCACAAGGTATCCAATGGTGTGCTGCTTGACCGAAACGGACAACTTTCAGAATGACCCCCTTTTTGGGGTGCTCATTTGCCTAAGTGCTGACACTGAAAATGGGTTTTGGTGCATAAGGGGCCCTCAGGGTGGTTGTTTCGGCACGAAACTCGGCGTGGGGGTCCAGAATGGTGTTATGAAGGGGCTGTGCGTGGGAAACTGGGAACGCGCAGGTGCGTGGGTGACCTGCTGGGGGAAACATGCCCATTTTTAGGGGTAAATGCATGTAGGGGGTGGTAGCATGCTGAAGGTGTGTTCCAAGCCCTGCCAAAGCGAAAATCTGGCCATACCTTCATATGATAGAGATGTTCAACTAGGAGGAGTAGCATCAGCCGATGCTGGGCGATGCAGCAGGCCCGGTTAAAAACGTAAGAGCCATTTACATGCCCTTGTTTGGGCACACCACCATGCGCAGCTCCCTTGCCCTTGCATGCCACCCCCTGAAAACCTTCCCAGACCTCACAGGTACCCAAAGCAGCCCTGCTACACAGGGCCTGCAAGGTTTGGGGCAGCGCATGGTCAGCTGTCCAGCGTTTTGCATTTTGGTGATGGGGCATGCAGGGGGTGTGTCAGGTGGCCTGCAGTGGTGCTCCCAAGCTCCAAATGCATGCATTTTGACCTTATTGACTCTTGCTGATGCTCCTCGAGTGCTGGAGTGCACTGGGCAGGCCAGCTGGGGGTGCATGCGTGTGACGTACCCCTTGCCACCCACACAGCATGTCCACAGCACGCAGCTGCAGTCACCTGTGCGCAGGATGCCCTTCCTCATGCCTTGGTGCAGGTCTGGGACAGGGTGGGGCAGGCTGTCCGGGCTGCTGCTGGCTCCAGGGTGCTCCTTTCTGCTGGTCAAACCTCTGCAACAGCTGCTGTAGCTGCAGCTGTGTGGAGTCGCTGCCTCAAAATTAAGACAATGATTCATTGATTAACAAAGACCAAACATGTCCCAAAAACGGCAGGTTTGGTGGCCCGTCAGGAAGGCGATGTCGCCAGACGTGTCAAATTTTCTAACGCGACAGCTGGTGCACCGGGGCTCATAAAACAAGTGCAGACGGAATTTTTAATTTACATTTAATAAGTTCGATTGCTCAGCTTGACCTGCCGGTGCTTTTTGGTGGCTGGTCCGATCTATGTCTGGACACCCCCCTCCTGTATCTCCACAGCCACTGCACCATCCGGGATTCTGAGACCAGGTTTGTCAACCAGTTTTGCACCATAAAACTGCTCATGAAGTCAAAAATGAGTTTGGAGCAACTTGGTCTGGGGGTGAACACCACTACAGTGGGTGGTCAGATACGGAGTTTTGGTGGTGAAAACCGCGGCAAATTAGGCATGTGCCGCCCAACTGGTTATTTATAAACTTCAGTGCTAGAGGAAGCCAAGTTTCAAATTAACCAGTTGGGGCACACCTACGTGAGGGACTTGCAGAAAACACCTGATTTTTGGCATCATATGGCCCCCTCTGGGAATTTGATCAATTACTTCCTGGGTTGCAATATTCTTACCACATCACATTCAGGTCATTCTTCAACTACAGAAGTTACATGACGTAGAATGACATAATTACTGATATAATAGCATCCTAGGATACAAACTTTGGCATTGCCATTTTGGAAATGTGATATTCCGGACCCTAATCAAAATTGACACTACTGGACATCTGATAAGGTCCGCAACGAGCCCAACTTAAAGCACACTATCACACTATCCATAGTTCCACACCATCATAGTGTGTGACAGCCAACGTCACGAATTATTTTCTGGAAATCTGTTAGAAAAGCTAAAAAGGGAACAAGGGGGGGCCATTGCAAGCAACACAGAAAATTGGCAAAGCCCATGCTTGAGTACGTGCGTGGATGCGCGCGTGCATGCGTGTGCATGTGTGTGTGTTTTTGTGTGTGTGTGTGTGTGTGTGTGTGTGTGTGTGTGTGTGCGCGTATGTGTGTGTGTCTGTGTGTCGGTGCATGTGTGTCATTGGTTTTTTTTTCCGCGTATTGCCAATACGATCGAATTAAAATCCGGGATTTTTTATGCTGGGGTTCGTATTAAAATGGACAATGCGCCCCGCAGGGGTGCATCGACCATTTTGACCCCCACTCAGGCCGATGAAGGGCCTGAACTCGGGCAGGAAGTAAAACTTAACAAATGAAAACAAAGAAGAAAGGGCACAGTGCTGGTGAAAACAAGAATTCCTTGGAGCATGGTGTGAGCAACCAGTTCCAGGCCAGCTGGCTGGAGGAGAATGAGAGGCACTTGTGGCTTGAGGAGCATGGCAAGGATGTTGATGGTGTGTTCAAGGCAGGGTGCAAGTGGTGTGGGACTGTGTTCAATTGCCACAATGGCACATCAGATTCACGAGAAAGGCCAGAAGCACTGTGCAAAGGAGCAGCATCAGCGAGGTTGTAGTCACTTCAGGAGCAGCTTGATGCAATGCAACGGAGGGCCGAGCAGGAGATGCACATCAATGTGTGTGCTTGAGGGTTTAAGAGCATGGAGTGCAATTTGAGTTCCTTCCCCTACCCAGATGCAATTGGCAGGTGGTTGGATGCCGCAAAGAAGCGTGGACGATACATGGGGATGGTGGTGAAGTGCAATATGCTTGGTTGACATGCTAGTTGGGGACATGATACGACTTGGGTGCTTGGATTTTCAGAACTTGAACACTTGAGGTGTTGATGGATGTTGAAATTTTCTTGCTTGCTTGATAAATTGATACGCATGCAACACGTATGAGACGGTGGCAAACATTGAGTAGTGCTTGAAATGAAGTACTTGAAGCGCAAAGGCGCAACACAATGCAGCATTGTAAGCAAGAATGTTTACTACCTTGTCCAGCTGCGAGGCTGCAGGCCTCGCGGTGGGCTTGGGGGGGGGGGGCAAAGTATTAAAATGGCACTTCTCAGGAGAGAGGATTTCCCTCAAAGTATTGAAATCTGGGTTTCGCCAAAACGAAAAAAAAAACTGATGTGTGTGTGTGCTCAACTTTGCGCGTGCGTGTTATGTGTGCATGCATGCATGTGTCTGCATGTGTGCGGTGTGTGTGTGTGTGTGTGTGTGTGTGTGTGTGTGTGTGTGTGTGTGTGTGTGTGTGTGTGTGCTGTGTGTGTGTGTGCGCACGCCAGCATTGCTGTGCACCACTCAAGTAGCCATGAAGCAGCAAGTCCAGGCCAGGGGACCTCCTTTTGCTGCACATTGGTTCCGTTGACCAGCACATCTCACCAAGTGATACAGATATTTAGGGAGCACCTCTGATTGCACTTAAAGATGCATCCATATTAAATTCAACCTTCCGCCAAGAACAGGAACCCCTTCACTGATGCTTTTAAGGCAAAGCACAGCACGTATTAGCGAGCACCATTAACTTTTCCTTGGCCTGAATATGCAGAATTATTAAGCGGTTTAAATCATCTACAGTCCTAGTTCCATTGGATCTCTTGATGGCTGGTCTATCTTATCAAAGTCGTTGGTAGGACTCATTGCTGCGTGCACAGGAGCTTACCAAACTCTGGCAGGCTTCCTAACACATTTTTTTGTGGGGCATTCCAAACCTGAAAGCCTGAGGTGCTATGAGTGGGCCACAGTGGCCCTGGGGGTACATAAATGTTAAACTGGCAAACGATAGGGCTGGCCCCACGACGCCCTCCGGGTGTCACCTCTCAATGGGGGCTTCGCCAAAAAGCAGAGTCTAAGGAAGTGTTTAGGATGATAGTGAGGACAGTGCTATTTCTTGGCAATGTAATGCCATTGGAGTTCAGGGAGGAGCGCTTGGGCATACATTGGTATGCTGGCCCGCAAATGCTGCTCGTGAAACACTCAAGCAGCAGAAGCCCAGGGGAAAGGCGCAGGGGCAGTACAAAGCACGACACGTGCTCGTGCAAAACACTCCTAGAATGTACCTGTCTGCATGGGGCTAGCTGTGCACCCAGCACCACGCTCGCATGGCTCTCGAGCGCAACAGAGAGCTGGTCAATACTGCAACAATGATGCAAACTGAATTGTTTCAACCCATTCCAACTCGATGAAAAGCCGTTCCACTGAATGTATTTCATTAAATCAAACAAGACCATACCAAAATATGAAGTCTTTGACGATTGCACCCACCTTTCAACTTTTAGGAAAAGCTTTCACCCTCTTGTTAAACAATTTTTTGAAAATATCCCCACTTCCTTGCCAATAGTAGCCAACAATAGCCTGCACCTAGCAGGTCCTTTCAAGTTACCCTATGCTCAGGGCTGGTCCATCTACTCAGCAGACCATGCCTCTGGGGGAGTGAAGGGCTCCTGAAGGGGAGAGGGCAGCTGGGGGGATCTGGCAAATGAGTGGGGTTTGGGGGGGGGCCTGGGCTTCCCCTGCATGAGCGTGAGTGGCCGCCACACAGCCCAAGAGCTTATTACATGCTGCCATCCCGCTGCATGCGGGCAGGAGCAAGGCAGGCTTGCGTGTAATTCATGACTTATGGAGCGTAAGCAGAGATTGCGATGGCAGACTGGGAGCAGGCAGGTGCCCATGGGCAAGGGGCCTCCTTCCCCCTCCCTCTCCCTCCTCTCTCTCCTTGTTGATTGCGCCTGGCTGTTTTTGACCAAGCTATGTATCACTCATTTGTCCAAGGCGCTTTGAAAAAGTTTGGGGTGCTACCCGACCTGGTCCTTGAAAAGTTTGGGTTTGAGCCGACCTGCTTTGATAACAAATTCTTTATTGTTCGTTAGGTATTTGAGGGTTTGAAGTTCCCTGGCCCCAACGCAGATAAAGGCGATTGACAAATTTGTGCATTGTATGGATGGAAAGATGAGGGATGAAGACAGGTTGAAGGAAGCCAAGCAGGTGCAGAATGGCTGCAAATCAGTGAGCAGCGCTTTGATGCAGTGCATGGACTTAGCCACTGCTGAGCATGGACTAATGCAGTTCATGCGAGCAAGGCCGATCCAGTGTATGGACAAAGAGCCAATGCCAAGCTCGTTCTAGTGCACAGTCAGAGGTGTGCAATGAATACATTCAGTGTACTGGACTTGCTGGAGGGTGCACAAAGGGGCTTAATACTCACCGTAGCTGCACAAAAATTTGCTGATGTCCTAATAGCATCAAATTGCCATAGAAAGAGGTGCGCATTGGTCATGGGCCTGTACAGTAGTTTGTAGAAATAGAGCTTCTGCATTAAGACCTCAAAAAGTAAATAACATAAAAATACTGGAATCAAATGGGGACTTCTGTGAAAAGCAGGCTTCTCCATAGTCTCCCAACTAGGCCCTCACCACATAGGCCTGGGCTTTTATAGACTCGGGAAGCCTATTCGGGAAACTGAGGCATCCTGATTACCCAAGGCTAGGTACTCCATGTTGACATGTATTTGTTGGGAAGTATGCTTGCAGTTTATATTTGCAGTTTATGTGAACCTTGATCAGTGTATTTGCTGTATGCTAGTTCAGTTGGTCCAGTTATCTTTCTGGGTTTTTCTGTGTGCTTTCTCTGGAAATATATTGTTGTGTCACTCCTGTAAACCCGTAAAACCAGCGGTCTTCCAACAGGTTATGGGCCCAAGCCCGCCTGTTCCACTGCGCGTTGCTGATTAGCCCGGGTTAGGGTGTATGCAATGAGCTCTGAGATTTCAAGGCCGTGGCAGGCCGTG